>CAUOFW020000703.1:9434-336318 GCA_963454935.2 Ilex paraguariensis | reverse complement strand
GGGGAGGAGAAGATAAGGTGGTGCAACCGTGATAATGCAAAGTAAAAAAATCCACCCAACAACAGGAACTCTATAATGTGTGATTCTTTTTATCCAAACCCACCTTCTTGCAGAGAACATGTCTCTTTATTCATGTCTTATTGATAAAAAGATACAATATTTTTATAATTATAGAATGCTTGGAGAGAGAGAGAAGGGTGGTATAATGGTAGAGATGTTGAAATATGATCCGATAAATTAATACGACATAAAATTTGAAGATTTTAATCTTTTTTAAATTATCTGTTTAGTAAATAAGTAGACCCGATTCAATACGATTAATAAATAAATCAGGTATATAAAATAAATTAAAAAATATATATAATATAACTCGTTTATATATTAATTATACACATTAAATATAAATTAATAAACAAACCGATATAAGTAAAATAGTTTTTATCACGATCCCAATAAAATTCAATAAGGACCCAACTCACTCAATGACAGCTCTATATAATTGTACTTACTAGCCATCGGCTTGGACAGTGCTATGAAATCAGGGTGCTGAGAGGATTGGATTGGATTGGTGCTGCAGAAAAAGGATCCGGCAAACGGCCCCAGACAACACATGCTTCTTTTAAATTTCTCTTCCTGTCTTTTTCTTCCCACCTCTTCAAATACAACCTGTCGGTTGACGACTCGAGGAAGCATTCGATTTCTCGGATAAGTTTATCGTACCTCTAAAATAATTTCAGTACATCTTTTTAGCTGTAAATTTAGTTTTCGTTCATTTGTAGGCATTATTTAGAAAGAAAAAAAATAGATAATTGTATGTGTCAAATTTTTATTGGAGTAAAAATAGAGTTATGATATCAAAAATTAATTTTGCTGTATAAATGTCCTAGATTTCTCAGCCACTATGGATAATAGAATTGGTAAGAACTATTTTGCGGAGCAAATGCTACACACACCAAAAATATCCGTCAAATCATCTATAGTCATCGAATCAATCGTCGTTACTAATCCGACGACTATAGATAAGAGTTTTAATCAAATCGAATTTTACGAACTTGAGTCTAAGTCTGTCAAACTCATTTTTCTAAATGAATCTAAAAAATTGTTTAAACTCAACTTATTTAGAACTCGAGCAAGTCTAAACCGAATCTGAGTAGTTCGATTATTTTACATATAAACGAACCAAGCTTTACAAACTTAAGTCAAACTTTTAAAACGAGCCTAAAAAATTGTTCAGGTTCAACTTGTATAAAACATGAGTCAAATTTGAGCTAAGTTTTTTGTGAGCCGATCCCGAACAGTTCTCGATTAATACCCCTATCTACAAATGAGTGGTGCACAAGGTTTTATCTCTATTTTGTGCTTTAGTATCTTGGGTAGTGAAGTTTTTGAGCTATTCTCTAGAAAAATATAGTGAGCTCATTGCGTGTAATAGTCTATTCCCTCAATGGGTGTGCTTTGATATATGTCGTATAACTTATTTTTTTATAAATAGTAGTTAGTCCAAGAAATTGTTTTTTTACCCTATACTAAGTAGCCATGTAACACAAATAGCAACATTATTATACCCAATATCTTATAATATGCCTGGAGCTACCAAGGAAGTAATAACCCTAACGAACCCAAAGCAAGCCCTAATTGAAATTATATCAAATTATTGATCATGTCATATAGACCCTTGTACCGGTGCCCCAACCCTCCCCTGGTTACTAAAGAATTCTCTCTCTCTCTCTCTCTCTCTCTAATTCACCTATCCACATATTCATAACCATGGGAGACTACCATTTAACAAGCATAAGATGATCTAAAGTGACAAACGACGCTAGGTGATAGTGTATTTTGTGCATGCAATTGAGTAAATGCAATTCTTTTTTCGTTTATCATCTAAACCGTTCTATATTCATTAAATGCTTTTATGATATTGAAGTTTATAGACATCTCTCTAGCTAATATTATATTTAGGAAGTTGAATTTTTAACTTATAAAAACACAACAATGGTAAATATTGATTTAATTTTCATTTACTTTATCTAATGGTACAAAATTCATCCTATAATTCTTTTTACAACTCAAAAATATCATATTTTCTGCACAACTCCCAATTCCAAACAATTCAACCATAATACTCTTCAATGTCCAATAACCTCATTAATTCTCTTCTCTTCTTTCCTTTCCTCTCCTCTATCTTTTTCTTATTTTCTCTCTATTTATTTTAATTTTAAATTAATAATTAAAGAAAAATATATTTATATTTAAAAAAGAGCTTTGCATGCTTGAATAACTAAAGTGCAATGATTTATCATCTTAGATTGAGTTGTAGAGCTCATTATGCCTTAACATGATCTTATTGGATCTTAATTTGAATTCAATTTTCTTAGATACGATATCAACCGTATACTATAGATTTTTTTCATTAAGTGATAAGTGTAGTGGAATTAGTGTGGAGTCGTGTCACAAATGATTGTTGAGAAACAGGTTTTGCTATAATACCGAAAAATTATTTTCACAACTTACATGTAAACCCTATTTTTTTTTGTTATTTCACTATATTTACTATTTATAAGAACAAGATCAAATCAAAATTTTATATTTAAATATGGCATTTCGGTAGAATTAGGGTTGGGTAGCATGACCTTAAGAAATAATTGCTTACAATGTGGGAGAAGCCAAGTAATGCAAGTGAGGACATTTTCCAAAGGAAAATGTTACTTGCACTTAATTTGTTGACAGACTTGGCTCCACCCTTGGGCAAGTTAGGCAGTCACCTAGGACCCCATTCGCACATGTTTCATAAAATAATATTATATAATTTAAAAAGAATGTAAAAAATTTAGGATGTTATGTGAAACCATAAAAAAAAATTTACCAATAATTTTTTTAAATCATAGATATATATGTACATTTGAAAAAAAAAAGATCATACCATATTCTTGTATAAAAAATTATAAGACTTTATTCTCTCATTTTATCTTAATTTTCAAAAAATTTAGCCTATTTGTTTAGTTTTATTTTCTTGAACTTTGGAGTTAATTTTAATCTTAATATAATCATTTACATAATGTGTTTATTTTGTAAGTTGTTTTTCACTTGATTGTCCATGCTAAAAGATTTGAATTTAAATATTTAAAAACAAAACAAAAATAAATAAATTACACATCAAAAAATAATTTAGGGCCTCATCTAAAATTTTTGTCTAAGGGCTCAAGTATTCATGGGTGGACCTTAATTATGGACCTTATGCACAATAATCATTGAATTGATAGTGAATCAGAACTAATAGTGAAGTCTACCATCAATCCAATAGTAGAGAATAAAAGCAATACTACTTGGTATTAAAATGTGACTTAATTTGCTAATTTGATCAATCATTGTCATTGATTCAATAATTGTGATTGATTTTAAGTCCAAGTCCAAAATTGCTTTTTTTTTTGTTCAATAATGAAGGGTGTTTAGATTAACTTACGCACACTTCAATTAATCTCTTCTCTGATTTGACCAAAGATAAATTATCTACGTCGAGACTAAAAAATTCAAAAAACATAAATTTCTTATAGTTTGAACTCAATAAATTATCAACATTCAATTTGGAGAAATCTGACTGACATAAAAGCTGACGAGTAAGCCAGTTCAATGCTAGTTAAGACCGTTAGCAATACCAGCACATGAAAGCAGTTAAAGAAGAAGGACCTGATCCACTTCGAAAAGCGTTCCATGGATAGATTAATTGAACCTGTAATAGCACTACTGTAGTCCCCAACCCCCATCTTGTAGATTATCTCCATGTGCATTGATCCTGTGGACGTGCCGGTGCCGGAGTTTCACCGCCGTCCACCGGGCGGTTGAGAGTAATCTCATTTAAAGGGGGTCTGCACTGCATGAGACTTCTGACTCATGTCATGTGAGTGGGGTTTTAGGGTGATTCTTGAAAGAATGTAATTTTTAAAGCAAAGTTAAAACTGATCTATTCTCAGCTCCACTCAATGGGGTATATATCAATATACAATTCATTCAAGCATCAAAAGCAGTTATGGCATTCCCTGGAACAGTTGGTAGATCCAGACCATTGAAATGGTGGGCCAAATCTTTTTGATGTGGTAACACCTTCTCTCTTAAGTCTTACTCTTTCCAGTCTTTCTGTCCAGGTGCAACTAATTTGCATCTTTACAGATATGTCTATTTCATTGATAGTGCCCAAATCGTTCCGTCTTTCATGTGGGTCAAAACTTATATAACATAACTCAGACTTCTTGAATGAGTTTAAGAGCGGCTCTCATCTTAGCGAGTTCTCCAACATTCTATATTAGAGTTGACAATGAGTAAGAGATTCATAATTAAGTCTCATATACTCGTTTAAAAGATGTTATTACATCGATATTCGATAATATATACTACTTTTCCATATGTGCAAACACCCACTCACACAGAGAACGTAAAACAAAAGATCTAGAAGATTGGATCAATAGGGGAATCAATTTTCATGAGATAGATATAATCTTATCTAGCTTTAAACTTTTCGAAGCTTATCTTGGATACAATGTTTTTCGTTTTTGTTTTAAAGCTCGTGCTCTAGTTTAAGAAATGTTATTTTATCGATACTAACTCGAATCAAAACATCAAACTAATCCTCTTCGTTTCAAAAAACTAAAACAAAAAAGAAAAACATAAGACTCTTACCTTAGAGCTGTCCCGCAATTTTGAGCCAGCGAGCGTGCTTCGTGATACCCTTCTAGGCAGCAGTCATCATATAAGAGATTTTTTTAACTTTATTATCTGTTAGCTAGATATAGTAGAAGAAGGTTGTTTCAGCATAAAGAAAGGAAAATACGTACTCTTTTTTTTTTCAATTGTCAGGTGTTCGGATCAGTACTTTGACTAATTTCTTCTCCGATCCAATTAAAAATAATACATTCATTATGAGAATAAGCTATTTATAAGAAATAAATTGTCTGACTCTAAAAGATTGCTAAGATTTGAACTCATAATGTCTGTATTTACAACTCATCTATGTTATCAGTTATGTTACCTTTGAGTTAATAATTACTCTTTCTCATAAGAGAGAAAAAAAAAACTCATCAACTTTGTGTCAATATATTAGAGGGGAGATATTGGAATGGCAATTATTTACAATATAAAATTCCGCCGCTTGTTATATATAGTCTACCCACGAGATTGATAGTATGTTCCCGATATCACTATCTAATTCCTTCATTTCTACTCCTAACCCTAATATTTTCTTTCCTTCATTGCTGCACATTCTGATAAAAACTCTTAGTCTTCTCTCTTCTCTTTCCCTTGCCCATCCCTCTGCCCATCAATTTTTTCAGTTCTCAGCTTTTGAGCACTTCTCTTTTCTCTACTCCTCTTCCCAATAACTCATATTTTCTTTTCTTTGTTTGTATTATTTTATTAGGGTTCCCTATAAAAGAGAGTTTTAAGCCATGGACATTGACTTCTTCAAGTCTGGTCATGAAGATCAATTGGACCTGATGATGATGATGCAGATGGACAAGCTTTCTGAGCTCTGCGGAGCCTACAACAATGTCGTTGAAACGCCTACTATGGAATTTTCCGGTGGAAGTGGAAGCACAAGTTCCTGCTCTTTGCCACAAATTATAGAAAACCCACAAGTTTCTTCACTCTCATTTATGAACCCACCATCCACCATATCGTTTAATAACTCTGCCCAAGTCCATCAAGAACATTCAGCACTGAATTTCCTACCCAATTCAAGTACTGGGAGGTGGAGCAATGGCGGTGGTGAATTAGCTGGTGCAAATACATTTCGTTCAGAGTCACAGAAGAGAAATTCAATGGCGGCTATGAGAGAGATGATCTTCCGAATAGCAGCAATGCAGCCTATTCAAATCGATCCCGAATCAGTGAAGCCACCTAAGAGGAGGAACGTGAAGATATCGAAGGATCCTCAGAGCGTGGCGGCACGTCACCGGAGAGAGAGGATAAGTGAGAGAATTAGGACACTTCAGAGACTTGTGCCAGGAGGAACGAAGATGGACACAGCCTCCATGTTAGATGAAGCAATTCACTATGTCAAGTTCTTGAAGAACCAGGTGCAATCACTTGAACGAGCAGGGGCTAACAAGCCAATTGGCATTCATGGCTTCCCTGTGCCAATAATTAGTGGGAATGGTAGTTATTTTTCTATTGCAAAACCCTACCAGTAGTGTGTGTGTTTTTTTTTGTTGGTTTAACTGTCTAGGTGTCCAGGCACGCAGCTCAATTAATCTCCTTTTTAATCCGGTCAAATGCAGGTCATTTATGGCTAAACTAAAGTATTCGTGGAGATAAAAGTCTAGCCACAAGTAATTACCAATATTCGAAGACAGTAGTGTGTGTTTAAAATGTTCATATGCTTAGTTGATACTTGACAGAGAGAGAATTAGTTTGAAGTAATTTATTTCTCTTTGTGAAGCTGATTAACTTGTGGGGATGTAAAGAAAAAAGCTCTTTCATTGTCATTGTTATCGTCATGTTTTTATATCATAAGCTTCATAGTCACTTATTTTCACACCTTTAGACTTGTTATCCATGCCCAAGATGCTAAGAATCTCTCTCTCTCTCTCTCATACACACCTGACAAACACACAGAAACACGAGTGCAAGAGGGTATTTTTTGATTCTTGGACTAAGTAACTAAAATCAAGGATAGAATTGATCACTTCCAATCAGAAGAATAACCAATAAAAAGGGCTCAGTAAGTTACATTTTTTGAGTTCTTATCTCTGGAAATCATAATGATAACGTTGGCGGGTTGACAACTATCTGCAAATTCTCTTCCAGCATTGGAGAGAGAGAGAGATGTTAGTGGGGCTATGCGTTGAAGGGATGAGATCAATTGGAAGATGTAGGACTTGTTTGGGGGATCTCCATGATCTAAAGGTCAAATGGCAACGGGTCTCCATCCTCTCTTGAGTTGAGCACAACTTGGTGTAATGAACTTCGATCAAATATAATCGTAGGGCCCGAACTTTTTATCTTGAAGTTGAAGGTTCGAGTGTAGAGTACATTGGAGTTTAGAGATTGATTGTTATACTAATTTAGTTAAGTTTTTCTCAAAAAATATAGTGAGCGTGGTCAGGAACTTTGTAATTCCACCAGTAAAAATTTATTAAAATAATTTTTGAACACTCTCATTTACTCTTAAATTTTTTTAATGAGAAAATAATAATATAATTGTACGATTTATCTTTAAAATTTATAACTTAAGCTAAAAATATTATAATCTTTGATTGGGTATCAAAGTTTAGAGGAGTCTTCCTCTTCTAAGGAAAGTAAATCAGAGTGGAGGCTAATTGTCATAGAATGCAAATCAGAGTGGGGGCTAATTGTCATAGAATGCATGCAATACACGTGATGGTCTGACAATATGCGGTGGTATTTTACATGTCGGCACCCATCCTGACGTTGTTCCCATCACGGCTCGACACGTGAAACAAATCTACGTGGTCACTTCTTCCGTCTGACGTGGCTGTCCACGTTGGACCATGGAATTAATTATTGGGTGTGGCTTATCTCATCTCATTTAATCTTCTTACTCAAAGAAAAAAAATATATATTTGAAGCAAAATTTCAATGCTCGAAGTGAGTTAGAATATTTTAAGGTGTTTTGATATATTTTCGTTAATGTCTTTGAAATATTTTGAGGTGTTTAAGATATTTTGATGTATTTTGACTAATATTTAAAAAATAAATTATTCATTTTTATTCTAAATCTAAAATATTGTCATACTAAAATACACCGAAATAAAATTTTGATCATTACTTATATAATAAGTTGAAATTAAATTTAATTTTTAATTAGTTAATATACATGGGATAAATTTAGTAACTAATAAGATGAGTATAGACAAGTGAACTTAATAATTTAAAATAAAAAAATTTAAATGAGGTAAAAAAAATTTAAGGTCTTTGTTTTATTATTATAAATAAGAAGAGAGCAATGATTTTATGAGTTATATTTAAATAATAATAAAACAGAGTCTCATGCTTAAGCTTCTCATTTAGAAAAATAAAACAACAACACAGATTGTTTAGATCCAACGATTAATATTATGATTCAATATTTTAACCTTTTAGCCATGATAACTTATTTAAATTTTAATTTTTAACTTTTCAACCACACATTTTAACCACGGTAATTTATTTAAATTTAAAATTTTAATCTTTTAACCACACCCTTGATGCACGGTAATCTATATAATAAGATATATAGCTCATAAGTTAAATTTTATCCCTTACACTTTTTCTTCCTCAAAACATCACATCACTCATTTTTATCACTTGTCTGATTATTTTAATATTTAATTATTTTATAGTTTAATATAATTTTTATTTAAAATATTATTCATACACGATAGTATATCTATATTGAAAGAATTTTATCGGATCACGTATTTTGGAAAAAAAATTGTCTATGTTTTAAAGAAAATAATAGATAAGCATAGATTATAAATGATGTAATCAAATAAATGAAGAAAAAAAATATTTTTTTGAGCGATCGAATTTTATATTTTATCATGCTTTCAAGCACGGGATATGACTAATTCATTTAAATTTTAACTTTTAGCATTTAAACCTGAGTAACCACTTAAATTTTAATTTTTTACCTACAGTAATTCAATCCATACATTAAAAAAATATGATATGTATATAGTTGTAGATAATTGCCTACATTTATAGTTTACATTGCAGTGACGAGTCTAAAGAAAGCATTAGTTCGAACTGTTCTCCTTCTCCATTATGTTGGAATCCTGAGTAAATTTTTTGTTGCTACCACAATTACATTCTTGAGAAAATTTAGTTCATCACAATCTTTATTAAAACAACAAAAATGATATTAAAGGTCTAGGAAATGGAACTAGACCAAAAAAGGGCTTATAGTCAAATTAAACTATTTTCACACTCTATTCTAACTTCATTATTTGTTGTTTTGTCTCTGTTATCACTTGTTACTACTCCTTAGACCCACCACTATCTTCTCATTCTATGGAATCTAGTGCAACTTGTTTTACATCGCCTAAAGCAAGTAACACACACACTATTGGATGGCTATCAAGCTTTTTAGTATATAGAGTGCATCACTTCAAAATAGAAAACTATTATTAGAGAGAGAGAGAGAGAGAGAGAAGGGGTAGGTTGCCTCCCAAGGTTGGATCGAAGGAGAGTAGTGCTTATGTCTCATGGATCATGCTGCACTAAAAGCCATTTATTCCTCACATACAAATCCAAATCCAATCTAGGAGGGTTGGACAGCAAAATTTAAAGCCGAAATGAAAGATACAAAATCACAAGTGGTCAAACCAACCATGTATGAGAAAAACCCATGTGAGACTTCCCACTAAGGTCCCAACATCGTCCTTGTATTGAATGCTTTTTTTTTTCTCTCATATAAGAAGTAAGGGGGTTACCCTCTCGTCCTATGGATATAGGGCATGCACCCTTCGAACCCCAAATACATTGTATCCTGCTAACATACTTTATTTTACCAATTACATCATAAAACGGTCGGATAATATCTGTCTCTGTCCAATTATTTTTATATATGACGAGCAATCCCTGTAAAACAAGCTACGATTGAACCTAATTTTATAAAGGAATAAGCTTATATCTACAATCACCAACTAACTATAAGTATAAATTGAATCTAGAAAATATAAACGAGAGTCAAACAGAGGACGTCCGATTTATGGCTAATCCCTTGAAACTAAGCTACTCAATTGTTAGCCTGTGTGTTAATTCTGCCTCTAGTATTGAGGAGAATTTAGATTTCTTCCTATTATCAAGATTAAATTAAGCATATAGGCACCCAAATAAAGAATGCTGATCCTTATTTGAGCTGCTTGAAATGTGAATCAACCATAAAGAATGCTGATCCTAAAGGGTTATTATTTTTACAACATTTGTGATTGATTTTAAAAATATTAGAATGATCATAACGTACCATAAAAGTTATAACTTGACTTTAAAAAATTTATACAAACCTTAAAAATTATAACTTGATTCAAAAAATTATANTATTTTCACACCTTTAGACTTGTTATCCATGCCCAAGATGCTAAGAATCTCTCTCTCTCTCTCTCATACACACCTGACAAACACACAGAAACACGAGTGCAAGAGGGTATTTTTTGATTCTTGGACTAAGTAACTAAAATCAAGGATAGAATTGATCACTTCCAATCAGAAGAATAACCAATAAAAAGGGCTCAGTAAGTTACATTTTTTGAGTTCTTATCTCTGGAAATCATAATGATAACGTTGGCGGGTTGACAACTATCTGCAAATTCTCTTCCAGCATTGGAGAGAGAGAGAGATGTTAGTGGGGCTATGCGTTGAAGGGATGAGATCAATTGGAAGATGTAGGACTTGTTTGGGGGATCTCCATGATCTAAAGGTCAAATGGCAACGGGTCTCCATCCTCTCTTAAGTTGAGCACAACTTGGTGTAATGAACTTCGATCAAATATAATCGTAGGGCCCGAACTTTTTATCTTGAAGTTGAAGGTTCGAGTGTAGAGTACATTGGAGTTTAGAGATTGATTGTTATACTAATTTAGTTAGGTTTTTCTCGAAAAATATAGTGAGCGTGGTCAGGGACTTTGTAATTTCACCAGTAAAAATTTATTAAAATAATTTCTGAACGNCCTTGTGCTAGGTGAGATGTATTCAAATGCAAACATCTTTAAGTATTTTTGTGGAAACATTGTCAAAATGCTGTTTCTAGAAGCATAAATAAAGAAAATTACATGTTCATCCTTAATATATGTAAGTTCGAGCTTCTAAATTATAAATCTTTCTCTTGTATTAATAAGATCGAATCTGAAAAATGACAAGTGTTTTTTCGCTAAAATCATTCACTTGACAAAATGAAATAGAAATAAAACAATTGAATGCTTCTCTCTCCAGAACCTGCTCAAAGCTATAAATGTATGTTTCGTCTNTTCTCTTGTATTAATAAGATCGAATCTGAAAAATGACAAGTGTTTTTTCGCTAAAATCATTCACTTGACAAAATGAAATAGAAATAAAACAATTGAATGCTTCTCTCTCCACAACCTGCTCAAAGCTATAAATGTATGTTTCGTTGAAACGTTTCATCCNCACACAAAAAGTCTCTTCTCAACACCAACACTAATAAGAACTAAGAATAAATTGTAAACTTAAACATCTTAAATTCAAATTTAACAATTTCTTGGAATTAAACCATAAAAAATTTATCTCTCATGAATACGTTAGTCCTAACATCGNTTCATCCGGAACAAAGTTGATAATAATAGTTCATAGACTCTACTTCACACAAAAAGTCTCTTCTCAACTCCAACACTAATAAGAACTAAGAACAAATTGTAAACTTAAACATCATAAATTCAAATTTAACAATTTCTTGGGATTAAACCATAAGAAATTTATCCCTCATGAATACGTTAGTCCCAACATCAATGACTTGCCTTTGACTAGACTTAAAAAGGAATTAATCAAAATATGTATAAACTGGTCCAGATACTCTGAAAAAAAAAAAGAAAAAAGTATCTTCTCACTATATTACACTGTACTTTGANTTAACAATTTCTTGGAATTAAACCATAAAAAATTTATCTCTCATGAATACGTTAGTCCTAACATCGATGACTTGCCTTTGACTAGACTTAAAAAGGAATTAATCAAAATATGTATAAACTGGTCCAGATACTCTGAAAAAAAAAAAAAAAAAAAGTATCTTCTCACTATATTACACTGTACTTTGATCATTCTTTAATTGTCACTTTAATCACTAAAATTTTTAATTTACATCTAAATGTTCCATTTTGAAGAATACTTCTTAAAAGATCACGTGCATCTCATCTGGCAGCTACTTGTATTCTAAAACCTGTCACCAATTGCCCAAATTTTTTTGAAATAATACTTAANCTTTGATACTCATTCTTTAATTGTCACTTTAATCACTAAAATTTTTAATTTACATCTAAATGTTCCATTTTGAAGAATACTTCTTAAAAGATCACCTGCATCTCATCTGGCAGCTACTTGTATTCTAAAACCTGTCACCAATTGCCCAAATTTTTTTGAAATAATACTTAAAACCCCTTCTATCTCTGTGGCGCCTCAACTCTCACACAAATGCTCCTAGCCAGCCTCCACAACCCAAAAACAGAAAAGAAGAAAACAGCAACACAAAACCACCCTCCCCTTTTGCAACCACCCCCACCCCCACCCCAACCTCCCTTCTTGATAGGGTTGTTAGTCGAGCAAGTTTAATTCGAGTTCGAGTCAAACTTAAAAAACTTATTTTTTAATCGAGCTTAAAAAATTGTTCAAGTTCGACTCATTTCCTAAACAAGCCGAACTTGAACGAGCCAAAAATAAGTCAAGCCCAAATATTTGTACATAAACAAGTCAAGTCTGTCGAGTTTGAGTCGAACTTGTAAGACTTATTTTCTAAACGAGTTAAAAAATTTATTCAAACTTGAACGAGCCAAACCCGAGCCGAACTCAAGTCAAACTCGAATATCTCAATTTGATTAACCTCTCTACGTCCTGAATGCAAACACATCTCTACTAAAAGTTAAATTTGGACGCGTCGAATTAACTCCCAAGAAAAAGAAAAATACACCCAATCCATTATTCTTCACAAGAAAATACGTGTTTTCAAATAAATTTGTCAATAGATCAAATTCTAATCCAAATCCAATTAGCCAGATATGAATTAATAATTTTTACCTATAATCCGAATCTGATATATTATATTTTATAGATTCGAATTTGAATATACATATATTTGATCCAATTATGATTCTATCTGAATTATTTAAATATTTCTAAATAAATATTAAAGACATTAGGTGATTATTTAAAAAAATAGCTAAAATTTAGCTATAGTTTGTTAAAATTTAGATACAATTTGGTTGGAGAACAAAGAGCACTATTATTGTGTAGATCAACTGAAGATCGAAATCAATCTCCATTCCAGTACTATGCTATCTTTTGCTGGTTTATTTGAATACCAACTTTCTGAAATGAATCTCAAGATCCAATTAGATATCTGACGCTGCCATTCTGCAATTGGCACAAGAAATTTGCTAATCAATACCCTCCTCAAGCATAAAGAACCACACCAAGATTCCCTTCCACCCGAAGCGAGACGATAGATATTGGAATGCGTTGACTAGAATTACTTATTGTTTTCTCTTTATTTTTGCATATCAGGCAGTCGGCTGACTGCTAATTGCAACAATATTATTGAAAAAGCTACAATGCTAGGCCCTAGATGCACAACTAAACATCTAGGGCTAGAGGCATGGCAATCCGAATAAACTGAAAGAAACGAAGACTACGTATTGAACAGACCGACTGCACAAGGAATCACCTGGCAATTGAAGCTGATTACACTGGAGTAACTTATAGCTGGGATGAGGCACTAAAACGGGTGACAAGTAAAGCAGCCTCTTAAGGCACCTATCTGGAGTGTCCTGCGGAGAAATATGACCTTATGGGAAGTTTTGGCAACTTGATGCGACTGGTTGGCTAACAATGAGCTCCTCATTTCTTGGGCTCGCCTCTGCGTTGACCTCAGTTTGTTCATAATCTTATCCATGGATGATGATCTCTTCTTTTCCAGTTTCATCTGAAGCACAAGTTTTAAGTCAGTCCAACCCCTACTACCAAATGCAAAAATGCTCTAACATGATTGATCTCAACAAGGAACCTCATGCATTTTAAATCATGTTTCATCCAGACTGATTCAGTGAAGTCATAAGAAAATAACCCCAACACACTCACAGATGCATGGAGTGATGGTGATGAATCTCCCTCTCTTGTTTCTTGGGAAATAGTTTCCCTCTTACAGGCTCTTTCTATTCAATTGCATCTTTGTAAAAGATAATACTCAGTTTAGCACCCATTAAAGGGGGTCTGGATTTTATTTTCCAAAGAACACAACTTTATTATGTTATTATTAGCAGAAAATATTACTTAATAGTAGTTTCAAAACATCCAAGTGGTTATTTAGAAACAAAGAAAAATTAATTGTGTACATATTTTTCCCTGGTTTGCCAGCTGGGTACCAGAAAAATATTTATTATACATGTATCCCTGAGCAAAAAACCACCATAAAAAGTTTCTTTGCTCTTGCTGGGACAATTGAGAGTTTCTAAAGTACCTAATGTGTGCCATTATATTGAACAAGTGTGCAGCTCTCTCACAGACTAGCATCTATCCTTTGGGAGTATGCTCCTCAGTGATAAATTTAAGGCATATGGCACACCCAATCAGGTCACATCCATGAAGCCTCCTGTAGACTACTTAATTATACAAATAAATACATAATGAGGAAGCTAACTTATAATACATCAATGAAAGCATGGTTATTGCACTAAGGGTTGAGTGATGATCAAGCAAAGCATTGATAACTTTGGAACTGCATACATGAAATTTTACAATTAAAAATTGACCTCGAGTTTTTGTATCGCCGCCTCAGCTTTTGCCTTCTGCAGATTCTCCCATGCAGTAATTCTGGCTTCCTCACTCTTCATCCTGAAATAAATATTGATAAATCATAAATCAATATTTTCCNAACACAACTTTATTATGTTATTATTAGCAGAAAATATTACTTAATAGTAGTTTCAAAACATCCAAGTGGTTATTTAGAAACAAAGAAAAATTAATTGTGTACATATTTTTCCCTGGTTTGCCAGCTGGGTACCAGAAAAATATTTATTATACATGGATCCCTGAGCAAAAGCCCACCATAAAAAGTTTCTTTGCNGTTTCAAAACATCCAAGTGGTTATTTAGAAACAAAGAAAAATTAATTGTGTACATATTTTTCCCTGGTTTGCCAGCTGGGTACCAGAAAAATATTTATTATACATGTATCCCTGAGCAAAAAACCACCATAAAAAGTTTCTTTTTTCTTGCTGGGACAATTGAGAGTTTCTAAAGTACCTAATGTGTGCCATTATATTGAACAAGTGTGCAGCTCTCTCACAGACTAGCATCTATCCTATGGGAGTATGCTCCTCAGTGATAAATTTAAGGCATATGGCACACCCAATCAGGTCACATCCATGAAGCCTCCTGTAGACTACTTAATTATACAAATAAATACATAATGAGGAAGCTAACTTATAATACATCAATGAAAGCATGGTTATTGCACTAAGGGTTGAGTGATGATCTAGCAAAGCATTGATAACTTTGGAACTGCATATATGAAATTTTGCAATTAAAAATTGACCTCGAGTTTTTGTATCGCCGCCTCAGCTTTTGCCTTCTGCAGATTCTCCCACGCAGTAATTCTGGCTTCCTCACTCTTCATCCTGAAATAAATATTGATAAATCATAAATCTATATTTTCTGTTTTTTGTTGTATTCTTAGAGCTTAATGAGGTGTCTGATTTTTGTGGAACCACCAGTTCTGAAGCTATGTTGTTTGGTCAATTTTGTAGTGGGATCTTGGATGTGGTTAGGGAAAAGAAAAGAAAGAAAACAAGAATTCAATAGCAAGCCCAATAATTGACACAAACGCCACATCTAAGTCAGTGAATTATCAATATCTTCCAAAGTAAAAAATGATGATCTTCCTTATAGAAAATTTTTATTAAGTTGAAAATATATATTTTTTTTTTTGGGAGGGGGAGGGGGAAGGGGGCATAAACCCTTGACTTCAAGAAGACAAAGCTTTCACAAGGTAAGGAGTACAATTAGACCAAAGGCCGGTTGGTTTTATTAAGTTGAAACTAAAGGTGAAAGAGATATAGTGACACAGAACTCAAAATAGATTACACAAATTAGTTATAATTACTCAGATAACCAGAAGGTTTGATGTTGCCACAAGAAAGCAAGAAATAAACATTTGGCATGCCACAGTGACACGCATCTCCTCCACACTGTTGGCCATAGAGCCTTATGGTTTATTAGTAAACCAAAATGGCAAATATCAACGCTGTATATTAAGTGATCTCAGTGCATTCAATTGGAATCCACTAGTTTTTTTTTTCTTTAGTTTTAGCTCTTCCATTTTTTCTTCTAGTTGGCATCTAACTATTCAAATTTCAACGGCCCATTCATTTTGGATCTGCCCTGAATCATATCCAATGCTAAACTAAATATGCAAAAAGTTTAGTAAAGTCGGAGAATATGATTTGACAATAGTAAAGTACACATACTTTGAAATGCTCTTTGCTGTCTCTGAAACTTCCCAACCATTAGATCGGACATCCATTGCTTTCCTTTTCCACTGATCAACATTTTCCGAGCATTTCCCTGGAATTCGAGCTCTATTTTTCTTGGACCACCTAGTTAGAGTTACTTGTTCATCAACCTGCACATCCCTGACTTCTGGTTTAGAGGAATGGACACTCTGCAACTTCACAATGGGAGGTTTAGAAGGGGTGGAAGGAGGGGAAGAAGACTGCATCCTGGAAGACGAATGATGGCTACCCTCTGGGCTCATTTGGGTTGCCATATCCCTTCTTGAAACAGCACGAGAAATGTTGTCTGCCTCTTTAATATCATCAAGTTTCTCAACTGTACGTTTAAGCCAATGACAATATGCCTCAATTAGAAAGGAAATATGAACAGTATATTTTAATTCACTATTATCGTACACATCTTTAAAGTGGCAATACAAACAAGCAAAACAAATTAAAGCTGGTACATTACCCCACACTCAGATATTAAGAAAATTAGACTATGTTCATCAAAAGCAAAATGTTAAATGACTCCTAACAATCATAATACCTTATGCTTGTAGCATACTTGCCTAAATGGAAATTTTTCAAAAGTAGGGTAAGCTACTTCTGCAATATCAAGTTTGGAGGCTTTTCTTTTTCCAAAAAGTAATGAAGATATACATTTGTATGTAAGCAACAACAAATCACAGGAGATTCTCTTACCAGCGAAGTGGGAAAAGTTGCACAAAATTATGCATATTTGAGGAAGATAGATCTGCCTAACTTAGAAGGAGGTGCACCAAGATCTAGAAGATCCATGTTCAAGCACGAAATGTAATATTCTGAGACCATAAAGTTAGGGATGCAGAACTATGCATCTGACATAATGTAAAGGCCAAAATTACTAAGTTTTGCATGAGGAGTTCAGAGTACTAGATTGGCAGAATGGAAACTCTTTAATTGTTCTCCCTTTTATTTTATTTTTTTAAATACACTGGCTATATTCAAATCTCTGGTATTGACCAATAAGTTTCAGATCAATCACTATGACTAATGCGAGAATGTGTGAAAACTGAAACATAATGTGTTTAAGCACTCTCTGTTGGAAGTTAAAAAGAGTAAACTGAACAAACAACCCCCATCCATCCCCCCAACCCCGGGGGAAAACTAAAAAAACACAAAAAAAAAAAAGTACAAGAAATTCACTTGGAATATAAATGTGGGTGTTTCACTCAATTATAAGATACCCATTTCAAAGTCAATGATGACGAAAACAGCAAAAATGGAAGGGACAACAACATCACTTGGTATATAATTTTTTTGGTGTTTTGCAAAATCAGCAATAACGTACCAATTTCAAAAACATCAACGATGACTGAAATACAATGGCAAACACGATAGTAATTATTTAATTTTGCATCAGATGATATATCCAGCATCTATCTGTTCATAGAGGAAAGGAGTATCTTGCAAACAGGAGAAGCAATTGATTTTATAATGTGACCTGCTAAATAGTTGGCATCAATTCTTTTCTTCATGCATGACAGAGTTTACAATGTTGTCCAAACAAACATGAAGAAGTGTACATGGGATGAACTATAGACTACATGCACCCACACATAGCCACAAACACCCAACCTTCCCCACTTCTCTAACTATTGGTAAGCAGTTTTTGGATATGAAATACAATAATAATACATATATAAATTTTCAAGACTCACATAATTTCATTAATACAGATTGTAATCTACGGTAAATACAAGAAGCCCAATGAAAGGATAAACATTTACCTTGGGATCCAGGCAATGATGATTGATTGAACATTTCAAAGCATCCATGTACACTGACTGACCTTGCCATGCAAGGCTTAGTGCATGCAGGAAAATTTCCAGCTCCACCACACCGGATTGCCAAACCATCCGCTGCCATAACTCCAGTCGAAAATGGAGAACCCCCTACTAAATTCCCAACATTCCCTCCTTCCAACATAGGCACTACTGGGGAATACGACGAATAGTAAGCGATCCCAGGATTCCCAAGAGGCCCACTTTTGGACTTGGGCCTCCTCTTTGGCTGTGGTAATGAAGGCCTCAAGGCACCATCTCCCAAAACTGGACTGAAAATCCACCTCTCAGCATCTTCCCATTTAGAAGGTAATGTCCTTCCATTATTGAAAGGCAACAACGAAGACCCCACATGCATCCTATTAGCATTTGTATGCAGCGGTACACGTTCTGAACTCCAACCTTTCTGAATCCCACCATTCCTATGCTGATAATTTGGTGTCTCGGGGCTTGGAAAAGTTACTGGTTGGCGAGTGGTAACAGAGCTTTTCTTCATAACTCCAACTCGCAGAGAGGAGTTGGATGCATTGGTTATAGAATTGTTCAGATCTGGAGAAACATTCCTTTGCCTGTCTTCTTTCCTTAATAGAGCTTCAGATCTGACCCTCCGGTCTTGACATTCTAATTAAAAAACCAGAAGACATAAAATTAGACGCAATGCTTTAAATTAAATTGTAGTCCTGTATTTCTCTTTGGTAGTACCTTTGAGAGCTAGAGAGAAGGAATTTCTTGCAGAATCTAGGGTTAGATTTCCGTCCTCTAGTTCAGACTCCTTATAATTATTGCCTTGTTTTCGAACTGCATATAATTGACTGAAACAGTGAGTTTTCAACAAAGAGCGACTGAAATTTGAAATTCTTAATTCTTTTAAAGGAAGGATTAGATTACCTAAAAATGCAGAGTAGCAGTGTACCTTTTGTTTTTTCTTTTCTGATAATGTGACTATCCTTGAGTACTGGGGCTTTGTTTGGATCTCGATTTGGACCACTCGAATTCTCACGATATTCATGTCCTGCCAAATGCTGGTTCAAATCATAGATATTTAACTCTTCGATATGGACGAGTTTCAAATTCAAGCACTAGAGAGTTAATACTCGAAATTTCATTGCTGTTACATACTACCAATTAAAAGGCAATGAATTCATAACAGTCGGACTGAAAAATGTTAAGAAATTGATTAGACAGCTTTGTTTTCACTCGTTCAATCATTATCGCTTTTTGTATGAAATATCAACTCATTCCCCCACACAGATGAGAATATCAAAAAAGTCATGCAAAAATAAAATCAAAACTGATTGACCGCTAGTGCAAAGGAGCTATCAATCATTTTAGGCTTTCTGTTCCTATCTCAGCTCGTGAACTTTGCTTAGAGCACTGTTCTTCGCCCTCATCCACAAAACAAAATTCAGGAAGAGATACACACAGAGACCAAGACGTAGAACACCAAAAAATCTAACGAAAATGTAATGGAATTACCTGATTAATTTCGGAGACGACAGAGTCCTGATCATGAACATCAGAAACAAAAGAGTAACGATCAACGCTACCAGAAGCAGAAGAGAAGAGACTAAAGTTGGACTCCCCGGTGAAGATCACGGAATCAGGACTAACATCACGAGCTCCGAAGCCTGAACTCAACTGGTTCTGAGCTTCAAACCCTAGCTCCGGCATTGTCTATTCCTTCTCATCACACTCTCAAGCGTGCGTGTGTGTGTGTGTGTGTGTGAGAGAGAGAGAGAGAGGCAGAGGCAGAGGCGCCACCTGAAGCAGAATCAACAATCGGTTAATCGTGGTGGGATGGCGGGTGTCTAAGGGGGTCTTTATCATTAACTTTTGAGGGCACGCTTGGGAAGCTACTATATATATACCCATTCAAATTTGGCCAACTAATGAGTTAGTGTCAAAGTTTTTTTTTTTTTTTTTTTTAACAAGAAATCTTTTCAAGAGTCGTTGTGAATCCAGCTGAAGAATAGGAAATTTTGGATTCTTACAATCACACTCTATCGGACCAAAAATTATAATTTTTTTAAATTAAATTATAATTTTTTTAAGATATAAGTTATAATTTTAAA
Source organism: Ilex paraguariensis (assembly GCA_963454935.2). Taxonomy (NCBI): domain Eukaryota; kingdom Viridiplantae; phylum Streptophyta; class Magnoliopsida; order Aquifoliales; family Aquifoliaceae; genus Ilex; species Ilex paraguariensis. The sequence goes on along the minus strand of CAUOFW020000703.1, from coordinate 316,217 downwards.
AAGAATGATCAATCATAAAAAATTATAATTGCACTTGAAATTTCATAGTTGATCATGGGTGCCTGTGATAAATCATAGTCTTTCTTTAAGCAATTGTTACTTTTTATTTTAAAGTTATAATTTTACCATAAATCGACGATAGAATACTGAAAAAAAAAAATCGGTCTATAATATTTAACCCAAAAAAAATATTATTTTCTCTTCCCGACCTCTAATGTCATGAAACTTAATCAATACACTATCCAATTCAAGATAATTCAATTAATCTACAATTATTTTTTTCTTATTTTTTCTTTATCTACTTTAATTTTTAAAATTATGTAACTAAAAATAAATAAATTATTACTTAAATTATGGAGAGATTTCGAGGGTAGTCCTAGGCCCAGTAGGATTTCAAAAAACAATCCAATCGATAACTTTTTTCTTGGATTAGGGTCCTGTTAAAAAATCGAAATAATATACGTAACTAACGTCTTTTATAATTGTAAAAAATAATGACAATGTCATCACTTAATTTAAACACATATTCTACCAAGTTACATCATTATATTATACATTTTGCTCAATAAACACAAATCGTAAGACATGAACACTAAAAAAATTAGGTACGCAATGAATACATACATTTGAGCCAACAAATAACAGGTGGGCAATAAAAAAACATAAATAATAACAGGTATGTATAATTGTCAGACAGTTACACTAAAACATAAATTGTTAATGTACCTTCTTCTCCATAAACATAGATTGTCAAACTGAAACAAGTATATTAAAATACAAATCGTTAATGTACCTTCTTCTTCATAAATATAGATCGATAATATTCTTTTTTCTCCATAAACATAGATCGTCAGATAGGTACATTAAAATACAGATCATTAATATATCTTCTTTCCATAAACACAGATTGATAAATGTATTTTCTTCTTCATAAACATAGATTGTAAGACAAGTACACTAAGGCACAGATCGTCAAACATCATCATAATATCCAAATTGCTTAGTCCATAAGTTTGAAATTCAAAACTGATATACAACATTGCAAAAAACTCAATAACAAATGCAAAAAAAATAAAATAATAATAACTATATTTAGGCTAAAATCATGTGATAAGAGTAAAATAGGTAATGAAAATCAGTAACTAGTCAATCTCTTAATTTTCGCACTAACACGGGGATTACATACAAATTTTTTAAAAAATCCGAGAACCTTTTTTTATATTAAAAATTAGGTAGGACGAAAATTAATTTACACAGACCCTAGACTAATTAACTATAAATTATAATGTAAAAATATTTTTAGGCATGATTATTTCTAATAATAAAAAAGGGTAGGGAATTGAGAGTTTTTTTTTTGTTTTTTTGAACCACAGGAATTGAGAGTTTAATAGCATAAGGCTATGACAATGTCCAATTCCTTTCCATTTGGATCCACTTTAATTGGCAATTGACTTGTGATGTGAGAGGAAGGAAAGCAATAAATAAAGCCTCGTGCAACGAGCTGGGCTCAGACTGTGTCCCAGTCAGCTGTAGCACGACAGCCTGGATTCATGCCGGCCAAACCGGCTCACCTGGTGTAATTAATTTTTTTTTTAAAATTGCAATAGTACTTAAATTTAATTTATTAATCCAATTATTTATAACCAGATAAATTTAATATTTATTAAAATTCATTATCAATCTAACAATTATGATAAATTAACTAAATAAATTATATCTGAATAATATTATTGAAGAAAAAAAAAAGGTTGTCTTCGTGAATCTCCAGTTGGAAAGAGAGAAACCTATATAATAATCTTGTCTGAGAAGAAGTAAATGAGAGCTGCAGTGTACATACAAATGGTAATAGTTAAAAAATGAAACAGAACACAATCGATGGACTTATGTTTTGGTAAGAGCAAAACCTTTGTCTGCTCCAGGTTGCACCTGAAGCATTAACTATTGTTGTCAGTTTGCATTTTGTAGTTACACAGCCTTGCAAAACAAACCATCTTGAAGTAAGGGCTGGGATATCTCAACTCGGATAGTCTTTAAGTATGTATGCGAAGGTTATATAGAGATTGTCTTACTTTTATTTTTTAAATAAAAGTGTTGTAGTTCTCTTGCGATAAAAATAAATAAATAAACAAGGAAGGCATGAATCCTTTGCAGTATTACAGTATCGGGAATTTTTTACAAATGTACAGATATTTTTTAACAAATTTATTAATCTATGATAATTTTGAATTTATTTATAATATTTTTTAAAAACAAAGTCAACAAATCCATTTTTATGTCGAAAGTGGAGTCAACAAATTTTACTTTCACTTATTACGACACTTTTTGAAAGGAGAACTTACGATGAAGAAATAAAGAGATCTTTCTATATCCTAATATCAGTTGAAAAAATTATAGACAAATTCATGAATCACCCGATAAGAATGTGGAAAAAACTAAAACAGAATGGTTCTGCTTACTCAAAACTAAGAGGGGGAAAGCCGCCTCTTATTAAAATCTCATAATCAATAAATTTGTTTTTTAAAATTCTAATAAAATTTNTGGTGGGAGCGAAGAATGAATTTAATAAGTGTTAGTATATATATATATATATATATAAAATAATGGGATGTGGGCCCAGTTGGGCAGAACGTGGCCCAATCACAATGGGGTAGGAAGGGTTGATGCGGTACTGTTGGCCAATGATGATTGGATATGTGGGAAAATCTTGGCCGTCCACGTATGGAGAAAATGGACGGGTGAAAAACGTGGGTTGCTTGNAGGCAGTAATTGCCTTCAACTTGCCATTGAGGAAGTTCTTCTCCACCTGAGACCATGACCTTGAATTAGAAGATAATCTGCTATTACAACATAAAAAAGCAAAGAGATAAAGTGGAGGAACCAGATTAAGGGCTGAATCCAGAATTGAGACCATCACCTTGAATTGATATGCTTAGCAGAGAATAAAAACNATTGACAAGACTCGTGAAGTAATTAATATAATTAATCACCGAAAGGCAATGGTACACCGTTTTTTGTATGGTATTGAAAATTATAAATTTTTAAAATTAAATTATAATTGTTTTAAGGGATAACATGATCGATCATGACAGATTAAAATTGATACCAAAATTATAATTTTTAAAGCTAAATTAAATTTTTTAAAAGTCAAGTTATAACTCATAAGAGAGGAGTTACNCATAAGAAGCACGATTGGAGTGTAGCTCGCTTTTCAACCACGTGGTGTCTTTTTTTTTTTTTTTCTCAACACGGTGTTGACGTTAATTTATAAACATTTTAATTATTTTTTTTTAATTTATTTATATTAAAATTAAGATATTCGTAAATCTTTCGTGACTTGATCACAAAGAATTACAAAAATTCAAAGTTAAAGATGTCTAAATTTATAACTCGTCCNACAGGGAAGCCAGATAAACGGGTAGATCCAGAACTATGACCTTTGAAGGGTTGAAGTTAAAACTAAGTTAATACATACAAATCAACATAAGATTAAATAGGGAACAACAAAACTATCCATTTCAATCTGGAGTTTGAAAAACGTTGGGCCAAGATTTGGATAATAATTAATAGGTATCAAGTCCACCTTTGTGTTTGGTTAGATCATATATCCCATGGTTTTAATNAAAGAAATTCAAAGAATTTCGAATCCAGAGTGCCTATGGATTGTAGGTTTGAAAAGGTAAAGATGATACTAATCTCATTTGACATAATTAATTATAAAATCCAATTAATTTCAACTCATTGTATTTGTATGCCACCAATTAAATGTATAAAGTTAAAAATAGGGTTCCATCACCGTCTCCACCTAAAAGTAGATATGTTGAATGGAGTAGTGTATGCAAAACAAATANATATATAGTTGGCCAAAATGCCCTCGATCTACTTTAATCTAATATTTTGCACGGTGCACCAATGTAAAATAAAGAGTTTTTTTTCCATATATATAAAATTGTCTTAGAAATATTTTTCTTCTTTTTTTTTGTCCGGTTGTTTTTTCTNTGTTGTAATGTAATCTTTATGTTAGTTTTTTCATAGTGTCAATGAGTTAACTTTTAACAAAAAAAAAAAAAAATAACAGAAGTTAGTAAAAAAGTCATATTGCAACACTTTTGATACATTAAAAGTATTATGTAAAAAAATTAATCTTTAAGAATATAAAATAAAAATCTTGAAAACTTTCAGGGTTAAAAATGCAAAAAACCCTATATTATGTANTTTTTTTTTTTTGTCCGGTTGTTTTTTCTTTTTTTTTTTTGGGTCCTATTTTTTCCAAAGAGTAAAATTGTCTTACAAATGTTAGTATTACTATCAAGGAATNACTGTCAATGTGTAGTTCATCCCTCTCAATCGCACAACCAATTCAAACAGAACAGGATCATAATCAAAAAGAAAGTTGCAGTCATATCTACTTTCCACCTAATTTCTTCCCAAATCCAATTTAAAATTCTCAACAAACTCCCTCCACCGGTATTGATACAGCAAGATTTGATACACACTATAGGCTAACTGTCAAAACAACCATACTCCCTTCAAGTNATTTTTATAGATATCTATAAACTTATATAGTATTAGCGTCGTTAATCATATTAAGTAAAGTTCGTTTTGAAAATATCGAGGATCGTCNATTTTTATAGATATCTATAAACTTATATAGTATTAGCGTCGTTAATCATATTAAGTACAGTTCGTTTTGAAAATATCAAGGATCGTTNAAAACAACCATACTCCCTTCAAGTGTATAAGCCAAAATTTCATAAATGAAAGCCCCCGCCATTGATAAACGCACAAATGAAAGCTTCAAACAATTCAATTATGATACATTTTGTCCAAGAAAAAGGGCAGAACACCAGAGGGCTAACTACTTTTCACCCACTTGACCCCTGAATAGACACAGAGGCTTTCATATTCTGGTATACATTTTTTGTACATTGGTCCATACAAAAGTAACAAAAGTACAAAGTGTATTTTTAACATTAGAGGCAGGGCTGCCATTCCACAATATACATCTGTCTCTCTCTTTCACACACACACACACAAAATCTTGTAATACAATGTACAGAACCCAGGCCCGGCAAAGAAACGGCACTTCTTGTAGTTTTACCTCAATAGCCAGTCAATATGAACAAAATCTTGACCTTTCGCCTTCTACACTGACGCTTCGCTAAAGTAGGCAGTAATTGCCTTCAACTTGCCATTGAGGAAGTTCTTCTCCACCTGAGACCATGACCTTGAATTAGAAGATAATCTGCTATTACAACATAAAAAAGCAAAGAGATAAAGTGGAGGAACCAGATTAAGGGCTGAATCCAGAATTGAGACCATCACCTTGAATTGATATGCTTAGCAGAGAATAAAAACAGGGAAGCCAGATAAACGGGTAGATCCAGAACTATGACCTTTGAAGGGTTGAAGTTAAAACTAAGTTAATACATACAAATCAACATAAGATTAAATAGGGAACAACAAAACTATCCATTTCAATCTGGAGTTTGAAAAGCGTTGGGCCAAGATTTGGATAATAATTAATAGGTATCAAGTCCACCTTTGTGTTTGGTTAGATCATATATCCCATGGTTTTAATATATAGTTGGCCAAAATGCCCTCGATCTACTTTAATCTAATATTTTGCACGGTGCGCCAATGTAAAATAAAGAGTTTTTTTTCCATATATATAAAATTGTCTTAGAAATATTTGTCTTTTTTTTTTTTGTCCGGTTGTTTTTTCTTTTTTTTTTTTGGGTCCTATTTTTTCCAAAGAGTAAAATTGTCTTACAAATGTTAGTATTACTATCAAGGAATTTTTATAGATATCTATAAACTTATATAGTATTAGCGTCGTTAATCATATTAAGTACAGTTCGTTTTGAAAATATCAAGGATCGTTATATTATTTGACCAAAAGTGAAGGTGTCTTAATGAATTTTACCCAAATAAATAAGGGGATACAAATACGTTTGTTTCATTTGTGGGGGATGAAATAGTAAAATGACGATATAATATACTACGGTTGCATTACCATACCAGCCTAGATGGTATCAAAATTTCATATATGGTATGTGAAAATTATATAATCTAACGTAAAAAGTAATTTTAGCATCCAAATCTAGTATAAAACTAGATTAGAGAGTTTTCATCCAATGTGTTTCTTTAATCCCCTCCCTAATGCAACAACTAAACAAACCTATATATACACCATTTGCGGGAGAAGAAGGGGGAAGGGGAAGGTGGGGGAACATAAACATCAGCAACGAACCTCAAGTGACCATGGCGGACTGACAGATAAAGATAACTCTGCCAAATGGTTGATATCAACATTCCTTGGGAGGAACATGACAATTCTGGAAGTGCTTCCCTTTGCAACATTGAAAAGAAATTGTCTGCATAAGTACAAAGGACAATCATAGCATTAGCACTATTGCTTTAGGGAAAAAAGCACCAGCGGAGTTAAGTTTCCAAAGCTAAGAAGCCGAAGCCGAACCCGTTATGTGGCTTAAGCATGGTCTTGATGTCATATGTCTTTCGTTTGACATAATCAGGTCCACCCCAAGGCGGTGACAAGAAGATTGTGTCTGCCTGTAGTACAGGAAACATTAATCAGATTTTTCTAAATAAACTTTAGAAGAGGACCGGAGAGCACTAATCAAACAAACAAAAAGACAGAACGCATCCTGTACTTTAACAATAAATCATAAATAAGCTCTAGATATTGTATATAACGGTACCAATATCTGGACAACAGATTTCTTTTTATGTTATTAGATTTGCTAAAAAGAGCTCTAGAAAAAGGCAGCCCTAAATTTTAANACAGATTTCTTTTTATGTTATTAGATTTGCTAAAAAGAGCTCTAGAAAAAGGCAGCCTTAATTTTTTNACATCATTATATTATACATTTTGCTCAATAAACACAAATCGTAAGACATGAACACTAAAAAAATTAGGTACGCAATGAATACATACATTTGAGCCAACAAATAACAGGTGGGCAATAAAAAAACATAAATAATAACAGGTATGTATAATTGTCAGACAGTTACACTAAAACATAAATTGTTAATGTACCTTCTTCTCCATAAACATAGATTGTCAAACTGAAACAAGTATATTAAAATACAAATCGTTAATGTACCTTCTTCTTCATAAATATAGATCGATAATATTCTTTTTTCTCCATAAACATAGATCGTCAGATAGGTACATTAAAATACAGATCATTAATATATCTTTTTTCCATAAACACAGATTGATAAATGTATTTTCTTCTTCATAAACATAGATTGTAAGACAAGTACACTAAGGCACAGATCGTCAAACATCATCATAATATCCAAATTGCTTAGTCCATAAGTTTGAAATTCAAAACTGATATACAACATTGCAAAAAACTCAATAACAAATGCAAAAAAAATAAAATAATAATAACTATATTTAGGCTAAAATCATGTGATAAGAGTAAAATAGGTAATGAAAATCAGTAACTAGTCAATCTCTTAATTTTCGCACTAACACGGGGATTACATACAAATTTTTTAAAAAATCCGAGAACCTTTTTTTATATTAAAAATTAGGTAGGACGAAAATTAATTTACACAGACCCTAGACTAATTAACTATAAATTATAATGTAAAAATATTTTTAGGCATGATTATTTCTAATAATAAAAAAGGGTAGGGAATTGAGAGTTTTTTTTTTGTTTTTTTGAACCACAGGAATTGAGAGTTTAATAGCATAAGGCTATGACAATGTCCAATTCCTTTCCATTTGGATCCACTTTAATTGGCAATTGACTTGTGATGTGAGAGGAAGGAAAGCAATAAATAAAGCCTCGTGCAACGAGCTGGGCTCAGACTGTGTCCCAGTCAGCTGTAGCACGACAGCCTGGATTCATGCCGGCCAAACCGGCTCACCTGGTGTAATTAATTTTTTTTTTAAAATTGCAATAGTACTTAAATTTAATTTATTAATCCAATTATTTATAACCAGATAAATTTAATATTTATTAAAATTCATTATCAATCTAACAATTATGATAAATTAACTAAATAAATTATATCTGAATAATATTATTGAAGAAAAAAAAAAGGTTGTCTTCGTGAATCTCCAGTTGGAAAGAGAGAAACCTATATAATAATCTTGTCTGAGAAGAAGTAAATGAGAGCTGCAGTGTACATACAAATGGTAATAGTTAAAAAATGAAACAGAACACAATCGATGGACTTATGTTTTGGTAAGAGCAAAACCTTTGTCTGCTCCAGGTTGCACCTGAAGCATTAACTATTGTTGTCAGTTTGCATTTTGTAGTTACACAGCCTTGCAAAACAAACCATCTTGAAGTAAGGGCTGGGATATCTCAACTCGGATAGTCTTTAAGTATGTATGCGAAGGTTATATAGAGATTGTCTTACTTTTATTTTTTAAATAAAAGTGTTGTAGTTCTCTTGCGATAAAAATAAATAAATAAACAAGGAAGGCATGAATCCTTTGCAGTATTACAGTATCGGGAATTTTTTACAAATGTACAGATATTTTTTAACAAATTTATTAATCTATGATAATTTTGAATTTATTTATAATATTTTTTAAAAACAAAGTCAACAAATCCATTTTTATGTCGAAAGTGGAGTCAACAAATTTTACTTTCACTTATTACGACACTTTTTGAAAGGAGAACTTACGATGAAGAAATAAAGAGATCTTTCTATATCCTAATATCAGTTGAAAAAATTATAGACAAATTCATGAATCACCCGATAAGAATGTGGAAAAAACTAAAACAGAATGGTTCTGCTTACTCAAAACTAAGAGGGGGAAAGCCGCCTCTTATTAAAATCTCATAATCAATAAATTTGTTTTTTAAAATTCTAATAAAATTTTTTTGAAAGAGAAGTTGTTGTCTTCCATTTCTACATGAAAGCGGATTTGTTGACTTTGTTTTTAAAAAATGTCATAGATTAGTAAATAAGTTTAAAATTATCCTAAAATGATAAATTTGTTTAAAATAGCTGTACATTGGTAAATAATTCATAATATCAAAATAATGTTTCCTTAAACGGCGCTGTTTTACACATCATGGGTACTATTCTCCTAAACAACGTTGCTTTGCACGTGAAAACGATCTCGTTTAATGGAATAACACCTCAGCAGTAGTACAAAAGAACTGTACCCCATGATGATTGCTTATATTTTTCCTCAATTTAAAATAGCCTTAGAAATCAAAATCCCGAAACGTTAGGATTTGCTGTCATTGGAATAAATTACTAAATCAGTCCTATTTTGAGTTCTATCAAATTACAAGAGAAGTCGTTGGAAGGGTTAGGTATCAGATACACAGACATGTTTTTCAATGGAATTTTATATATCTTTTTATATGTGATTCGCACGAGCCATTGAATAGGGTAAGAATAATCCATCAAATGACTGGATCATTTGACCCGCCGCGAAATCGGGCTTTCCAAATATTGTTGGATTGACAAGACTCGTGAAGTAATTAATATAATTAATCACCGAAAGGCAATGGTACACCGTTTTTTGTATGGTATTGAAAATTATAAATTTTTAAAATTAAATTATAATTGTTTTAAGGGATAACATGATCGATCATGACAGATTAAAATTGATACCAAAATTATAATTTTTAAAGCTAAATTAAATTTTTTAAAAGTCAAGTTATAACTCATAAGAGAGGAGTTACAATTATTAAAAAAAATTATTTACACAATAAACTCGAGTAATTAAAAAAAACTATTTTTTATTTTTATTTTTCATTTCTTAATCTTTTACCATATGAACCGTTATAAAATTAAAGAAATTCAAAGAATTTCGAATCCAGAGTGCCTATGGATTGTAGGTTTGAAAAGGCAAAGATGATACTAATCTCATTTGACATAATTAATTATAAAATCCAATTAATATCAACTCATTGTATTTGTATGCCACCAATTAAATGTATAAAGTTAAAAATAGGCACCGTCTCCACCTAAAAGTAGATATGTTGAATGGAGTAGTGTATGCAAAACAAATAAAAAAAAAATCAGTACTATATCATCATTTATAATTTATTTGGATAAAAATAATTATTACAAAAGTGAAAAAAAAATTACTATAAAAATTATAAAAACAAGCAAATTATAAATCACGCACAAAAGTTATTCATTTTTTTAAGATGATCCACAAAAAATATAAAAGTAATAATTAAAATTATAAAAACACCAATTAAAGTTATAAAATTTAAAAATACGATAACATTTTTTTTTCCTATCGATACCGTAGTCTTCTCCATGTTAGATGCCCAAAATGAAGAGTCAAAGTGTTGTTTGTCCCTCTCAATCGCACAACCAACTCCAACTGTCAATGTGTAGTTCATCCCTCTCAATCGCACAACCAATTCAAACAGAACAGGATCATAATCAAAAAGAAAGTTGCAGTCATATCTACTTTCCACCTAATTTCTTCTCAAATCCAATTTAAAATTCTCAACAAACTCCCTCCACCGGTGTTGATACAGCAAGATTTGATACACACTATAGGCTAACTGTCAAAACAACCATACTCCCTTCAAGGGTATAAGCCAAAATTTCATAAATGAAAGCCCCCGCCATTGATAAACGCACAAATGAAAGCTTCAAACAATTCAATTATGATACATTTTGTCCAAGAAAAAGGGCAGAACACCATAGGGCTAACTACTTTTCACCCACTTGACCCCTGAATAGACACAGAGGCTTTCATATTCTGGTATACATTTTTTGTACGTTGGTCCATACAAAAGTAACAAAAGTACAAAGTGTATTTTTAACATTAGAGGCAGGGCTGCCATTCCACAATATACATCTGTCTCTCTCTTTCACACACACACACACAAAATCTTGTAATACAATGTACAGAACCCAGGCCCGGCAAAGAAACGGCACTTCTTGTAGTTTTACCTCAATAGCCAGTCAATATGAACAAAATCTTGACCTTTCGCCTTCTACACTGACGCTTCGCTAAAGTAGGCAGTAATTGCCTTCAACTTGCCATTGAGGTAGTTCTTCTCCACCTGAGACCATGACCTTGAATTAGAAGATAATCTGCTATTACAACATAAAAAAGCAAAGAGATAAAGTGGAGGAACAAGATTAAGGGCTGAATCCAGAATTGAGACCATCACCTTGAATTGATATGCTTAGCAGAGAATAAAAATAGGGAAGCCAGATAAACGGGTAGATCCAGAACTATGACCTTTGAAGGGTTGAAGTTAAAACTAAGTTAATACATACAAATCAACATAAGATTAAATAGGGAACAACAAAACTATCCATTTCAATCTGGAGTTTGAAAAACGTTGGGCCAAGATTTGGATAATAATTAATAGGTATCAAGTCCACCTTTGTGTTTGGTTAGATCATATATCCCATGGTTTTAATATATAGTTGGCCAAAATGCCCTCGATCTACTTTAATCTAATATTTTGCACGGTGCACCAATGTAAAATAAAGAGTTTTTTTTCCATATATATAAAATTGTCTTAGAAATATTTTTCTTCTTTTTTTTTGTCCGGTTGTTTTTTCTTTTTTTTTTTTTGGGTCCTATTTTTTCCAAAGAGTAAAATTGTCTTACAAATGTTAGTATTACTATCAAGGAATTTTTATAGATATCTATAAACTTATATAGTATTAGCGTCGTTAATCATATTAAGTAAAGTTCGTTTTGAAAATATCGAGGATCGTCATATTATTTGACCAAAAGTGAAGGTGTCTTAATGAATTTTACCCAAATAAATAAGGGGATACAAATACGTTTGTTTCATTTGTGGGGGATGAAATAGTAAAATGACGATATAATATACTACGGTTGCATTACCATACCAGCCTAGATGGTATCAAAATTTCATATATGGTATGTGAAAATTATATAATCTAACGTAAAAAGTAATTTTAGCATCCAAATCTAGTATAAAACTAGATTAGAGAGTTTTCATCCAATGTGTTTCTTTAATCCCCTCCCTAATGCAACAACTAAACAAACCTATATATACACCATTTGCGGGAGAAGAAGGGGGAAGGGGAAGGTGGGGGAACATAAACATCAGCAACGAACCTCAAGTGACCATGGCGGACTGACAGATAAAGATAACTCTGCCAAATGGTTGATATCAACATTCCTTGGGAGGAACATGACAATTCTGGAAGTGCTTCCCTTTGCAACATTGAAAAGAAATTGTCTGCATAAGTACAAAGGACAAACATAGCATTAGCACTATTGCTTTAGGGAAAAAAGCACCAGCGGAGTTAAGTTTCCAAAGCTAAGAAGCCGAAGCCGAACCCGTTATGTGGCTTAAGCATGGTCTTGATGTCATATGTCTTTCGTTTGACATAATCAGGTCCACCCCAAGGCGGTGACAAGAAGATTGTGTCTGCCTGTAGTACAGGAAACATTAATCAGATTTTTCTAAATAAACTTTAGAAGAGGACGGGAGAGCACTAATCAAACAAACAAAAAGACAGAACGCATCCTGTACTTTAACAATAAATCATAAATAAGCTCTAGATATTGTATATAACGGTACCAATATCTGGACAACAGATTTCTTTTTATGTTATTAGATTTGCTAAAAAGAGCTCTAGAAAAAGGCAGCCCTAAATTTTAATTTTTTTCTATTAGCCCTAATTCACATTTCTTTCCGTTAGGTAAACAGGATTCATTTGCAGATGTCCTGTGGTATATTTCCATGTTCACTTGAAAATGCATACCCCAGAGAATATCAACAAATGAGTAAAAGGAAACTTCCAAAATCACAAAACAAATCCCTTATTATGTCGAAGGAAACTTCCGGAGTTACAAAAACAATCACTTATTCNAAATACAGATCATTAATATATCTTCTTTCCATAAACACAGATTGATAAATGTATTTTCTTCTTCATAAACATAGATTGTAAGACAAGTACACTAAGGCACAGATCGTCAAACATCATCATAATATCCAAATTGCTTAGTCCATAAGTTTGAAATTCAAAACTGATATACAACATTGCAAAAAACTCAATAACAAATGCAAAAAAAATAAAATAATAATAACTATATTTAGGCTAAAATCATGTGATAAGAGTAAAATAGGTAATGAAAATCAGTAACTAGTCAATCTCTTAATTTTCGCACTAACACGGGGATTACATACAAATTTTTTAAAAAATCCGAGAACCTTTTTTTATATTAAAAATTAGGTAGGACGAAAATTAATTTACACAGACCCTAGACTAATTAACTATAAATTATAATGTAAAAATATTTTTAGGCATGATTATTTCTAATAATAAAAAAGGGTAGGGAATTGAGAGTTTTTTTTTTGTTTTTTTGAACCACAGGAATTGAGAGTTTAATAGCATAAGGCTATGACAATGTCCAATTCCTTTCCATTTGGATCCACTTTAATTGGCAATTGACTTGTGATGTGAGAGGAAGGAAAGCAATAAATAAAGCCTCGTGCAACGAGCTGGGCTCAGACTGTGTCCCAGTCAGCTGTAGCACGACAGCCTGGATTCATGCCGGCCAAACCGGCTCACCTGGTGTAATTAATTTTTTTTTTAAAATTGCAATAGTACTTAAATTTAATTTATTAATCCAATTATTTATAACCAGATAAATTTAATATTTATTAAAATTCATTATCAATCTAACAATTATGATAAATTAACTAAATAAATTATATCTGAATAATATTATTGAAGAAAAAAAAAAGGTTGTCTTCGTGAATCTCCAGTTGGAAAGAGAGAAACCTATATAATAATCTTGTCTGAGAAGAAGTAAATGAGAGCTGCAGTGTACATACAAATGGTAATAGTTAAAAAATGAAACAGAACACAATCGATGGACTTATGTTTTGGTAAGAGCAAAACCTTTGTCTGCTCCAGGTTGCACCTGAAGCATTAACTATTGTTGTCAGTTTGCATTTTGTAGTTACACAGCCTTGCAAAACAAACCATCTTGAAGTAAGGGCTGGGATATCTCAACTCGGATAGTCTTTAAGTATGTATGCGAAGGTTATATAGAGATTGTCTTACTTTTATTTTTTAAATAAAAGTGTTGTAGTTCTCTTGCGATAAAAATAAATAAATAAACAAGGAAGGCATGAATCCTTTGCAGTATTACAGTATCGGGAATTTTTTACAAATGTACAGATATTTTTTAACAAATTTATTAATCTATGATAATTTTGAATTTATTTATAATATTTTTTAAAAACAAAGTCAACAAATCCATTTTTATGTCGAAAGTGGAGTCAACAAATTTTACTTTCACTTATTACGACACTTTTTGAAAGGAGAACTTACGATGAAGAAATAAAGAGATCTTTCTATATCCTAATATCAGTTGAAAAAATTATAGACAAATTCATGAATCACCCGATAAGAATGTGGAAAAAACTAAAACAGAATGGTTCTGCTTACTCAAAACTAAGAGGGGGAAAGCCGCCTCTTATTAAAATCTCATAATCAATAAATTTGTTTTTTAAAATTCTAATAAAATTTTTTTGAAAGAGAAGTTGTTGTCTTCCATTTCTACATGAAAGCGGATTTGTTGACTTTGTTTTTAAAAAATGTCATAGATTAGTAAATAAGTTTAAAATTATCCTAAAATGATAAATTTGTTTAAAATAGCTGTACATTGGTAAATAATTCATAATATCAAAATAATGTTTCCTTAAACGGCGCTGTTTTACACATCATGGGTACTATTCTCCTAAACAACGTTGCTTTGCACGTGAAAACGATCTCGTTTAATGGAATAACACCTCAGCAGTAGTACAAAAGAACTGTACCCCATGATGATTGCTTATATTTTTCCTCAATTTAAAATAGCCTTAGAAATCAAAATCCCGAAACGTTAGGATTTGCTGTCATTGGAATAAATTACTAAATCAGTCCTATTTTGAGTTCTATCAAATTACAAGAGAAGTCGTTGGAAGGGTTAGGTATCAGATACACAGACATGTTTTTCAATGGAATTTTATATATCTTTTTATATGTGATTCGCACGAGCCATTGAATAGGGTAAGAATAATCCATCAAATGACTGGATCATTTGACCCGCCGCGAAATCGGGCTTTCCAAATATTGTTGGATTGACAAGACTCGTGAAGTAATTAATATAATTAATCACCGAAAGGCAATGGTACACCGTTTTTTGTATGGTATTGAAAATTATAAATTTTTAAAATTAAATTATAATTGTTTTAAGGGATAACATGATCGATCATGACAGATTAAAATTGATACCAAAATTATAATTTTTAAAGCTAAATTAAATTTTTTAAAAGTCAAGTTATAACTCATAAGAGAGGAGTTACAATTATTAAAAAAAATTATTTACACAATAAACTCGAGTAATTAAAAAAAACTATTTTTTATTTTTATTTTTCATTTCTTAATCTTTTACCATATGAACCGTTATAAAATTAAAGAAATTCAAAGAATTTCGAATCCAGAGTGCCTATGGATTGTAGGTTTGAAAAGGTAAAGATGATACTAATCTCATTTGACATAATTAATTATAAAATCCAATTAATTTCAACTCATTGTATTTGTATGCCACCAATTAAATGTATAAAGTTAAAAATAGGGTTCCATCACCGTCTCCACCTAAAAGTAGATATGTTGAATGGAGTAGTGTATGCAAAACAAATAAAAAAAAAAATCAGTACTATATCATCATTTATAATTTATTTGGATAAAAATAATTATTACAAAAGTGAAAAAAAAATTACTATAAAAATTATAAAAACAAGCAAATTATAAATCACGCACAAAAGTTATTCATTTTTTTAAGATGATCCACAAAAAATATAAAAGTAATAATTAAAATTATAAAAACACCAATTAAAGTTATAAAATTTAAAAATACGATAACATTTTTTTTTCCTATCGATACCGTAGTCTTCTCCATGTTAGATGCCCAAAATGAAGAGTCAAAGTGTTGTTTGTCCCTCTCAATCGCACAACCAACTCCAACTGTCAATGTGTAGTTCATCCCTCTCAATCGCACAACCAATTCAAACAGAACAGGATCATAATCAAAAAGAAAGTTGCAGTCATATCTACTTTCCACCTAATTTCTTCTCAAATCCAATTTAAAATTCTCAACAAACTCCCTCCACCGGTGTTGATACAGCAAGATTTGATACACACTATAGGCTAACTGTCAAAACAACCATACTCCCTTCAAGTGTATAAGCCAAAATTTCATAAATGAAAGCCCCCGCCATTGATAAACGCACAAATGAAAGCTTCAAACAATTCAATTATGATACATTTTGTCCAAGAAAAAGGGCAGAACACCAGAGGGCTAACTACTTTTCACCCACTTGACCCCTGAATAGACACAGAGGCTTTCATATTCTGGTATACATTTTTTGTACATTGGTCCATACAAAAGTAACAAAAGTACAAAGTGTATTTTTAACATTAGAGGCAGGGCTGCCATTCCACAATATACATCTGTCTCTCTCTTTCACACACACACACACAAAATCTTGTAATACAATGTACAGAACCCAGGCCCGGCAAAGAAACGGCACTTCTTGTAGTTTTACCTCAATAGCCAGTCAATATGAACAAAATCTTGACCTTTCGCCTTCTACACTGACGCTTCGCTAAAGTAGGCAGTAATTGCCTTCAACTTGCCATTGAGGTAGTTCTTCTCCACCTGAGACCATGACCTTGAATTAGAAGATAATCTGCTATTACAACATAAAAAAGCAAAGAGATAAAGTGGAGGAACAAGATTAAGGGCTGAATCCAGAATTGAGACCATCACCTTGAATTGATATGCTTAGCAGAGAATAAAAACAGGGAAGCCAGATAAACGGGTAGATCCAGAACTATGACCTTTGAAGGGTTGAAGTTAAAACTAAGTTAATACATACAAATCAACATAAGATTAAATAGGGAACAACAAAACTATCCATTTCAATCTGGAGTTTGAAAAACGTTGGGCCAAGATTTGGATAATAATTAATAGGTATCAAGTCCACCTTTGTGTTTGGTTAGATCATATATCCCATGGTTTTAATATATAGTTGGCCAAAATGCCCTCGATCTACTTTAATCTAATATTTTGCACGGTGCGCCAATGTAAAATAAAGAGTTTTTTTTCCATATATATAAAATTGTCTTAGAAATATTTTTCTTCTTTTTTTTTGTCCGGTTGTTTTTTCTTTTTTTTTTTTTGGGTCCTATTTTTTCCAAAGAGTAAAATTGTCTTACAAATGTTAGTATTACTATCAAGGAATTTTTATAGATATCTATAAACTTATATAGTATTAGCGTCGTTAATCATATTAAGTACAGTTCGTTTTGAAAATATCAAGGATCGTTATATTATTTGACCAAAAGTGAAGGTGTCTTAATGAATTTTACCCAAATAAATAAGGGGATACAAATACGTTTGTTTCATTTGTGGGGGATGAAATAGTAAAATGACGATATAATATACTACGGTTGCATTACCATACCAGCCTAGATGGTATCAAAATTTCATATATGGTATGTGAAAATTATATAATCTAACGTAAAAAGTAATTTTAGCATCCAAATCTAGTATAAAACTAGATTAGAGAGTTTTCATCCAATGTGTTTCTTTAATCCCCTCCCTAATGCAACAACTAAACAAACCTATATATACACCATTTGCGGGAGAAGAAGGGGGAAGGGGAAGGTGGGGGAACATAAACATCAGCAACGAACCTCAAGTGACCATGGCGGACTGACAGATAAAGATAACTCTGCCAAATGGTTGATATCAACATTCCTTGGGAGGAACATGACAATTCTGGAAGTGCTTCCCTTTGCAACATTGAAAAGAAATTGTCTGCATAAGTACAAAGGACAATCATAGCATTAGCACTATTGCTTTAGGGAAAAAAGCACCAGCGGAGTTAAGTTTCCAAAGCTAAGAAGCCGAAGCCGAACCCGTTATGTGGCTTAAGCATGGTCTTGATGTCATATGTCTTTCGTTTGACATAATCAGGTCCACCCCAAGGCGGTGACAAGAAGATTGTGTCTGCCTGTAGTACAGGAAACATTAATCAGATTTTTCTAAATAAACTTTAGAAGAGGACCGGAGAGCACTAATCAAACAAACAAAAAGACAGAACGCATCCTGTACTTTAACAATAAATCATAAATAAGCTCTAGATATTGTATATAACGGTACCAATATCTGGACAACAGATTTCTTTTTATGTTATTAGATTTGCTAAAAAGAGCTCTAGAAAAAGGCAGCCCTAAATTTTAATTTTTTTCTATTAGCCCTAATTCACATTTCTTTCCGTTAGGTAAACAGGATTCATTTGCAGATGTCCTGTGGTATATTTCCATGTTCACTTGAAAATGCATACCCCAGAGAATATCAACAAATGAGTAAAAGGAAACTTCCAAAATCACAAAACAAATCCCTTATTATGTCGAAGGAAACTTCCGGAGTTACAAAAACAATCACTTATTCTGCCAAAGTTCTATACCTTCAACTTTGGCGCTAAAAGGAAAAAGTCTCCCCTTATGAACTCTATACAGTGATCAACTCCATAGATGGCCGCATTATGTTGTGCATAGTCGATCTTCTTTGGATCGATATCAATTGCAATAACTTGTTTACTCCTGAAAGAATAAATAATAAAAAATTAAGAACAGAAATAGTATAGCAAATTTGCAAAAGAAAGGCAGAACATATCTGGTGTGAGTCAAGAAATGCAACAACAATTCTTTGCGCATGTCAAAATAAGTAGATCTTTTAGTGGATGNATAGTATAGCAAATTTGCAAAAGAAAGGCAGAACATATCTGGTGTGAGTCAAGAAATACAACAACAATTCTTTGCGCATGTCAAAATAAGTAGATCTTTTAGTGGATGTAAAGCCAAACAACACAGTTTTCACTATTCCAGCCGAAAATATAACTGCCAGTAAGCCATTCACTCCCAAAATAGTGTGTTATAACTTCCAAAACATGATGAATTAAGGAAATCTGCTTTACTTGACCGAAAGAAAACATTATTCAGCCCATATTAACTTGTATATGGGCATAAAACTATTAGATATGCATATCTGGCTACTATCTAGAATATGGACCCACAAATTCACAACAATTCAGGAGAGTAAATGTTTCCATGCTAAACTCCCAAGCGGTATGTCCCACATACCCATAGACCCATGCTGCGTAGGTTGCAACATGGTAAAAGTTAATCAACTCTCAGTACAAAAAAAATGTACAAGAGAAAAATGATAAAACCATTGATTTCAATTACAAGCCTAATCTTCCCCAAGTTTGAGGTTCCTTTCCATTTCTAAGTGGAGTTCTAGGTAAAACAGCAACAATCGCTTAGGTAAGTATTATTAGCCCATAAGGAACCTCGGACTCTACCCTAGTGTAAAGCATAATTGAATTGAAGAAAAAAAAAATGAAGCAATAATCATCCCCACCTTTTTGCAAATTGTATGGCATTTCCCCCAACTCCGGTGAAACCATCAACCACAACCCCACTACCACAACGGAATGCGTGATGTTTGGCAATAGGCTCTGGAGTGACAGAATACCATCCTTCTTCATCCATTTTTATACCATCATCAAATTTGGAGAACAAAATGTATCTCTGACACCAATATTTAGTAATATTGGGAGAAAATTCATCCAAAACACCGTGGAATTGGAGTTCTGCGAGAAGAAAAACTACTTCATTAAGAGAATAGAACTTTAAATTTTTTTAACTGTCAATTGATTGCAAGNAGTATAGCAAATTTGCAAAAGAAAGGCAGAACATATCTGGTGTGAGTCAAGAAATACAACAACAATTCTTTGCGCATGTCAAAATAAGTAGATCTTTTAGTGGATATAAAGCCAAACAACACAGTTTTCACTATTCCAGCCGAAAATATAACTGCCAGTAAGCCATTCACTCCCAAAATAGTGTGTTATAACTTCCAAAACATGATGAATTAAGGAAATCTGCTNTTTATTAATCCAATTATTTATAACCAGATAAATTTAATATTTATTAAAATTCATTATCAATCTAACAATTATGATAAATTAACTAAATAAATTATATCTGAATAATATTATTGAAGAAAAAAAAAAGGTTGTCTTCGTGAATCTCAATAATAATCTTGTCTGAGAAGAAGTAAATGACAGCTGCAGTGTACATACAAATGGTAATAGTTAAAAAGNCTTTACTTGACCGAAAGAAAACATTATTCAGCCCATATTAACTTGTATATGGGCATAAAACTATTAGATATGCATATCTGGCTACTATCTAGAATATGGACCCACAAATTCACAACAATTCAGGAGAGTAAATGTTTCCATGCTAAACTCCCAAGCGGTATGTCCCACATACCCATAGACNCTTTACTTGACCGAAAGAAAACATTATTCAGCCCATATTAACTTGTATATGGGCATATAACTATTAGATATGCATATCTGGCAACTATCTAGAATATGGACCCACAAATTCACAACAATTCAGGAGAGTAAATGTTTCCATGATAAACTCCCAAGTGGTATGTCCCACATACCCATAGACCCATGCTGCGTAGGTTGCAACATGGTAAAAGTTAATCAACTCTCAGTACAAAAAAAATGTACAAGAGAAAAATGATAAAACCATTGATTTCAATTACAAGCCTAATCTTCCCCAAGTTTGAGGTTCCTTTCCATTTCTAAGTGGAGTTCTAGGTAAAACAGCAACAATCGCTTAGGTAAGTATTATTAGCCCATANTGTAGTTACACAGCCTTGCAAAACAAACCATCTTGAAGTAAGGGCTGGGATATCTCATCGGATAGTCTTTGAGTATGTGTGTGAAGGTTATATAGGGACTGTATTACTTTTATTTTTTAAATAAAAGTGTTGTAGTTCTCTTGCGATAAAAATAAATAAATAAACAAGGCATGAATCCTTTGCAGTATTACAGTATCGGGAATTCTTTACAAATGTACAGATATTTTTTAACAAATTTATTAATCTATGATAATTTTGAATTTATTTATAATATTTTTTAAAAACAAAATCAACAAATCCATTTTTATGTCGAAAGTGGAGTCAACAAATTTGACTTTCACTTATTACGACACTTTTTGAAATGAGAACTTACGATGAAGAAATAAAGAGATATTTCTATATCGTGATATCAATTGAAAAAATTATAGACAAATTCATGAATCACCCGATAAGAATGTGGAAAAAAAATAAAACAGAATGGTTCTGCTTACTCAAAACTAAGGGGGGAAAGCCGCCTCTTATTAAAATCTCATAATCAATAAATTTGCTTTTTAAAATTCTAATAAAAACCTTTTGAAAGAGAAGTTGTTGTCTTCCATTTCTACATGAAAGCGGATTTGTTGACTTTGTTTTTAAAAAATGTCATAGATTAGTAAATAAGTTTAAAATTATCCTAAAATGATAAATTTGTTTAAAATAGCTGTACATTGGTAAATAATTCATAATATCAAAATAATGTTTCCTTAAACGGCGCTGTTTTACACATCATGGGTACTATTCTCCTAAACAACGTTGCTTTGCACGTGAAAACGATCTCGTTTAATGGAATAACACCTCAGCAGTAGTACAAAAGAACTGTACCCCATGATGATTGCTTATATTTTTCCTCAATTTAAAATAGCCTCAGAAATCAAAATCCCGAAACGTTAGGATTTGCTGTCATTGGAATAAATTACTAAATCAGTCCTATTTTGAGTTCTATCAAATTACAAGAGAAGTCGTTGGAAGGGTTAGGTATCAGATACACAGACATGTTTTTCAATGGAATTTTATATATCTTTTTATATGTGATTCGCACGAGCCATTGAATAGGGTAAGAATAATCCATCAAATGACTGGATCATTTGACCCGCCGCGAAATCGGGCTTTCCAAATATTGTTGGATTGACAAGACTCGTGAAGTAATTAATATAATTAATCACCGAAAGGCAATGGTACACTGTTGTTGTATGGTATTGAAAATTATAATTTTTTAAAATTAAATTATAATTGTTTTAAGGGATAAATTATAACTTGTAAATGACATGATCGATCATGACAGATTAAAATTGATACCAAAATTATAATTTTTAAAGCTAAATTATATTTTTTAAAAGTCAAGTTATAATTCATAAGAGAGGAGTTATAATTATTAAAAAAAATTATTTACACAATAAACTCGAGTAATTAAAAAAAACTATTTTTTATTTTTATTTTTCATTTCTTAATCTTTTACCATATGAACCGTTATAAAATTAAAGAAATTCAAAGAATTTCGAATCCAGAGTGCCTATGGATTGTAGGTTTGAAAAGGCAAAGATGATACTAATCTCATTTGACATAATTAATTATAAAATCCAATTAATATCAACTCATTGTATTTGTATGCCACCAATTAAATGTATAAAGTTAAAAATAGGGTTCCATCACCGTCTCCACCTAAAAGTAGATATGTTGAATGGAGTAGTGTATGCAAAACAAATAAAAAAAAAAATCAGTACTATATCATCATTTATAATTTATTTGGATAAAAATAATTATTACAAAAGTGAAAAAAAAATTACTATAAAAATTATAAAAACAAGCAAATTATAAATCACGCACAAAAGTTATTCATTTTTTTAAGATGATCCACAAAAAATATAAAAGTAATAATTAAAATTATAAAAACACCAATTAAAGTTATAAAATTTAAAAATACGATAACATTTTTTTTTCCTATCGATACCGTAGTCTTCTCCATGTTAGATGCCCAAAATGAAGAGTCAAAGTGTTGTTTGTCCCTCTCAATCGCACAACCAACTCCAACTGTCAATGTGTAGTTCATCCCTCTCAATCGCACAACCAATTCAAACAGAACAGGATCATAATCAAAAAGAAAGTTGCAGTCATATCTACTTTCCACCTAATTTCTTCCCAAATCCAATTTAAAATTCTCAACAAACTCCCTCCACCGGTGTTGATACAGCAAGATTTGATACACACTATAGGCTAACTGTCAAAACAACCATACTCCCTTCAAGTGTATAAGCCAAAATTTCATAAATGAAAGCCCCCGCCATTGATAAACGCACAAATGAAAGCTTCAAACAATTCAATTATGATACATTTTGTCCAAGAAAAAGGGCAGAACACCATAGGGCTAACTACTTTTCACCCACTTGACCCCTGAATAGACAGAGAGGCTTTCATATTCTGGTATACATTTTTTGTACGTTGGTCCATACAAAAGTAACAAAAGTACAAAGTGTATTTTTAACATTAGAGGCAGGGCTGCCATTCCACAATATACATCTGTCTCTCTCTTTCACACACACACACACAAAATCTTGTAATACAATGTACAGAACCCAGGCCCGGCAAAGAAACGGCACTTCTTGTAGTTTTACCTCAATAGCCAGTCAATATGAACAAAATCTTGACCTTTCGCCTTCTACACTGACGCTTCGCTAAAGTAGGCAGTAATTGCCTTCAACTTGCCATTGAGGAAGTTCTTCTCCACCTGAGACCATGACCTTGAATTAGAAGATAATCTGCTATTACAACATAAAAAAGCAAAGAGATAAAGTGGAGGAACCAGATTAAGGGCTGAATCCAGAATTGAGACCATCACCTTGAATTGATATGCTTAGCAGAGAATAAAAACAGGGAAGCCAGATAAACGGGTAGATCCAGAACTATGACCTTTGAAGGGTTGAAGTTAAAACTAAGTTAATACATACAAATCAACATAAGATTAAATAGGGAACAACAAAACTATCCATTTCAATCTGGAGTTTGAAAAACGTTGGGCCAAGATTTGGATAATAATTAATAGGTATCAAGTCCACCTTTGTGTTTGGTTAGATCATATATCCCATGGTTTTAATATATAGTTGGCCAAAATGCCCTCGATCTACTTTAATCTAATATTTTGCACGGTGCGCCAATGTAAAATAAAGAGTTTTTTTTCCATATATATAAAATTGTCTTAGAAATATTTTTCTTCTTTTTTTTTGTCCGGTTGTTTTTTCTTTTTTTTTTTTTGGTCCTATTTTTTCCAAAGAGTAAAATTGTCTTACAAATGTTAGTATTACTATCAAGGAATTTTTATAGATATCTATAAACTTATATAGTATTAGCGTCGTTAATCATATTAAGTAAAGTTCGTTTTGAAAATATCGAGGATCGTCATATTATTTGACCAAAAGTGAAGGTGTCTTAATGAATTTTACCCAAATAAATAAGGGGATACAAATACGTTTGTTTCATTTGTGGGGGATGAAATAGTAAAATGACGATATAATATACTACGGTTGCATTACCATACCAGCCTAGATGGTATCAAAATTTCATATATGGTATGTGAAAATTATATAATCTAACGTAAAAAGTAATTTTAGCATCCAAATCTAGTATAAAACTAGATTAGAGAGTTTTCATCCAATGTGTTTCTTTAATCCCCTCCCTAATGCAACAACTAAACAAACCTATATATACACCATTTGCGGGAGAAGAAGGGGGAAGGGGAAGGTGGGGGAACATAAACATCAGCAACGAACCTCAAGTGACCATGGCGGACTGACAGATAAAGATAACTCTGCCAAATGGTTGATATCAACATTCCTTGGGAGGAACATGACAATTCTGGAAGTGCTTCCCTTTGCAACATTGAAAAGAAATTGTCTGCATAAGTACAAAGGACAATCATAGCATTAGCACTATTGCTTTAGGGAAAAAAGCACCAGCGGAGTTAAGTTTCCAAAGCTAAGAAGCCGAAGCCGAACCCGTTATGTGGCTTAAGCATGGTCTTGATGTCATATGTCTTTCGTTTGACATAATCAGGTCCACCCCAAGGCGGTGACAAGAAGATTGTGTCTGCCTGTAGTACAGGAAACATTAATCAGATTTTTCTAAATAAACTTTAGAAGAGGACGGGAGAGCACTAATCAAACAAACAAAAAGACAGAACGCATCCTGTACTTTAACAATAAATCATAAATAAGCTCTAGATATTGTATATAACGGTACCAATATCTGGACAACAGATTTCTTTTTATGTTATTAGATTTGCTAAAAAGAGCTCTAGAAAAAGGCAGCCCTAAATTTTAATTTTTTTCTATTAGCCCTAATTCACATTTCTTTCCGTTAGGTAAACAGGATTCATTTGCAGATGTCCTGTGGTATATTTCCATGTTCACTTGAAAATGCATACCCCAGAGAATATCAACAAATGAGTAAAAGGAAACTTCCAAAATCACAAAACAAATCCCTTATTATGTCGAAGGAAACTTCCGGAGTTACAAAAACAATCACTTATTCTGCCAAAGTTCTATACCTTCAACTTTGGCGCTAAAAGGAAAAAGTCTCCCCTTATGAACTCTATACAGTGATCAACTCCATAGATGGCCGCATTATGTTGTGCATAGTCAATCTTCTTTGGATCGATATCAATTGCAATAACTTGTTTACTCCTGAAAGAATAAATAATAAAAAATTAAGAACAGAAATAGTATAGCAAATTTGCAAAAGAAAGGCAGAACATATCTGGTGTGAGTCAAGAAATACAACAACAATTCTTTGCGCATGTCAAAATAAGTAGATCTTTTAGTGGATATAAAGCCAAACAACACAGTTTTCACTATTCCAGCCGAAAATATAACTGCCAGTAAGCCATTCACTCCCAAAATAGTGTGTTATAACTTCCAAAACATGATGAATTAAGGAAATCTGCTTTACTTGACCGAAAGAAAACATTATTCAGCCCATATTAACTTGTATATGGGCATAAAACTATTAGATATGCATATCTGGCTACTATCTAGAATATGGACCCACAAATTCACAACAATTCAGGAGAGTAAATGTTTCCATGCTAAACTCCCAAGCGGTATGTCCCACATACCCATAGACCCATGCTGCGTAGGTTGCAACATGGTAAAAGTTAATCAACTCTCAGTACAAAAAAAATGTACAAGAGAAAAATGATAAAACCATTGATTTCAATTACAAGCCTAATCTTCCCCAAGTTTGAGGTTCCTTTCCATTTCTAAGTGGAGTTCTAGGTAAAACAGCAACAATCGCTTAGGTAAGTATTATTAGCCCATAAGGAACCTCGGACTCTACCCTAGTGTAAAGCATAATTGAATTGAAGAAAAAAAAAATGAAGCAATAATCATCCCCACCTTTTTGCAAATTGTATGGCATTTCCCCCAACTCCGGTGAAACCATCAACCACAACCCCACTACCACAACGGAATGCGTGATGTTTGGCAATAGGCTCTGGAGTGACAGAATACCATCCTTCTTCATCCATTTTTATACCATCATCAAATTTGGAGAACAAAATGTATCTCTGACACCAATATTTAGTAATATTGGGAGAAAATTCATCCAAAACACCGTGGAATTGGAGTTCTGCGAGAAGAAAAACTACTTCATTAAGAGAATAGAACTTTAAATTTTTTTAACTGTCAATTGATTGCAAGAAAAAAAAAACTACAGTTGGTAAAAAAAAGCACAGAATAACACTCATAATAAGCAAGCCCAACCAAGTAGACCATAAATCATCATTATAGTTACAATATAAAATGTCATCAACTACTTTTGGTTTCCCGCATTTTGTATGCCAACACCAGCAACAGAATTCAAAACATTTCCCATCTCCAGCCCATCTTTTGCAAGCGTGGCTATTTAGGAGATATGCAAATTGATACGGACATATGACAAAATGCTGAACTCACAATGCTATAATACTATATATATATAGAGGGAGAGAGAGAGAAAGATGAACCTTCACTAACAACGAATAATTTCTGACGTGAGCGTGTTCTTCTCACTTTCTTTTTCTGTTTCGTAGTATCTGAGCTACGAAAGTTGNTTTTTGAAAGAGAAGTTGTTGTCTTCCATTTCTACATGAAAGCGGATTTGTTGACTTTGTTTTTAAAAAATGTCATAGATTAGTAAATAAGTTTAAAATTATCCTAAAATGATAAATTTGTTTAAAATAGCTGTACATTGGTAAATAATTCATAATATCAAAATAATGTTTCCTTAAACGGCGCTGTTTTACACATCATGGGTACTATTCTCCTAAACAACGTTGCTTTGCACGTGAAAACGATCTCGTTTAATGGAATAACACCTCAGCAGTAGTACAAAAGAACTGTACCCCATGATGATTGCTTATATTTTTCCTCAATTAAAAATAGCCTCAGAAATCAAAATCCCGAAACGTTAGGATTTGCTGTCATTGGAATAAATTACTAAATCAGTCCTATTTTGAGTTCTATCAAATTACAAGAGAAGTCGTTGGAAGGGTTAGGTATCAGATACACAGACATGTTTTTCAATGGAATTTTATATATCTTTTTATATGTGATTCGCACGAGCCATTGAATAGGGTAAGAATAATCCATCAAATGACTGGATCATTTGACCCGCCGCGAAATCGGGCTTTCCAAATATTGTTGGATTGACAAGACTCGTGAAGTAATTAATATAATTAATCACCGAAAGGCAATGGTACACTGTTGTTGTATGGTATTGAAAATTATAATTTTTTAAAATTAAATTATAATTGTTTTAAGGGATAAATTATAACTTGTAAATGACATGATCGATCATGACAGATTAAAATTGATACCAAAATTATAATTTTTAAAGCTAAATTATATTTTTTAAAAGTCAAGTTATAATTCATAAGAGAGGAGTTACAATTATTAAAAAAAATTATTTACACAATAAACTCGAGTAATTAAAAAAAACTATTTTTTATTTTTATTTTTCATTTCTTAATCTTTTACCATATGAACCGTTATAAAATTAAAGAAATTCAAAGAATTTCGAATCCAGAGTGCCTATGGATTGTAGGTTTGAAAAGGCAAAGATGATACTAATCTCATTTGACATAATTAATTATAAAATCCAATTAATATCAACTCATTGTATTTGTATGCCACCAATTAAATGTATAAAGTTAAAAATAGGCACCGTCTCCACCTAAAAGTAGATATGTTGAATGGAGTAGTGTATGCAAAACAAATAAAAAAAAAAATCAGTACTATATCATCATTTATAATTTATTTGGATAAAAATAATTATTACAAAAGTGAAAAAAAAATTACTATAAAAATTATAAAAACAAGCAAATTATAAATCACGCACAAAAGTTATTCATTTTTTTAAGATGATCCACAAAAAATATAAAAGTAATAATTAAAATTATAAAAACACCAATTAAAGTTATAAAATTTAAAAATACGATAACATTTTTTTTTCCTATCGATACCGTAGTCTTCTCCATGTTAGATGCCCAAAATGAAGAGTCAAAGTGTTGTTTGTCCCTCTCAATCGCACAACCAACTCCAACTGTCAATGTGTAGTTCATCCCTCTCAATCGCACAACCAATTCAAACAGAACAGGATCATAATCAAAAAGAAAGTTGCAGTCATATCTACTTTCCACCTAATTTCTTCCCAAATCCAATTTAAAATTCTCAACAAACTCCCTCCACCGGTATTGATACAGCAAGATTTGATACACACTATAGGCTAACTGTCAAAACAACCATACTCCCTTCAAGTGTATAAGCCAAAATTTCATAAATGAAAGCCCCCGCCATTGATAAACGCACAAATGAAAGCTTCAAACAATTCAATTATGATACATTTTGTCCAAGAAAAAGGGCAGAACACCATAGGGCTAACTACTTTTCACCCACTTGACCCCTGAATAGACAGAGAGGCTTTCATATTCTGGTATACATTTTTTGTACGNATAATGACGATAATTACAGAGACAACCCCAATAGTTTAGAGAGATTTTCAAAAGAATATGGCGAATATTCAGTACAAAGGAAAAAAAATTCTTTAATTTTTTTTAAAAAAAAAAGAAAATGTGAAAATTATGGTTGAGTCTTCCTCAAGGGACTTATAATGAGTTTAGTCTGTCAAGAAAATTTATTTGAGAATAAGTCCGTTTTTATCTTACCAATAAATAGTTAAGTCCACTACTTTTTTTAAACTCTAAATTACCCTTCTTTGAAAGGAGATTAAATTAATTTCGTATCTTGAAAATTATTATCCCTTAATTCAATGTCAATTAAAATATACTAATAAAATCTCCATCATAAATTTAAAATTCAAATTCAAAAATCTCTCCCTCTTTCTCTCTAGCCAGCTAGTGGCGACATCGTCGTTGTTACAAACGATGATAAATCCATCGAGAAACTAGTTCACAACTTAACACAAGAAGATCTTTTTCACTCGCCTCCGCAAATATGGTTAAGGTTTCAAAAAAAATCATTTGTCTGTTCTTTCTTTATTTCTTAAAGTTCAAATTGTTGTTTCATATTATTTATTTATGTGTGTATTTGGATTCGTTGGATTCAACGACTTAGCACAAGAAGCTCCTTTGAAAAACTGGTGGATCGTTGGATCATTAATTCTCTTTTGAAAAGTTGGTGGATTAGGTAGGCAGTTTTGAACTTTGTTAAAAGTTTTGAGAAATTAAACTTTGAAATCTTTGTCAAATATTCATTATCTTTGTATCGAGTACTTGCCCTAATTTTGTTCAAATTTTTTCTTTTTTTGGTTGAACATGTTACTGTTTTTTTGTCTATCCACTATCATGTCGATTATATGTTACATATTGTTTAAAAATATTATTATTTTTTAGGCTTGAATGTTTCATGGTACTATTATTTTAAGTGTGTTACTGTTTTTGTTGAGCATATATTACTACTATTATTTTTCTAAATATTAATATTCAAAGTTACTATTTTTTTTTTAATATTACTATTTTTTGTGTTTAAATTGTATTATTTTTTGAGTTTGAATTTAACTATTTTTTATTTTTAATGTTACTATATATATATATATATATATATATATATAGTTTTATTCTATATATGGATATAGATAGATATCAGAGAGATAATTATTGTTTAGCATGTTATTGTTTTTATTAAGTATGTTACTATTTTTGTTGAATATGTTACTATTGTTATTTTTTAAAAATATTAATATTGAATGTTACTAATTTTTTTATGTTAAATGTTACTATTTTTTTGTGTTTAAATTATTTTATTTTTTGTATTTAAATGATAACTTTTTTTTTTGTATTTGAATGTTACTATTTTTTATTTTTAATGTTACTATATATATATAATAGTCATTACCCGTACCTGAAGGCACTATACAACAAATAAATTTTTTTTAAACAATTATCCAAATTCAAAAGAAATGGCCTAAAAATATTCATACAAATTCTTCTTTTAAAATGACTCAAAATATATTATCGATTATATCCTCCATATTAATGGAACTGTTATAAAAATATATAAAAACTCTTCAAAATATATAAAAACTCTCCAAAATAACATCATATATATAAATGCCTATAAAAAAAATACTAATATAATCCATTAAAATTTACAATCTTTAAATAATAAATAAAATAAATAAAATCTTGCTCATTTATAAGACTTACGAATTTTCACTTCTACTACCACTTCATCCAATAACACAACATAATTATCAACTCAACTACCATATTTTCAATTCATCCTATCTCCATGTAATAAATACCTCAAGCAAAAAAAAATTAAAAAAAATATATATATATATATATATATAATACAATTAAATTCACAATCTTTAAACGGTAAATAAAATCAACCAAATTTTGCTCATTTATAAACTCATAAATTTATTTTCACTATCACCATTCAACCCCAAATGACACAATATAATTATAAATTTAATAACTAAATGTTCAATCCTCCGCATGTAAATATATACAAAAACACACTTACATATTTCTTTTTTGGTTACTAACAAACTCTTATAACCAATAATTGCTTTTATTAGAAATACAATAATTTAAGTTTTTAAGGTAAAATAATAATATATTAATGTTTAATGAAAAAAATAGGGAAAAAAACTAAAAATCATGATATTCCCAGAGTTTTTGAAATATTACATGAACACCTCATGATATTTTATAAATAATACGGAGACCCTTGAGGTTTGTTATTCATTGCACGGAGACCCACTATGTCTCCCTTTTGTCAATGTTGTAAACAAAAATTGATAATTTTATCCTAAAAAACTTTATTATTTTTACATTTGTTCTTCTCCAAATTTAGTACCAAAAAAATTAAAAATTTAATAAAATAAAATAAAATTTTGATTTAGTACTCAAAAAATTGATATAAATTAGTATTCCAAAAAATTGATTAAATAAATTTTAATATTAATTTGATATTCGATAAAGTTGAATATAAATTAGAGAAAATTAAGTGTCAATTTTTGATAAAAATATATATTAATTTACAATCTAAGGTTCATTTTATGTTAAATATTATTTGGTGTTTATAGTAAATGAGCTATTTTTTATTTACATTCAGTATTATTTACAAATTAAGAAGCAAGTGACAAAATACATACGGTCAGATATATAAAAATTTTGAATTAGTTTTAAGGAATAAATAATTGGATGACATGTAGTTTCATATATTTTATGGAGTAACTAATAGCAAAAACAACACAAAAGAAAAAGAAAAAAGATAATAGTATGAGAGAGAGAGTGTGTGTGTGTGTAAGATAGCTAGATAGATAAAGAAAATTATATGTGAGACTTAGAGTTGTAAAAAAAATGAAAGTCTAATTAAGACCATCAGATCAAAACGATCTGAGTCGCGAAAAGCTAAAGACAAATAATCTATCTACTTTATTATATAGATATAGAGAAAGAGATATGAGATGAGATAGTGTATTTAAAACGCCTAAGAGATAAGAGAGAGAGAGAGAGAGTTATATGAGAGATATGAGTATTAGAGTTAAGTTCAATTATGACCGTCAGATCAGTGTTTATGAGATGATCAGAACTGTCTTTTATATTGGGATTACGTTGTCTGTTATCCGTTGGATATGTTTATATTTTGTTTTAAAACGAACGGGACCTCTCTTTGTATTTGGATTCAAACTCAGTTCTACTTTATTATATAGATACATAAAATAAAATAGAAGTGAATTTGAATTTTAGAGACAAAGAGAGGTTCAGATTGTTTTGAGACAAAACATAAATCTATATAATAAAGTAGAACAAAATTTAAATTCTAAAGATAAAGAGAGGTCCAGATCGTTTTGAGACAAAACATAAACAAATCTNATCCATTTTTATACCATCATCAAATTTGGAGAACAAAATGTATCTCTGACACCAATATTTAGTAATATTGGGAGAAAATTCATCCAAAACACCATGGAATTGGAGTTCTGTGAGAAGAAAAACTACTTCATTAAGAGAATAGAACTTCAAATTTTTTTAACTGTCAATTGATTGCAAGANACGATCATAATTAGATTTAACTCTAACACTCTTATCTCTCATATAACTCTATCTCTCTCTTATTTCTTAGACATTTTAAACACACCATCTCATCTCCTCTCTCTTTTTTCCTATCTCATACTAATTGATACAACTTTCTCTCCCTCTATCTCATACTCTCTCTACTATCTCCCATATAACTCTCTGTCTCTTTTTCTATCTCATACACCTAACTCTCATACGTATATATATATATATCTCATAGATATTTTAAACACAGACTCTCCCATCTCTCATACCCTCTCTCTCTCGCTCTCTCTCTCTCTCTCTATATATATATATATATCTATATAATAAAGTAAACGAAGTTTAAATTCTAGAGATAAAAAGAGGTCCAGATCGTTTTGAGACAAAACATAAATAAATCTAACGGACAACGTAATCCCAACATAAAAGACGGTTCAGATCATCTCAAAAATACTGATCCGACAATTATAATTGGATTTAACTCTAACACTCTTATCTCTCATGTAACTCTATCTCTCTCTTATCTCTTAGACATTTTAAACACATTATCTCATCTCTTCTCTCTCTTCTTATCTCATACTAACTGATACGACTCTCTCTCTCTCTCTCTCTCTCTCCCTCTATCTCATACTCTCTCTGCTATCTCTCACACGTTTTAAACACACACTCTTCCATCTCTCATATATATATATATATATCTAATAATAACAAAATACAATAACAAAGATTATTTCTAATAAATTATAGCTTCATTAACATATGTCATCTGGAGGTAAGAATTTTATTTAGGGAGGGCACTTTAATTATACACTCTAATTTTTTTCCTCTTAACCAATAACACTGTATAATATATTTATATTTATTATATCATATTTGATACATGAAGTCCATTTAACAAAAAAATGCCAATATATAATATATATTTCATATGTATAAAAAATTGACTAATTATCACCAATGTAAAAAGTGAAGCTAATTGTCATCTTTATAATTAAAAAATATTAATTATTCACTAACAATCTATTAAATTTATTCAATAAACGATGTTTTAAACATTATCACTAAAATATTAGTACAATAAAACTATTAAACTAAAATCTAAGAGACAGTTAAAAAAATTAAAAATCGATTGACACATAATAAAGACTATAATCAATACTCGAATAAAAATAAAAGATAATTTTTCTTAGAAAAAATAAAATCAAATGAAGATCAATTGAAAAAAATTTTACTTGCAAAAATATATAATAAAATGAAGGTCATCTGAAGAAAATCATACTATTATAATAAAAAAGACTATATAATTAAAATAAGAAAATTATAGAGTGAGCACAAGTAAAACATATGTGTATAACTTTTAGAATATATAAATAAATATATATATATCAAATTTTTTTAAAAAAAAATTGAGGATGGGTCTGTGTCCACTCTCGCCCCTGTGTAGCTCTGCCCATGTATGTTATCATATATCTATCTATCTACATCTATATCTATATGATCCTAATTAGATTTTTATTTATTTTATATCTCTTTCTCTTTCACACACTCTCATCTCTCATATAACTCTATCTTTTGAAAGTTTGACTTGACGACTATATATATATCTAATAATAACATAATACATCTAATACCCATTAATACCCTAATCTCTCTCTGTATATCATATTCTCATCTCTCATAAGTTTATCACAACTCTCATATAACTCTCTCTCTCTCTCTATACACCTATCAACACACACATGTCAATATCGACTCCTACAAAAAAAAGAAAGATATTTTTTAGGTATAATGATTAAATATATAAATTGTGTACATATTGATATTTTTTAGGGGTTGTATTTTTAGAGAAGTTTTGTCAATTTTTTTTAAAAAAATACTGTTTTCAAATTAATTTTGAATTGTGTAACTAAAGAAAATAATAAAAAATAAAGTATTGTTTGAAATATTTATATTGCATAATCGGTGATCGAGGTTTTTTAGTTGCTTAGTGTCTTCAGGCACAGTTTATTACTAGTATATAAAATAAAGTAGAGCTGAGTTTGAATTTTAGAGACAAAGAGAGGTTCAGATCGTTTTGAGACAACACATAAACAAATCCAACGGACAACGTGATCTCAACATAAAAGACGGTTCAGATCGTTTTGATGATTATTGATCTGACGATTATAATTGATCCTTAAATTTCATTTTCAGCCCAATATTTAAAATAGAGTTTGATTCTATTTCCAATTCTAAAGTTCTATCTCTCACACATCTCTATCTCTTACTCTCTCTCTCTCTTATACCTCTTTCTCTTAGACTCCTCTCTCTGTCACACACAGATTCTGCCTAACAATTTCAAAGAGAAAAAAGTCTTTGTTGTTGGGTTCTAGAAATCAGTACTAGACATAGCAATGGAGTGCTCAATAGCAAATGGTTATTCTTAGAAGCACAAAATTGAACAAGTACACAGATTTCGTCTATTCATTTCAATTTCCGAGTATGGGTTTAGCCTTCATTCAATTTAGCATCATCATCAACTATTATTAGCTTCTTTTTTTTTGCTGGGCTTGCAAGTGTTCAGCGACCATGTATAGTGATATACTGGACTGAACACTGGAACGTGCTTGATTACATTCCTTGAGGAGTTCCACTTGGATTTCTTTACGAGAATCGGTTTGCAGAACTTTTGAAGTCTGGTGAAGGGTTTCTTCTTGGTCTCTTGGCATCGCTTCTCGCACCTTTGGTAATTAGAGAATTGTTTGTGTGTGTTAATATATATTGGAAAAATAAAAACTCTGCTCTCTTATTTAAAAGCTAACTTTAATTGCTTTCATTTTATAGAGATAGGGATTTTCAAAATTCGTGGAAAGATACATAAATTGGAAGCTTCAACTTGGAAAGTTTAATATGGTGCCAAAACAAAGTTACATAAAATTGAAGCTTAAGCTTGGGAAGTTTAATATGGTGCCAAAACATAGTTTCTTACAAGAAATGAGTTCTTGCTTATTCTCGACGGTGCCAAAGGACTTCTATAACAGAGTTGAGAAGGGATGCCTTAAATTGAATAAAGCCCATAGTTTTAGCTTTTGAAAATATGGGGTTTTGATTGATGGCGAGGCTGAACCTCTAATGGTCGATTTAGTCATATTGGCTAATGGGTTTAGGGTTATTGAAAAGCTCAAAAATATATTTGTATCCCCCATATTTCAGAAGTACATAGCTAAACCGATAGACATTATAGTTCTATTCTACAGGTGAATGATATGAGACTCTCAAAACATATCAGCAATTTAATTTATTTGTATGCAATCTTAGAATCATGTCTTTATTTAAGAACATACTCTGTGTGTGTGTGTATATATATATATATATATATGTGTGAAAAATACATATAAAATTTTATGTGCTTATTAGAGGGTGGTTCCCAAGATAAAACCAATATTCATTGAGACTTCTAAACGATCAACTATAGGGCATTTTCGTTCTTGTTTTGATTATGGCCAGCTAAACAACCTAGAACAATACAGATAAATAATCGCAACTAGAGCTAGGAATATTTCCATGTAGTAGATGCTATGGATACATCTACTATGTACTCTACCATTGATTTTTCTTTTGATTGATATGAATTTACTATTTTTTCATTTTGTGGGTATTGATGATACCTCAAAATAAATCCCAAACGCCAGCTCAGAAGGTCAGTTCAGCCCAGGAGGTCAGACTAGATGAACAGAACTCGGAAGAGTAGAGCTAGAGGTCCCTTCGAGATAAGCAAGGGCAATAACAACCAAGGCAACAGCTGGAAGATCACGAGAGGTTCCTAAAAGCGTTAGGAAGCAATAATCAAGACACCTAATCTCAACCAACCAAGATCTTCTCCTATAATCAAAGAGACCCCACGAAATAAGGGCAAAAATCTCGGTTAAGATCCCACTGAATAGAGAACAGCCCTATAAATACTATGTAACGCCCCCAAGGAAGTGGAGGAACCCTAGAGGCAAAAACTAGTCATTGTACTCTTGCAATCATCATTATTGAAAGACAAGGAGCAAGAGTCTCCATTAAAGAGTGGATTAGCCGAGCTCCTGAGCTGGTGAACCACTATATTCCAACTGTGTTAATTCCCCGATAATTCTCAGTATCATTCACTCGAGTCTAGTAGCTCAGATCCCAACAATTTCAATATTGTTTTCTTTCATTTACTCATCATCACAAATTCTAATCACGTTGAAATACGTCATCAGTTTGGCGCCGTATGTGGGAACGACTGTTCCTGTTACAAATAAAGCTGATTTTCCAGTGACTGATGGTATCAACGTGAAACATGAGCCAAAGTCAGACCAATCCTCTACGGATGCAAGATCAATAGGAAGTCGCAAATAACAGGCAACCCAAAAATGCTCAAGAAGAATATCCCCCCACGGGGGGTCTTCCCATGAATAATGAGATGGAGGCCCTTTCGTCTTGTCAATGAACGTCTGATAAAATAGAACGAAGAGCTCTTAAAGCTCCTACAACGCCCATCGGAGGCACGATTGGCTCAAGGAGGCCAGAATAACCCACCACCAAGTGAGCAACCGCATCTCAAACCCCTTAGAGAAGTTAATGAGGTGAGAGAGAATAGTCAGACCTTCGGGCAAGAATCTCGACTACCCCCTAGGAATGGACACAATGAGGAAGTGCAAAGTCAGTATAAGGAAGGGGAGAGGAACGACTTCTTCCCTTATCAACATGAGAGAAGAGAACACCACTGGGAGCAACGTTTCAAAAACATCCAGCAAGAGCTCAGCCAGATAAAGGAGGCAGTGAAGAGCAAGGCCCTAGTCACTATGGATGCCTTGGTGCAACAAATCGAATCTCCATTCATTACTGGGGTGCTGCACTTCCCTCTCCCACCTAAATTCAGAATGCCGCAGGTAGATGCTTTCGATGGGACAAAAGATCCCGTGGACCACCTCAACACCTACAAAAACCAAATGGAGTTGCATGGATATCAAGATCCAGTGAGTTGTAGGGCCTTTGCTATTACCCTGAAGGTCTCAACCTTAGCATGGTTCAACAGACTCCCCCCAACCTCAATTTTCTCTTTTAAAGAGCTGTCAATCTCGTTTGTGTCCCACTTCATTGGAGCTCGGACCTATAGGGAATCGAGCTACCATTTGTTAAATGTGAAACAGGGACCTGATGAGAACCTACGGTCTTATGTCTGACGGTTCAACTCAGAATCCTTGAAGGTAGATATCCTAGACGAAAAATTTGTTATTACAGCCTTCATAGCAGGTCTGGGGGTTCAGTCAAAAGACATGATGTTTTCCATCTCAAAGAACACCCAGGCTAGTATGGCGGAGGTGCTCGCCAAAACAGAAAAGTATATAAATGGTGAGGAAGCGCTCCTCTCCAAGGTCGGGAGCTCTTCGTCGAGAAAGGAGAAAGGGAAAGAAGAAAATAAGAGAGAACGAAGTCCCAGAAAGGAAAGATAACGAAGTAGGTCTCCAGGAAGAGATAGAGAGCGTTCCCCAAAGAGAAGGGAAAATGTTAGGGATCGCACCAGCCCTCCACAACCAGAGCTACAACCGAGGTATACACCCCGACAGCTCACCCCCTGACTGCTACAGTGTCTCAGATACTGTATGAGGTGCAAAATGAGAAGTTCTTAAGGTGGTCACCCCGGATGAAAGCAAACCCGATAAAAAGGGATCCTACGAAGTATTGTGATTTTCATAGAGACCATGGTCATCACATTGACGACTGTATCCAATTGAATAGGGAAATAGAATTTCTAATTCGGCGAGGGCAGCTGCGACACTATAAGACCAATGATAATCAAAATCAAGCTCTCCCACCCCTACCCCCTTAGTGTCAAGCACTAGAGCTACACCAGCAACCTATGGGGGAGATCAGAGTGATATCTGGAGGATTTGCTAGAGGAGGAGGATCCAGCTCTGCCAGAAAGGCCCACTTGCGAAAAATCAAAGCCACAGAAGCTCCTGAAGTATATACTGTGTCTAAATCTCTACGCTTAGACACGACTATCACTTTTTTAGATTCAGATCTGGAGGGCTGCCAACATCCCCACGACGACCCATTGGGATTCTCAGGAGAAAGGGTGTTACCCCTTGGGTCAATCCAACTCATCTTGACCTTAGGTGACTCACCCTATCAGACTACTACAACTATGAAATTCCTAGTGGTTGACACACCTTCAACATACAATATGCTCCTTGGAAGACCCTCGCTCAATTCTATAAGGGCTATTCCCTCTACCTATCACCTTGTAGTGAAGTTTTCAACAGAAAACAGAGTTGAAGTGGTCCGAAGAGACCAGCGCGTAGCACGGGAATGCTACATGACATCCATGAGAAATAAGGAGGTTAAGAGCATCCAATTGGATGAGCTGGACATGAGGGATGAACTCAAGACCAGGCCAACACCATCAGAAGAGCTGGAACCTGTTCAAATCGATGAAGAGTCAGAGTATCTTGTTTACGTTGGATCCAAGCTGAGCAAGGAGATCAAGGATCTCCTCATCCAATTCCTAAAAATGAACAAGGAAGTTTTTGCATGGAAGCAAGAGGACATGAAAGGGATTGATCCCTCTCTCAACACTCACAAGCTCAGCGTGAATCCAACCTATAAGCCCATTAAGCAGAAGAGGAGGAGCTTCGCCCCGGAGCGTCAGAAAGCCATCAACGAAGAGGTCAGCAAGCTCCTTCACGCAAAAGCCATTCGAGAAGTGGATTACCCAGTCTGGCTAGCCAATGTAGTCCTAGTCAAGAAGACAAACGGCAAATGGCTTCTTTGCATTCACGTTATAGACCTCAACCGTGTTTGCCCGAAAGATAGTTTTTCTTTACCCCGGATAGATTTGATTGTAGATGTCATTGCGGGACATGAGCTCCTCAGCTTCATGGATGTCTTCTTAGGGTACAATCAGATCCGGATGGATCCCAGTGACCAAGAGAAAACCTCATTCATAACCGAGCAAGGGACGTACTGCTATCAAGTGATGCATTTCGGGTTAAAAAATACAGGAGTCACTTACCAGCGCCTGGTGAATAAGATGTTTCAAAAATAGATTGGGACCTCCATAGAGGTCTATATTGACGACATGCTGATCAAGTCACTGAAGGCAGAGCTCCACATAGGGCACCTAGCAGAGTCGTTTCAAGTCTTGAGAGAATACAAGATGAAGCTCAACCCTGTTAAATGTGCCTTTGGGGTGTCAGCAGGAAAATTTCTGGGATTCATAGTTAATAGCAGAGGGATAGAGGCTAACCCAGAAAAGGTAAAAACAATGTTGGATATGCAGCCTCCCTCCAACACGAGAGAAATACAGCGTTTAACCGGGAGAATAGCTGCCCTGAGTCGTTTCGTTTCCAGATCAAGTGACAAGTGTCAGCCCTTCTTTCGAGTCTTAAAGAAAGCTTTTCAATGGGATGCTCGTTGTGAAGAAGCCTTCAAAGCATTGAAAGAATATTTGAGCTCCCCACCTATCTTGGTAAGTCCGTTAGAAGGAAAAGTACTTACCCTTTACCTGGCTGTCTCAGAGTTCTTAACCAGCGCAACGTTAGTAAACGAGAAGGATAGAGCTCAGCAACCAGTTTAGTACTGCAGCCGAGCCCTGAGGGGGGCAGAAGAAAGGTATTCTAAAATGAAAAAACTCATTTTAGCCTTAGTGATAACTACCAGGAGACTAAGACCCTACTTTCAAGCTCATACTATCGAAGTCCCAATAGATCAACCAATGAAGTAGGTGCTGCACAAGCCAGAATCATTGGGGAGACTGGTTAAATGGGTCGTTGAACTTAGCGAGTTTGACATCAGATACAAGCTAAGAACAGCCATTAAGGGGCAGACATTGACAGATTTCATTACAAAATTCACAACTGGGATACCTGCAAAGACAGGGTAGTTAGTACCTGACCTCCCCACGGGGAAACTTTCAGTAGATGGAGCTGCCAATGCTTAGGGCAGTGGAGCTGGTTTGATTCTGACTTCCCCCGATGAGATAGATGTTGAATATGCACTAAGATTTGGATTCAAAGCTTCAAACAACGAAGTCAAGTATGAGGCAGTCATAGCAGGGCTCAGCTTAGCTCACTCAATGGAAGCCGAGCAATTGGAGATCTGCAGTGACTCACAACTCGTGGTGAAACAGATAGAGGGTGCTTACGAGGCAAAGGGTGAGAAGATGGTACTTTATCTTAGGAAGGTGCAAGAATTGATCAAGAAATTTGTGCAAGTAAAAATCAGACATGTCCCTAGAGCTGAAAATTTGAGAGCAGATGTTTTGGCAAAGTTGGCAACAACTTCTCAAGAAAATCTGGACAGGTTGATTCCCGTGGAGCATCTGGTGGAACCATCTGTGTGTATTGAGAATGAAGAAGTTTTTCCTGTGCAGAGTCCATCAAGCTGGATGGACCATCGTGGAGTATCTCTAGAACGGGACCTTACCGGAAGACAACAAGGAAGCAACCAAGCTAAGAACTAGGTCAGCTAGATTTTTTATTTTGCAAGAAAACTTGTATAAACGAAGTTTTTCAGCGCCACTCCTCAAATGTGTGGGGAACGAGGACACTGATTATATACTCAAGGAGATTCACGAAGGAGTCTGTGGCAATCACATTGGAGCTCGGGCTTTGGCAGGAAAGACATTAAGGCAGGGGTATTACTGGCCCACTTTGCTCAAGGATTCAACAGACCTGGTCAAAAAATGCAAGGCTTGCCAGATGCATGTCAACATCCTTCACTGTCCACCAGAGTTCTTGACCTCAGTGATAAGCTCTTGGTCGTTCCAACAGTGGGGTTTATATATACTAGGGCCTCTTCTCACTAGTGTGGGACAATGCAAGTTTGTCATTGTAGGGGTGGATTACTTTACCAAGTGGGCAGAGGTAGAGCCCTTAGCAGCTATTACAGAACAAAAGGTTCAGAATTTTACCTGGAAATCCATAATCTACCGATTTGGGATCCCTAGAGCAATTGTGTCGGATAATGGGAAGCAGTTCGACAACCCGAAAGTTCAAAAACTTCTGTGCTAAGTTCGGAATAAAGAATTACTTTTCTGCCCCAGCTCATCCTCAGTTTAATGGACAAGCAGAAGTCACGATCAGGACTATAAAGTCCACCCTGAAGACCAAGCTGGACAATCTGAAGGGTAAATGGGTGAAGCACCTCCCAGAAGTACTATGGGCTTATAGGACAACCATTAGGTCGGCAACACAAGAGACTCCATTTGCTTTGGCTTTCGGTTCTGAGGCAGTGTCGCTTGTGAAAGTTGGGTTCCCTTCACTTATAACAGAATTAGCAAACGAGGAAAACAATGATAATTCCCTTCTGCTAAGTTTGGATCTGTTGGAAGAAAAGAGAGAGGCAACACTGAACAACATAAAAGCTACCAAAGGAAGGCAGCTAGGTACTATGACAGGAAGGTCAAGCATAGGAGTTTCAAGGTTGGAGATCTAGT
Source organism: Ilex paraguariensis (assembly GCA_963454935.2). Taxonomy (NCBI): domain Eukaryota; kingdom Viridiplantae; phylum Streptophyta; class Magnoliopsida; order Aquifoliales; family Aquifoliaceae; genus Ilex; species Ilex paraguariensis. The sequence continues at coordinate 274,418 of CAUOFW020000703.1, read as the reverse complement.
GCTGAGGAAGTTTCTGCTTGCCAGAAAGGATCCCACTCATGGGAAACTAGGGCCTAACTGGGAAGGTCCATACATAGTCTCTCGAGTGATTAGACCGAAAAATTATGAGTCACAAACGGAAGAAGGGAAAGTCTTGCCCCATTTATGGAATGCAGAACATCTTAGAAATTTTTTTTAGTAAGTTTGTCTTGTATTATGAACCATTATTTAAAAAAAGAAAAATATATAGCAAGTCTGTGATTCATCTATCCTTATGAGAAACGCAAAAAAAAAGAAGAGTCCTAGAGCTCAGTATGAACTCACTAGTTCACAAAAAGAGCCTTAGAGCTTACGATGAACTTATCAGTTCATAAAAAGAACCCTAGAGCTCAGTATGAACTCATTAGTTCATAAAAAGAGCCTTAGAGCTCACGATGAACTCATCAGTTCATAAAAAGAGCCCTGAAGCTCACAACGAACTCATTAGTTCATAAAAAGAGCCTTAAAGCTCACGATAAACTCATTAGTTCATAAGAAGAGCCTTAGAGCTTAAGAAGAGCCTTAGAGCTCACGAAGAACTCATTAGTTCGTAAAAAGAGCTTTAGAGCTCATGATGAACTCATCGATTCATGGTAAGAACCTTAGGATTCGCGATGAATTCATCAAAAGAGTCACGAAGCTTAGAAATATCAGCGATTACAAACAAAAGACTTCTTCAAATCACAAATCGTTCACGATGTGCAGCAAATATAAGAAAGTTGAGGTTTTTAGAACATCAGCAGTTACAAGGAATCAATCAGAGCAAGATTCCTAGTCGTCTCTCCAACTCAGCTATCTTCTCATTCAGACAAAGGTTCTCCTTTTTCAGCTCATCCATTTCTTTCTCAGCTGATGACAGAAGATCCATCAGTTTTTGCCCAGCAGCGGAGAACATAACTTCTCCCAGGCCAGAGTCTGAGGTAGGGGAGGAAGAACCATCCCTCTTGCGCCTCTTCGAAGGAGCTCTAGTGTCTTCGCTCTTATCAGATTCCGAAGAAAAAGAGTCGGGTTCAGGAAAAAAAGGAAAGTCTCGTTCAGCCGCAGCAACACTAAACAAGTATAGATTGTCTGATGTCATGAGCTCAGAAAAGGACATGGGCTTAGCTTGGGTCATTAGTTCTGTCCTCATCAATTCAAGCAAGTTCAGGTCAAGAACACTGTACACAAAAAAAAAAGATAAGCAAATAGCATCATAAAAATTTGATCCCAAAAGAGGGACCCTCGTCACTCTCACCTGGGTAAGAATAGCTCTTTCAAGACCGACGGACTCTACACTCCCTAGTGCCCACCTCGAAAGACCTCCACGAGTCACTTGAAGCAAATAAGAAGCATTGGGCCTATCCCGAAGGAGGAGAGGAGAGATCAAACACTAAGTGACGTAGCCTGAAGTCTCTCCACCGAAAGCGGATGAAGCATGAAACTTCATCCTCCTCAATGTCAAAATAGTAAAGAAATTCTGCAACTGTAGGAAACTCGTTATTACCTCGCAGACGTCAGAAGAGGAAGAAACTGGTCATGACAGCCCATCCCATGGGTGAAAGACGAGAGGGACACAAGCCGATATAGGCCAGAATAAATCCAATAGAAGGATGAATGGGAAGGCGTAGACCTAACTCCAAAGCTGCTTCAACGAAGCACGTTTTCCCAGGAAGAAGGTAATTACAGGGTTCATCGGAGCTTGGAGCACGTAGAGGTAACTCCAAATCGAGAAAGAATTTCTTCCTTATCCTCTCTAAATCATCAGCGAGTTTGTCACATCCACTCAACCCCAAAAGAGGTTCGCTCTTGAAACAGAGCAGAAAAAGGGGCAGACATAATGGATTCAAGCAAAAAAAGAGAACAGAAGGAATGATAAGACGTTAAGCCCACAAGAATAACGAAGGATTACCCGGAGGGAAGTGATAGCCAGTACTTATAGAAATCCTTTGAGGACCCCAAATTTTTAGGAAGTTGTTAATTACAAGAAACCTTAAGTCGGTGGGTCTCTAAATTTCTAAATTAAGGAAGCAGGAACCTTTTCAGTAGGAAGGATATGCATTGAAAGCAGACATTAACAACACCCTGGGATAAAACAAGTAGACCTCCAAAGAGGGGTCCAGAGCATTAAAGAAAGGTCAAAACAGACCCTTACAATTCAAGAGTTCAGCGAGTCTGAGGTGAGGAATTCAATGCACACAAGCAGTTGCATCTAGGCATGCTTTTCCAGGTTGTCACCTTGCCAATGGTACCTGACAGCCCCGGAGCTCGGAACAGCACAAGAGGATAGAGTATGATAGTATGCTCTCCACCTCGCTTAATTAGAACGACTGAACTCACAAAACAGGGAAGAGAACCTGACCAATGGCTACACGTGTACATATCCCCTAAGGCTTGTCAAAGGGACCCCTCAAATCGGGTCGGTGGTTATTTAGCCCTGGCAACAAGTCAGCACCTAGCCAGTCTGTTGCGCATGGAAAGGATGAACCCTCACCATGGGACAAGGGGGAAAAGTCTACTTCTTTCCAATATGGTAAATCCTGACCTTTAGATCTGCCACACCAATGCAACAGTTTGATTCAAGATCCTGTTTGTCTGTCAAGGTCAGCTATGCAGGTCAGCAAATGAGAGCTCCTTAAGGGTAAGACTTCAGGTACTCCTTGTTTTATATTTCAAACAACTAAAAACTAGACCCCTACTGCGTATGCAAAACTGGTCATGCAAATCTCCTATCCATTTGTTGAGAAAGGAAAAGGGTTGGAAAGATTGCACCACGCTGTAGAAGTTACATACTTGCAGTTTGGTTTAAAATGGTCACAACCATGAGTTGATAAGTTTGAAAAACTGGCTTCGTATCCTAAATCGTTGAGGATGAAATAAGGCCAGAGCTCTGGTGGTCAGTTGCTGGAGTTCAAACAGAAGTAGGGTGAGGAGTTGGAAGCTCAGCTAGGCACATCAGCAGTTATTCCTAACCTTTTTACTTTAAGGAGATCTAAGTGACCCCCTGAAGCAAAGGGGAAGAGTTGAGGAATATCATATTCGATAAATGATAAAATAAAGCAACAAGTTAGAAAGCAAAGGGAAAAAAGAGCCATAAGCTGTAAATTAAACACAAAATATTACAATTCTGACATGTTCGTTTCAAATTCCGTTTCAAAATGTTACAATTCTGAGATAATTAGCCCAAAGATACACAAAAAAAAAAAACTTGATTTGCATCCTAAGTTTCTGATGGGGGAATAAGGCCAGAGCTCTGTTGGTCAGTTGTCGGAGCTGGGGCAGAAGCAGGAAGCTCTGCATAAGTGATGGGCAAATCAATAGAGTTTGGAGAATATCCAACGAGGGGAGCTTCTAAATGTGGGGCCTCTGCAGAAGGTGGGAGAACTGAAGCCTCAGTGGCAAGGCCAGCAAAGGGGGGAAGCTCGGCAGCAGGGACGTCTGAAGAGGCCGGGGGCTCACCTTCACCTTTTGCTTTAGCCATCTCTGTGTTTTCATCGCTGGGAACATCAAAGTCAAAATTCAGGCCAGGGTAGGCCTCCTCAACTTTTCCTTGGAAAGCAAGCCACCCAGAGACCCATTTGGTTGCAACATCATCCCGCAGCTTGGTAATGTATTTATCCTTTGCATATATAGCAGCATTCACCTCTTCAAACGCGCTGCAAAGGGCGCCATTAGCATCAGATAGGGCAACAAAATCTCTGGTTAAACTTGTAAAAGAGCTCTGAGCAGCAGAAGCCTCCTGGCTAGCCTTGGCCCAGGCTTCCCTAGCCTTTCTCTCCCCTCCTCAGCTTTGGTCTTCGCGACTTCTAAGCCCTCAATGGTGGAAGCCTACTTCCCCACTTTGTCTTGAAGCTCCTATAGCTGAGCTCGCAGATCATCATTTTTAAAAGCCAACTCGGCAACCTTAACTTCATAAGCCCTCACCATTTTGGCATAATTCTCCGCAGACAGGACCCTGTTTATCAAGCTCTTGGCATGGATAGCAGACTTGGGGCCAGAGGAAAACAGACAAAAGTTAGGAAAGTTCAAAAAGAAAGAAGAGGTCATAAATGTGAGCTAGAACTTATCGCAGTTAATCCGTGAAGAACAGAGCTTATTGAATCCTCAAGAGACAGTGAAAATGCCCTTTTTATATCAGTATTGGGAAGAATAGAGGAGAGGACCCTTGCAGCAAAGTCGGGGTTATCAAGAAAGGAGTCCTCGTTTTTGCCTACCTTGAGGAGCTCCTCCTTCACAGCCTTGGAACCCTCAGGAAGGGAACGATTGACGGGTGCAGCAGGCGAATTAAGAGAGGCCAAGATCTGGGAGGTCATCTCTACAGCTTTCTCGACCTCAAAAGCAGAGGGGGTTGCCTGTCCTAACGCAGTAGCGCTTGGAGTAGGAGGAAAAACGCCTTGGGAAGAGAAGTCTGGGATAGCTGGAACAGAGGGAGCGAGTGACATGCCTGTCCTTGGCACCTTGGAAGCAGTGGAGCCATCGGCAAATCTGGGTCCTAACTTGCGTTTGGCGCTGCTCTTGCTGCTGCTCTTGTTGTCGCCCTTGATATTCTTCATTTAGGAAAGTTTAACCCTGAGTTCAGCAGCAGTGGGCTCCATTGATGATGAACCTGTGGGACCTAAGAATAGCTAAACCTCACCCTTAGACTGAGAAAAGATGAGAGAGGGTACAAAGAAAAAGTGTTACCTGATATATCTTCGGCGAAAAGCGGGATGAGACCAGCAACGGAAAGTGGAAGGGGAGCTTCAACCCTCACCTCAGGAAGGAAAAACCCGTGTTCTACGAGAGCCTAAGGTTGGATGAGCTCAAAATATTTCTCTGATTTGCACTTTTTCAATTTCCGCAATACTCGTTCCTTTTCAGCGCTGAGCTCAGGTCGAATACCTAGAAAACCAAGAAAAATAAGAAGTAAGTTAACAAAGCAACCAGACTTGGAGTAAATATGGTTTGGGCAAAAACATACCCAAATTATCGGGGACAGACCACTCTGTAGGGATGGGGAGGGTATTAGCTTTATCCTCTGAGTTGAACTCCCACTGTGTACCGCCTATAAAGAAAAATCGTTTCTTCCAGCCCTTATGGGAGCTTGGGAGGTCAGAGATGACCTGTTTGACCTTAGTCCTCTTGAAAATATACAGAAAACCGTCGGAGGAAGTCTGCTTGACATTGAACAGCTCCATAAGTAAAGAAACAGTAGGGACTCCAAGCTTATGGTCCTTAAAGAAGACTAGTAAACCCACAAGAACACCTCAGAAGTTGGGGGAGAGTTGGGCAGGGCAGACATTGAAATGCTGAAGGACAACTTTGATAAAAGGATGAAGGGGGAAGTGAAGTCCGTTATCAAAAGCTGCCAGGAAGAAACAAACATTCTTATGGACATGATGAACATATGTGGTGTACTCATCAGGACTCTAGGGCTAAACCCCTGGAAAAAAACGAAAGCGAGCACTCAAAACCTTCAAGTCAATAGGGGTAAGTCCGCTAGAACCTACAAGTTCAGCGTTCCTAAAGGCAGCCCCTACGCCTGAACCAATGACTCCCACACCACTCACTTTACCCTTACCCTTGTCACCACTAGGGGGTACACGAGAGGAAGATGAGGGGAGTTCCTTGGAGTCCACCTCGGTATCGACAGCCTCAACACTGGGAAAGTTGTCAATCTCATCACCTACATCCCCTAAATCAGAATCTCTCTCAATAGACCTATCGCCTAGGAGGAAAATAGAGGAGGGAGTTGCTCCAGAGGAGGCAGACATGACTGGCAAAGAGAAAGACAAGTCGAAAGAATTATAAAAAGGAGGAATACTAACTAAACACCCCCTGATAATCCTAGGGTCAGCACTGTACCTCCCGACAGTAAGAATTCGCACAGTGGAGTTCCAATCCACAAAGCGGGAAAGAGGAGATAGGCAACGATCGCGATTCCAAAAGAAAAAGAACCGAAAAACCCAGAAAAACAATGGCCACCTCGAAGTCGAGGGATCCAGAGTGAGGAAAGGCAAGAGAAAGAGAAAAGGGCAAAAGGAGGTGTACCTAGACAGGGAAGAGAGCAACAAACAGCAGCCAAAGAACAAAAATTGGAGGAGAGGAACAAAGTAGGACTTCGAGTCGAACCCAGAAAGCACAGTCTAGATCAGAGAATAAGGGAATCGCGTGGAGGAAAGCCTAGAAATCACAGAGAGAAAGAGCCGGAGACGAAGGTAAACAGCGTAGAAGATGAACGGTGGTTTTGTACGTTTTCTTTCAGCCGTTTTGAGCATTTAAGGCTTGAAAGACGTGGGATGAGGCGTGCGCGGGAACCAAGGGAGCCATGATTGCTTATACCGTCAAAAAGCCCCTCCCACGTGCATCTCACATGCAGGCTAAGGTCAGCGAGGCACAGGTCTGGTCCAAGGTAAAAACAGCTCAGCCCTTGCCCAAGCTCGCTTGGGCCAAAGGCTGGGGGGGGGGGCAACTGATGTTACCTCAAAATAAATCCCAAACGCCAGCTCAGTCTAGGAGGTCAGACTAGACGAACAAAACTCGGAAGAGTAGAGCTAGAGGTCCCTTCGAGATAAGCAAGGGCAATAACAACCAAGGCAACAACTGAAAGATCACGAGAGGTTCCTAAAAGCGTTAGGAAGCAATAATCAAGAATTTAATCTCAACCAACCAAGATCTTCTCCTATAATCAAGGAAAATCCCACAAAATAAGGGCAAAAATATCGGCTAAGATCCCACTGAATAGGGAACATCCCTATAAATACTATGTACCGCCCCCAAGGAAGGGGAGGAACCCTAGAGGCAAAAACTAGCCATTGTATTCTTGCAATCATTATTATTGAAAGACAAGGAGCAAGTGTCTCCATTAAAGAGTGGATTAGCCGAATTTCTGAGCTGGTGAACCACTATATTCCAACTGTGTTAATTCTCTAATTCCCCGACAATTCTCAGTATCATTCACTTGAGTCTAGTAGCTTAGTTCTCAACAATTGCAATATTGTTTTCTTTCATTTACTCGTCATCACAAATTCTCATCACGTTGAAATACACCATCAGGTATAATGAGTTGAAATTATGTCCCTTTTTGATGAGTTTTTTCACTTGCTCTTATCGATTAGTTCAGGATTTTTTTTTGACATGGACAAGCATGTCTTTTGCTCCCTCAAGCTCTTTCTTTTTAAAATTTTTCATGTTAGTTTTGGATTTTGTAATGACGGGAAATTTTGTAAATGACTATTTGTCCAATGATAATCTACATTTCAAATTTATCTTAGATGTTTGTTTGGAAATTTCTAGAACAATTTACATTTAAGGGGAAAAAAAACTGAATTTCACTTGGGATAAGAAAATATCAAAACACTAATGATTTGTAGATTTTTGTGAAAAGTGTGAGCTTTGAACTTTGTGAATTTTTTGTAGTTGTCGAAGTAGATAGTTGAAAATGGGTCTTTGAGTGGGAAGAAGAGGTTTTGCAATTTTCTAGGGACCTATTTTCAAAGAAAATTTTTCCAATTTTTTTAACAGAAATAGTGGACCCAAATTGGTCTCAAATGTGTAATTAAAGAAAGAAAAGAAAAATAAATTGTCATTTAAAATGTTTATATTATACGACTCATGCTTTATTTTTTTTGTGTTATATAGTGCCTTCAAATACGAGTTGTTGCTAGATAAAGATAGATAATGAATAGAATTCTCTTTAGATTGGGGTGGCCTATAACATGTTTGTTGCATGTGATTTTTTTCTTTCTCAGAATAAATTGATTTTTGACATTTTTTAGGATTAAGGGTTTTTCAAGCGATTATAACAAAAGCAGTTGAGCTTAGGACCAAACAATTTGTTTCGGCTTTGGGAGACAACAACATTATGAAATGGGTTTTTTTTTTGGTCTTCACTCGTAGTAGTTTCTTTGCTTTTGAGGTCCAATTCCATTTGACTTTCGTAGACATCTACCTCATGTTTTTATTTATTCTTAAACCGTAACTTTGATAATCTGCATTTGACAACTCTAGGATGAAGCAAGATGGCTATATGAGCTAGCAAATTTAAGTGATCGAGGTTATGAGGATGAAGAGAGACTAATGATGGCAGAATTTATTGGTTAGAATTGTGACGTAATTTGACATCTTATGTTTTTTGAGATTATCTTTTTTTTATTTCTCGAGTTTGTTATACTAAGAGAGAGATTTAGGATTATAAAATATGATTTTCTTATTTCTTTTTCATATATTGACTGGGATGGTTTTGACCTATGTTTTACTTTTTATGAATGTGATTTGGATTAAAAGCAATTGCTTGCGCTAAACAGACATGAACTACGTATTTCATATAACATATAAGTGGGGTTTGATTTTATTATGTTATAAGCGAGTGATGTTAGTGGTATGTCATTCAACACGATTAACTAAATTGGTTGTGTTATGGATGAGGGGTTTTTCATATTAATTTGAAATAATACGAAATAATATGATACAACACAATATGATTGCTGCTTAATGGGGAGTTCTCATTTTTGTAATTAGTAATTTTTTGTGTGTGTTATACATTGCCTTAACGCATACAATTATTTGCTATTATTTGTTTAGTACATAGTGTCTTCAGACACGGGCAATATATATATATATTTATGAGAGATATAGTCATAATCTATATATGAACATAGAAAGATATAGGAGATAAATTTTTTTAATGTTAATCAAACTCTTAAAATTTAGGAGTTTGTAATTTTTTACTTCACTTCTAAAGAGAAGCGATAGTCTGATAAAATTGACAAAAAACATATTTCATAACAAATAAATTTTCTTGGTGATTTAAGTTCAAACAAGTCCATATAAGAGGACCGGTGTCCAAATTTTTCAAAGGAAAAAATAGGAGAAATTAGAAAGGGGTACACTAAGTTAAACTTAATTGTAAAAAAATACACAAAAAAAATGTTTGATAATTAAATCCTTAATTTTGATACTTATTTTTTTTTAAGTACATTATTTGAATTTTACTGATTTTTTGTGTGACATTTTTGTCCTCCATTGATCCATGTTTATTTTATTTGAAAAGTGGTGCATTAAACATCTTCTAGTTTTATGGGAGAACTTTAATATTCCATATTTGTATGTCCTCCCTTGATTCATGCAATTTTTTTTTTTGAAAAGTGATTGTTTTCAACTTATATATATATATATATATATATATATATATATATATATATATATATATATATATATAAATCTCTTTTCTAAAAATTTGAATTATCTTTAATGCAACTTGATTCACTCGTATTTTTTTTTGAAAAGTGATTTTGTTTTCAAATTATATTTAATGCACATTGATTCATGCGTTTGTTTTTTGAAAAGTGGTTTTATTTTTAAATTAATTTAATATTTGAATAATGTAATAGTGTATCAATAACAGTGTAACAATGTAACAATAACAGTGTAAAAAGATATTTACACAAAATATTATATTATTACATTTTGTTAAACATATAGTTTCATATAATTTCATTCAAAATAATCGATATCCGTTTTGAATTTGTTACCACATGTACAAAACTACCGAACATTATTTTTGTTACAATGGATTGTTACACTGTCTTTGTTATAGTGTATTTGTTATACTATTATGGAGTTCGAATATTAACAAATTTTAAAATTCAAACAAGTGATATATTCTAAAATAAACGAAATATTACAATTTTCCTATTAAACTAGTAGTAGTAAATATTTAATGCATAAATATAATTTAAAAATAAAACTACTTTTAAAAAAAAAAAATATGCATGAATTAAAGTGCATTAAAGATAATTCAAAATTTAGATAAAAAATTTAACAAGAAGTATATATATATCTATATATACGTATTTATATATATTAATAAATACACATGAATCAAGGTGCATTAAAGATAAAAGATTTTGAATTAAACGATCCTAAAATGGGCATTTATGTCTTCGTATCTCAATTGTGTACTTTTTTCTAAAATATTTTGTTCTATATATTTTTTGTTAAATAGGTCTAATTAGGTGTACCGACTTTCAAAGAGCCCAAAAAATTATACCTTTGTTGGGTTGCTTTGGGACTGAAATTGGGTCCAGCCCGTTTACAAAAACCGCACTCGTGGCCCTATAACGAAACTGAGCCCATCTGACCATTTCTGCCCACAATTTCGTGGGCCGAACCAGGAGACCATAACGAGCGCCTATAAAAAAGTAACTCAGAGAGATGCCCAGGTTTCAACACCGGTTGCAGTGAGGGAGAGAGAGAGAGGGTGAAGGGCGAAGAATGGACGTGACGATGGCGGAACCGGGTGAAATACTTCCTGAGCGCAAGATAGACAGATCGGTATACGATAAGCTGCAACATAGCCGAACTTCAGTGGAGGACATCGTCGCCAAGATGCTATCGGTGAAGAAAGAAGGCAGGTCCAAATCTGAGCTCAGAGAGCTCGCCACTCAAATGTTCCTCAATTTTGTCACTCTCCGCCAGGTTCCTCCTCCTCCTCCTTCTCTCTCTCTCTCTCACTCACACACACACACACACACAAAATATTATGTATAGATTTGAGCATATTTTTAGTTTATGGCTTTCTCTCTCGGCTAGGGCTTGGTATGTGTGTTTACAAGTGTGTAATGATTTGTGGTTGAAATTAGTGCTATTTGGATGCTTTTCGAATGAGTTTTTGAACTAATTGCAAAAATTGGGCCGCGCTGACTTCTATGTGCTTATGCTTATATGCTATTTGTATTCTTCATCTAATCGTGCTAGTAGGTTTTCATTAGTTGCTTTATTAGGAACTCTAGTGTATAACCATGTTCAGTGTATTAGGTCTGTTAGCCTTTGGTTGTATTTGTAGTTAGTTTCAATGTATTAATGTTCAAGTAGTGTGCATATGTGTGTAATTCAATCCAAGCTCAGATATCGGCGAAGGCATAGCTGTAGATTTAAGAGCATACTGATTTTCAGTACTGCTTTTTCTTCCGAGAGAGTGGATTAACTAAGAGATTTTTTTTTTGAAGATGACCAAAATGGAACTTGACTTGTGTCATTTAGTTCCTCTTAACGCTATCTTATGTTGCTTATCATACACTTTTGCAGGCTAATCGTTCTATCTTGCTTGAAGAAGATCGTGTAAAAGCAGAAACGGAGTGTGCAAAAACACCCACTGATTTTACGACCCTGCAGCTCCACAACTTGATGTATGAGAAAAGTTACTATGTGAAAGCAATAAAGGCTTGCAAAGACTTCAAATCTAAATATCCTGAGATTGAACTTGTACCCGAGGAAGATTTCTTAAGAGATGCACCAGAAGAAATCAAAAACTCTGAGATGTCACATGATAATACACACAATCTGATGCTTAAGAGGCTCAACTATGAGCTGTTCCAGGTAAGTGTAATCAGTATATGTACTTAAAATCCCCGGATATTTAATTCTGCTTCCCTGCCTCCTTCTTCCCTGGTTGCTGTTGATGGTGTATTACTAGTCTCCCAACTACACCCAAAAAAAAAAAATAGGAGTTACCAAGGTCTTGTGAAATTCTGTGGAATTTTGTCCATTACATTACATTGTTCGTCTTTGTGTCCTGCTCTGGTGAATAATTGATCCTGAAGACAGTGTTCACCTGGATGTTCCCTTTGCTGTGTGTTTGGGTGTGTGCTCATGTTGATGTATACATGTAACATAATCCTTGTTTTTTCATGAGGATACCTGAGGAGTAAAACATAAAGATGTCGGCAGACACTATGGACTTCTGAAATCAAGTTTTAAAAATTTATTGTAAAAGCACCTTCAGAGATTTTATGATTGTTCTCTCAAGGTGTCTTAGTGTTTTACTTCCTAAAATTGGCCCTGCTTTCGATTTCTTCATCTTCGGAGGTCCAACTCTAGAGGAGCCTGATGCTGTCTTAGCAGACGTAATGCAGTTTACCTGCATGCACAACCTATAACGAGTCTATAATTGATTTATAGTAAAATATGGTGTTGTTTTTGTTGTTACTTGATGGAGAAGTAATTATATATGTCCTGTGTCAGCGCAAAGAACTATGTAAACTTCGTGAGAAACTGGAACAACAAAAGAAAACCCTCCAGGAGAGTATCTCTAACAGGAAGAAGTTCTTATCAAGTCTCCCTTCACACCTCAAGGCTCTCAAGAAAGCATCCTTGCCTGCTCAGCACCAACTAGGGATTCTGCACACAAAGAAACTAAAGCAGCAGCATTCAGCAGAGTTGCTTCCACCTCCTCTCTATGTAATTTACTCACAGTTGTTGGCCCAGAAGGAAGCTTTTGGAGAGAATATTGATCTGGAGATTGTAGGAAGTATAAAGGATGCTCAAGCTTATGCGCGGCAGCTAGCAAACAAAGATACTGGTACCTGATTGGACCTCATTCTTTATGACTTTTCCCTTTAGAATGGCTGGTTTATTTTTATTTTTTATTTTTTAGATACTGTTACGTTTGGCTGATTTGTTGAGTTTTCTTCAAGTATGGTGTTGGCTATTGTGTTCTTTCATCGAAGCACTCGGTGAGTTTGATTAGCCTGAATACTGCTTAGACACTCCAGGAATAGCTAGAAACCAAACCAAACTAATGCCCAGTTATGTTTAAAGAATTCTGAAAATTCATGTATGGTTAAATTAAATGATTTTAAGATATCAAAAGAATGAGGTTGGCTGCTTGTGGGAATGTTAATGGAACCCGACTTTATACATTCTGATTGGCTGCCTGGTCCAGCTGTGGTTTTTCCATCTTGACAATCAAGGGCATCGAACATATTCTGAGAAGCAAAGACCCTTCTAACAGGTGCCATTTCTATCTCAGACACTTGTCAAACACCAATACTTCTTGGACTCTCTTGGACATATTTCCAATCCTCTTTTGGTTACATTGATAGTTCAAAACATAAATGTTAAATGTTGAACTCATGTCCGGCATTCATTTTGCTAACATTTCCAACCCTTCATATCCAACTTTTAGGAACCTTGCTAACATGTGGTTAAATAACACTAGAAAGTTGACGTCCAATTGTCTCATACCACAGATAAAAGTGTATTATTCTTAATATTATATATTCTAAAATTTTAATTGGACAAAGAATAAAGGACAATCAGATTATATTAGAGAAGGGAACATTGTAGGTATGTATGTATGAGTTGGATTATTGTGTTGATGTGATTTTACTATGCTTTTTCAGTGAAAAGTGGGTGGTCATTTACTGGTATTCTGTATATATATATCCATACATGCACGTCTTATATGCTACATTATTCGGTTATAAAAATAATTATTTGTAGCTTGTCCTAACCATGTTGGTGTCAATGTTTCGTGTCATGTCTGTGCTTCCAGAGTACATCTGTTGGACATGGCTTTCAGCTTGATTAAGTGTGGATTAGTTTTGCTTTGATTTGATGGCCCCTGACATAGGGGCTTGTAATCTTTTATGAGACGAGTGGTTTTTTTTTTTTTGGGGGGGCCCAATCCTGAACTGCATTTTTGCTCTCAATCCCTCCTACCTTCCCTGGGGGGAACTGTGCAGCAGGGAAAAACTGTTGTTTCTTAGTGTTCATGCTATCAATTTAAAAAATTTTGACTTGTCAAAAGTGGTTCAGGTATATCTACCAACTCAGAGAATTCCAAATTTGAGGATGATGTTCCTGACGAGGAAGATGATGGCCAAAGAAGGAGAAAGCGGCCAAAGAAGGTTCCAGGCAAGGAGACTCTTGACCATGAAGGAATATATCAGGCTCATCCCCTTAAAATCATGCTTCATATACACGATGACGATGTTTCTGACTCCAAGCATGCGAAACTTATCACACTAAAGTTTGAATACTTGGGAAAGTTGGCTGTTGTATGCGTTGGGGTTGAAGGGTCCCAAGAAGGTCCCAGAAATAACATTTTATGCAACTTATTTCCTGATGACACTGGCCTTGAGCTTCCTCATCAGGTTCATTCTATAGTTTCAATAACTTATCAGTGATTTGTATCATGCTCTGGTTTTCATTTCTGTTTCCTTACTATGGTGGTTTTTCGCGAATGTTTTGCAGTCAGCCAAGCTCTGCATTGGTGTTGCTCTTGCATTTGATGAAAGGAGAACTTCACGTCCATATAAATGGGCCCAGCATTTGGCAGGAATTGATTTTCTGCCAGAGGTGTCACCCTTGTTTTCAGGGTTAGAAACATCAGACAGTGAAACGGCTAGACATGCAGCAGTTGTATCAGGTCTGTCGTTGTATCGTCAGCAGAGTCGGGTGCAGACAGTTGTGCAAAGGATCCGCACTCGGAGAAAGTCTCACCTGGCGCTTGCGTGAGTCACTGCACTGTATGTTTGGAGTCATGGATGCTTAGGAACGGATAGCTAATATGAGGCAGATATCTGAATGTGGTTAAAATCAGAATGTTAGCCTCTACAGTTTTGTTTCCATTGGCTTGAACCTCTATCAAAGTTTATAAATTAGATGGTTCTTTTTGTGTTACCATTGGAACTCAAGGATTCTATGTGTTCATTCTCATCTGTGAGAATTTCTTTATTTGTTGCTAATTTATTTTAGTTTGGGCCATTTATTTATCAAATGAGAAAATCTCTTATATTGTTTTCTCATAATTAATTCTTTTGAGTTCTCTGGTAGTGTTTTGCATGTCTGCATTGTAAGGTGTGCATGTTGTAAACTTGGAAATCTTTGGTTGATATACAGGGAGCAGCTTGATTTGCTAACAAAGCTTAGATGGCCGGCTCTGACCTGTGAAAGTGTTCCGTGGGCCTCACATACCCCTCTGTGCAGTTTGCATAGCTGGTTACCCATGGGATCTGCACCTAGTCAGGCTTTATATTTGCCAGTTACTGATGTGGAACAAGTTCAGGGTCCTGCAGATATCGATGTGGATGGAGTATCTGGTACTTCAAAGGAAGTGATAGAGAATGCCAGGGAAGATGGGGAACTTCCAACTTTAATTCCGGTTGCACCTGTTGTGAAGGATGTTAAACTCACTCCCTCAGAAGTCGTAAATGATGTGAAACTCATGCCCTCAAAAGGATATGATCTTGAGCATTCAAGGCGGTTGGCTTTGATTTCGAAGAGTATTGTATCTCCAATTAACAGGGGGAAATCATTAAGTTTCAAGAAACATGATGAGGATGCGGATCTTTTGCTCGATTCGGAAAGTGACGTGGATGAGCATGCACAAATCAACCCGGAGACTGAGAATGCAGACAACAGTGGAGGCTCTGAGATAGGCAAAAGGTCATGGGCAAACTGTGGGGTCCAGGAATACTGTCTTGTACTAACTAGAAAATTGGATAGTGATGAAAGGATCATGCATTTGGAAGCCAAGGTAGTCAAATGTGCTTTGTTCTCATCTGTATGTCAAGTTTTCTTTCATGTTTGTTCATTGTTCAGTTGATGCTTATTAATACTTATGGCAGATTAAGATCAGCGTGGAGTATCCTCTTAGGCCGCCTCTTTTTGCACTGAGTCTTAACACTGCATCACATGGAGAAAATAATTCTGAAACTGATGGTTCCAAGTGGTACAACGAACTTCGCGCCATGGAGGCAGAGGTAAGCAATTAAGAACTTTTTGGTATTGGAATAGCTATTGTCAGTAAAATCAATATACTTCTACTGGCAATGGATTTGTTAGGGATCAAGATGTAGGAGACTTTATGTTTCTGTATGTTAAACATATTGTGCCCCGCGTAGATTACCCCCGCGTATCCAGGGATTATTTGGAAAAGTTTTTGGTGAAGCACTTTTAATCTTAGGAGTTGTGAGACAGTTCATTTGAGTTCAGTTCGCAGAATCTACTGGAAGAAAAGCTCCATTTTATTGGACCACCTTACCAGTAAGGGGCTTTTCTTATGAAAGAAAAAGAACTCCCCTTGACTTGAGGGCAAACGTGTTTCACAGGACCCGCCTAAAGAGATTCGGTGTTAAAACAACTATGTAACTTACCGCTAGTCAGTAATGTGGGTTGGCTTGGATTATTTAGTGTTGCATGCCTAGGAGGGCAGCGTGTTTTGGGATGACATTTTAATAATTTTTAAGTTGTTTTTATTGTTTCAATAAACCCATTCATGTTCTATTTTTATACCTTTATATGCTAGAAACTGAAGTTGCTATTCTGTGTTTCACAGGTCAATGTTCACATAACAAAAATGATACCTTGGGATCAAGAAAACTTCATCTTAGGTCATCAGGTGTGTTGCCTAGCCATGCTGTTTGACTTCTACATGGATGAAGCAGCCTCATCTTCGGAGAAAAGAAAGAGTACTTCTGTGGTCGATGTTGGTTTGTGCAAACCTATTAGTGGTAGACTCATGGCCCGGTCCTTTAGAGGTAGAGATCGTCGGAAAATGATCTCCTGGAAAGATAATGGTTGCACCGCTGGCTATCCTTACTAGAAATATTTTCTGGGGGCTAAAAATGTGTGATTGCACTTTTGAGCCGCTACTACATTCTTGCCATTGCTTGGCCAGATATTATCGAGATTTTTACAAGGTAATTTCATAGAGGATAAAGTAAAATTCTCTGGGCATAGTTACGAAGCTTTTCCTCTACTAATTTAGTGGGTGATCCAGTCTGGTGTGCAAGATTCGGGCGGTGATGTCTTTTCTGGAAAGGGTTGAGACGGCAATGAGTACCACAAATGACGGGACGCTTGAAGTTCATGTTTATCGGTGAGAGGCATAAACCCTAAATTTAATTTTTTTAAAGTTAATCCCGAATATCGAAAAGTTGAACATCCTCTTTATTTGCAAATCTCGTAGTCAAGTATTGTTGTTGTTTGCTCTCGTTGTTGGTTTGGGCGGGATGGTGTGTAATGAGCTGGAAAGTGTTAACTGGGTCTATACCTATTTCAGGACATGGATATTGCGCTGACTGAGGATTGGTACGGTGCTTTCTTTTTTCTTAGAATGAGATACTTGGGAAGTTTTTTTAGTTAATTATTCCGTTTTGTTTTGTTGTGTTATTTTCACGAGCGTATAGCGCATGAAAATAAAATAAGCGTATAGCATATGACTAAAATGAGTGGCGAAGCGAAGACGGACTCATATAGTTGATCTAAAATGATTTGATTTAGTTTGATTTGTTGTGTTATTTTCATGATCAATAGTCACGAAAGACTTGATGCAAGATCTATGGGTAAGAATTTGGTTTGCTTTGTTGTGTTATTTTCATGATCAATAGTCATGAATGAGTCAATGCAAGATCTATGGGTAAGAATTGTTTTTGATGTGGTACAAAAAATTTATTTTTCGTTTCCATCTTTGTCCACCCAAGCAACAGCCATAGTTCGTCAAAATCGTGTCTTTCTGCTGTTGGATTGTGCTAAAATTGAAAATCATGCATGAATAACATCTAACCCTGGCATATTTTTGCTTTTCTTTATTTACATCAGCATGATGTTTGTTCGCGAGTGAAGCAGAGTTGAGAGAAAAACTGGAATAACTAATCTACGGCACAATAAAATTCTCCATCTTTTTTGATCTACAGAAAACATGTCTCTCTCTCTATATCTCTCTCTCTCACATATACATGTACAGCCATCGATAACCATATTAAGTAATTTTCAACCAACAATGTACAAGACCCTTCACCATGGTCCGGTCTGTGTCCGTCTCAAGCACCGTCTTTTAACTCCCTGCTGCAGGTTCATCATCCTCAGGGCCTGTAATCACCAAATGCAACATCCAATAATCAGTTTCAAAACATAATCCCATCTATTTGCTCATCAATCTTTCATAATCCACAACTCCAACCTAAAATAATGAATCATAAGTTACAAGGTAAAGAACTTGGAACTGAATTGAGATTCAGGCCTAATATGTAGCAATGACTAATGTGAATCTGTTCTGATATTTGACAATTAGATCAGAAAAAAAAAAAAAAAAAAAATTCGGACGCCAAGTTCTATGAACATAAACCTGCTCAATCTCCAATGGTGGTCCTAAAATCACAGAATACAGATAACAAAACACTGAAATTTCCCAACTTTTCACTGGGGAAAAATTAGCCTCTTTAGTCTTTCTAAGTAGAGAAAAGAAAAACGTACATTAGATGATGGTATTTGTAGTTGAGCATGTGTTTGGTCCTAGGAAAGAATATGAGGAAAAAACTTAAGAAGGGAAGAAGAAGAAAAGAGAATTAAGATAATATTCCTTTTGATTTAAGTTTTGGAAAGATATTATAAAGAATGGAAAACTAATTTCCATGAGTGGGAGTCGAAAGCAATAATGAAGAAGAATATTAAAACATTCGGTTTATTTTTTTTAAGAGCAATGGACTTATTCACAGCTGATTAGAAAGAAATAAAGATGGTGAACTTTGAATTCTTCAGTAATAAAAACAAATAAATAAATTATAATACCTGGTTCTTCTGCATGTCCATAATTTTTGCCTGGAACAATAACAGAACACATCAACGATGGCTTGCAACAGCCAAAAGTAGCATGTTTTATACCAATCAAAGGCAGACACCCGAAATATGCAGAAATCATATAAAAAGCATACCTGTTTCTTCTGCAATTCTTGGTTTTTCTCTTTCAGTTTTGCAACTTCTGCTTCTAATTCCGTTGTATAGGCCTGGAAAAAATGAAAAAAAGAAGTAAACTGCTAAATTAGCAAATGCTTAAACATGAAAGCCTGGACTACATGTCTAAAATAAAATATGATTGTTTCTAGGTCCCCTGTATTATACAACACTTCTATTGTTAAAGGTTGAAGCTTATTCAATGGTCATCCTAATTTTCAGATGGTAAAATTGAAATGATTATGTGCCTTGCAGCATACATACCATTACCTTACCCTGTTGTAACGGTATGTATAAGATTGCATCAATATTGTCAACAAGATACATAACTTCTCATAATATTACCACTTGTCATATAAGATTGCATCACAATACCATTCTGCCGAACAAGAAGTCCAATCTATGATGAAGCTTTGGGATGCAACATGTCCATTGAGAATAAATGCATTAATTTCATTGCTTTTCTTCGCATGTCATATGACGTAGTTTCTTTATCTTTATAAAATCAAACGTATGAAGCAACCATGATATGGAGGAGTCAAAAAACAACGATCTCTGCTACAAGTCATACTCCTAAATGGCAGTTTTGTTTTCTATTTTGTATTGAAGGTGCATCAATGCACGAGATTTGTGATTAATGACATTTAGATAACCAGACTATAGTGGTACTAATATAACAAAGATAAAGTAAAACCCATTAAAAGCATAAACTACAAAATCAGGGCATTACATATTTCAGTAATGGTTTATTTGACTATATGCTCGACAATTTTTTCTGTATACAAGTATTTACCTTATGTAACATGTAAAGGTGCTCGGCAACATAATCCCTGTTTGCTTATTTATTGCATATTAAGCACTATTTCAGTCAAATTTAAGTCTTTCACTAAAAGAAGGATTCAGTTGAAACAGATGAATATATACTCAGCCACACGACTCCCTAATAAAAGCTTCGGAAGACTGGTTTGAAAAGATATATATCAGTGCTGGATGATGTCATTGAACTAGATATTAGGATGAGATCACAGGGTCAAACCACAACTTTGGAGAGGGTACAAGACCTTCAGGACTCTAGGTCCTAGCTTCCACATATCTGTGAAAGGTTTCATGGTATGAATTGTAAAGTAGCCAGATGTTTGACATACTTTTTATTTTATTGATAATCATATAAAGCAGAGGAGATTTTAGCATTTACATCAACCTCAAACTTCCTTCTTGCATGGTCCTCCCATGCGGTGACTCTTCAAAAGGTTTTCATGGTAGTGACTTGTTATTTTATAGACGTTGACTTTTGATGTCAGCTCTTCCGCATGTCTGTCACGGGAAATACCCCTCTGCCAGGTCTTTGACTGTGTCAATTGGTACATTGGTTAAACTGTGATACAAAAGAAAGCTGTTTGACTTCCATGGGTCATACATATGTTTCCGAAGTAGACTGTGAACTGCTTGTTCCTCTAGTTATTCTATGTGAGCTAAAGCTAATGTGTATCAACATCTTCCGAAATTTGCTTTTTTAATTTTTGGTTGATGATGCGTAAAACGAGAAAGACTGAACTCCTAACCGGTAAGCTACATCAGCATTAGCATAACCTTTACACTAGGACTTTCAGCTTACACATCAGAAAGTTTCACAGGGACATAGGAACCGCTTGGCTGCACACCTCATACCAATTCTATAGCCTTCGACATAATGGAGACTCGGATATTCCCATACCTACAACTTACCCCTCAATAAGAATTGTTTCAATCGGCTAAGTGCATTTACGATTCCCCACCCCCCCTTCCCCCCCCAAAAAAAACAACACTTTCCACACTATTATGATACGTTCAAAAATGCCTAAGCACCACTCAGAAGGTCAACACTTTGTGGTATTACACTACACCCCTCCCCTTCAAAAAAAAAACCCCAAAACCAAACACCCAAATTGGGGTCATCACTTAGCGCCTCCTTCTCCCTGAATCTCTTCCCTAGAGTCTAATGGTATCAGGGGTATTATGCTTCAACAGGCATCGTCAAAAAAGCAGCAACCATCAAAAGTAAAAACAAAAAAGGGCAGTGTCTCTAATTTGTTTAATGGTTCCAACCAGGATGATGGTTTTGATCCTTCAAATGCAATGTCAAGTGCAACGAAGCAACTGATTTGCATTTTCCATTCAAATGCAAACTAGTAAGAAAAACTGACAGGATAGATTCCAAATTTATAAGACTGAAAATAGAGCAGTAGGGTTTATAATATTGTCAGCAGCACAGAGGGAGTTCACATTTATCAAATCATCACAAAAGAATTGCTTACCAAATCCCACCAGCACAAATTGGAAAAATTATTCTGCCAGATTTGGAAGAATCTAACATAGGAAACATACTTGTCCTTAAAATTCAGGACAAGACTGTATAGTGCACTTGCCATGAATAACATAGTAATTGAAATTTTTTATAGATGATTTTATGACTACATTCTTAACGACAGTTCCATAGTACTCAAATTCTGGAGAATTTGAGAAATTGAATATGACCTGGTCCAGAAGTGATCATACAAATGAGGCTAGTACTCTATACATTCATAAACAAGCCATTGCAAAAATATGAAGGTGGATGGTTGCATGATAAATATTTCAAGACTAACCTGCTTACGGGCCCGAGACCTTGCAGCTGACTCTCTATTCTTTATCATTCTCTTCTGCCTTCTCTCAACAACTTTCTCCACAGCGCTGCTTTTCCTTCCCCGTAAACCTCCATTAAACATGTAAGGAACTGGCAACACAGAAGCTGTATGTCCATTACTCTTTCCAAGCCCGGTGGATGAAACTGTTGGGGATCCAGTTGCAACCGTGACACCCCCATCTCCTAAACCAACCATTCCCATCCCACCAGCCTGTAGTGCACCACCTTGAACCAAATTACCATTTATCGTTGGATCCACCATTCCAACAGTCCCACCCCTAATTCCTGGACTACCCAACTGACAACTGCTGGGTATAGGCATGGGAGCACCATAAGTCATAATAGGTTGCTTGGGAAAAATGGGCTGCTGTTGCTGTTGCTGCGGCTGTGATGTCAGCAGTGGTTGCTGTGTAGATCTAACTCCATTTATGTTCAATGGTAGATTAGCAGCAGATTGAATAGCAATTTGATTACTGCTCTCAGGCATTCTATTACCCAACAACCCAATACCCCTACCCGTCTGTTGAAAACCAATTCCTAAACCAGGAGGATTGTTCAGGGATCGTGACCAATCCCCAAATAATCCATTATTATCAGGTTTTCCAGCTAATTGGGCTTCTTCCATTACAACCCCAGCTCTTAACAAGAATTCCTCAAGTGTAATCTCCCCCAAAGTCTGCTGTCTCTGCGGCAAATTAGATCCCCCAACACCACTGCCATTCTTCTCACCACCATACTCTTTCGATATATCCCTCCAAACATCATCAACAGTCTTCAGACTCAACGTCCTCGGCAGCGTTAAAGACCCTTGTCTCTGCAAATGGCCACCAGAAATACCAACCCCTTCTATTCCACCAAAGCTAGATCCCATATTCTGAGTTTCCTCAGCAGTCCATATATTCTTCAACAATTCATCCATGTTCATAGACCCAAAATCTTTTGACATCCCTCCCATGGTGCTCTGAAGCTCATCAAAAGTCAGTGAATAGATTGATGGTTGTCGCACCAATGGATAATACCCCGGAAGCCTTCCACCACCGGCGGCCCCCTCCCCCGGCAGCTCATTTCCGAAGGGCTTGAAGTTCATATTAGTACGCACTATGTAGAATCCAATTGCAAACCCGTTAAAAAAGCAAATCCAAGCTCAGTGTCTTATACGATCATCAAAATTACAGTAGGATCAAAACCAAAATCTCTGATTTCTATCGCTCGATCTCTCCATACACGCATATACTCATGTATATACATATATGCAAATATAGTGCCTCAGAGTGATATAAAATCAGAATGAACCCAAAAATTTATAAAAATCAAAAGTCTGAACTAAAAAAGGAAAAAAAAAAATACTCAAATTCTACTTTCTGGAAAAGAATACCTAAATCCACAGTAAAATCAGTAATTATATACACAATTGTTATCTTCAACCAAATTCGAATTTCAGAACGTAAACACCATGTGTATATGAACAGATACGAACGCACATAGATTGGAGTCTATGACTACAATGTCAAACCTTATCCCTAATAGCTAATTTCAACCACCAATACTGAAAAATCCACAGCAAAAATTTCAACTCAAAGAAAGAAAAAAAAAAACAAAATAACCGATAGAATCGCTTCAAAATACAAGGTCAAAGTATTGTAAAACCTTCAAACAAAAACCAAATATATCAGATCAGACAATAGCAGAAAACAAAGATGAATTAATGGCGGAGTAATTGCAGAAATACAGAAATCTAAAGAGCCATTAATGCGGCGATATGAACAAGGAAAAGGAGGGAGATGTAGAGAGAGAAACACGGTGTTTCTCACACTAGATTGTTGGGGCGTTCTCCTTCTTTTTTGGGGGTGACTTTTAAACGACGGAAGTGGTGGGAGCGAAGAATGAATTTAATAAGTGTTAGTATATATATATATATATATATAAAATAATGGGATGTGGGCCCAGTTGGGCAGAACGTGGCCCAATCACAATGGGGTAGGAAGGGTTGATGCGGTACTGTTGGCCAATGATGATTGGATATGTGGGAAAATCTTGGCCGTCCACGTATGGAGAAAATGGACGGGTGAAAAACGTGGGTTGCTTGTCCGGTAGTGGAATTAGGACACTTACACTACAGTGACGTGGCATAAGAAGCACGATTGGAGTGTAGCTCGCTTTTCAACCACGTGGTGTCTTTTTTTTTTTTTCTCAACACGGTGTTGACGTTAATTTATAAACATTTTAATTATTTTTTTTAATTTATTTATATTAAAATTAAGATATTTATAAAGTGACTGATCACAAAGAATTACAAAAATTCAAAGTTAAAGATGTCTAAATTTATAACTCGTCCTTATTATGACTTAAACTATTCATTGAGTTAATAGATTCGATTGATTTTTTTAATATTTAATTCAAATTTAATTTATTATTTACTATACTTTGTCTTTGTAATGCATAATTAAAATTTATATTGAAAACACCTCATCTGAAAGTTCAATTTTTCAGAATTAAATTTAATAAATTATGTTTTAATTCTAACTCAATTTTATTAAATATATCTTTATGGCGTCTTATATTATATGGCGAATTATAGTTTGTACCCTTAAAGATTTCAAGATTCTCACTTTGCACTCTTAAATATTAAATTTTTTATATTGCACTGTTAATGTATCGAAAGTGTTGTAATGTAATCTTTATGTTAGTTTTTTCATAGTGTCAATGAGTTAACTTTTAACAAAAAAAAAAAAAATAACAGAAGTTAGTAAAAAAGTCATATTGCAACACTTTTGATACATTAAAAGTATTATGTAAAAAAATTAATCTTTAAGAATATAAAATAAAAATCTTGAAAACTTTCAGGGTTAAAAATGCAAAAAACCCTATATTATGTATGTATACTCTAGGTCAAATCACAGTTTTATCAAAATCAGTGCACCAAAATTTTAATTTATAAAATATAGTATTTAATACATTCAAATTCGAATTCACATAATTATCAAAACTATAATTTTACATCTCACGAATAAGTCCAATTGGTATTTGATTCAAAATCCGATCAATTGATATACTAACTTCGCCTTCAGTGGAGGTGGGTTTTTTTGTTTGGCGTTGGCGGTGGCGGGGCGGGGAGCGAGTGTTGGGTTGTTTTCACTCTGATTATAAAAATTTAGATTTATAACACAAGATTTATTAAAAATAAAGTTACAAAAAACTCGTTAATCTAACTATCCACATTATGCAAAATATGAAATATATACCGAAAGTTGTAGGGGTGTTGACATATGAGGAAGTGAGACGTTGATGAAATCTCCATTCTTTGTCCCATTAGCATACATAAACGGGACAAAAAGAAAAAAAGGTGCAGTGTTGGAGGCTGTTTGGTAAAGCTTTGTCAATGATCATGTTCATACATGAAGAGAGAAGATAGATATTGTTTCAAAGCATAGCCGACATGAAGATATTATAGAAAATCTCGTTCTGGGGCTTATCTTCTTCACCTACCAAGAGAGAGAGAAAGACACAGAGAGAGACAGTGGTTTACATCATAATCTCACCTTAAGGATTACTAAAGGACGAAGATCTAGAGTCCACCTTTGGACCATCGACACCACGAACTCTTACCTGTCCTTTTCTAAGTTTCTCTAACCCATTTTAAGCACCACCATTGATGGCAATAGTAGCGGTGCACATCTCACTTGTTAGCCACTATTTTTTTTTTTCTAAGCAGGTAGACTTTTTTTTTTGGTTTTCACCCTTCTCTAATTTAGTAAAAAAATAGATTATTTACGTCGGAATTAAGATATTTATGAGAAATAAAACTTTCATGACCTGAACCTAAGAAGTTATCAAAATTCAAATTTAAGAGTTCTGAATTTATAATTCGTTCTTATTATTACTTAAGCTATCATTGGAATAACTAAAAGAAGATTCTCCAAATCCATCAATGAATCGGAAAAGTTGTCTTGTCTTGTAGATTATCATATGTTGTTCTAAGTTAACATCATCATGTTATTTGAAGTGTCAATCAACTCTCTTATAATTTATCTATTCATTTCAAATAAACTTTTTGTTGTGAGACCAAAAAATAAACAACGAGATACACTTCTCTTCTTCTAGTATTAAGTTTGCCCTAAAACAAAATATCCGGAAATATGTTTCCTATCTTCCATCCTTCCTCCTCTTCCCATTACTCTCTCATAGAGACACATATACACACCCATACACGCGCACACACACAAAACCCTAGTCACCATTACTGTCTAAACTTTAAAGCCCTGCCTCCGTCTATGCAAAACCACCATTCACATCACATAACACATATTCAACTGAATCATGCAGGCTTGCAGAGAGACACACACCCAGTTTACATTTCGATCCATGAAGTTGACATTTCAACAGAATAAACATATTTTACTTGCAGGGGTAAAACTACGTACATCTAACTATCTTCAGACACCGCAATGACAAAAACCTCATTACTCGGTATGCCCTTTTAACTACATGATGACTATGTGATTATCAAGTGAGACGGTCATTATAGCACAGTAAACACGAGATGTGTAAAAAATATGAAGTCGAGTCCAATTCCATACTCTATATATGAAGGCAATAAATGTCTTCACGCATTCCACTTAAAGAAAACCGAGAGATCATTGGTGTCCAAATTCTTCAGAGACTAGTAGTGTGCTTAACTGGCCGGGCTTGCCTGCACACAGGCGTAGCATAATCAGGGCAGTATAATAACAAAGCTAATTGAAACTAGAGATGTCATTACAATTCGATTTAGTGAAGCTAAACAAAATGGCATCGCTTAGAATCAATCATAAAATATTAATATCTTAGTCTTAACCACAGACTCCATATATAATGGGTGGTGGTAAGTGGCGCGGACAAGCATTAGGAAGCCTTTCAACTACTTATGTCACACTACTATCAGTAAAAAGTTTTGGACTTTTGGAAGTTATATCCAGACTAGTCCACTGGACTGCCAACTCGTTACTTCCATCGTCCTCTATACCGGACTCGAATCCACAAGATATCGGCTAGTATTAAGCTTGAAATCCCAATTTTTTAACATTAAATGCGAACTCAGTCACATAACAAGCAAAGATAAGAACAATCGATGGTCTAGATTAAAAGATAAGTTTGTCGTTAGTAGTGTTGACTGCCTACATTCGGATTAGAAAAGGTCAATAGTAGGTAACCTTACCCCTATGCTGGAGAGATTGATTACTGTACTTGACCTGCGATGATTTACTTGAACGAATGAACACTAATTACCACTCTAAGACCAACTCACCGTTGGTTGTCCTAGTAAACTGCACAACCTAAACATAAAAGGCCGGAACATCTTTTCTCCACTATGCATCAGGCCCAAGTCAGCTTGTGCAACTAGTGCAATAGAAGTTGAGAAAATCATAATCTAACCTGGGATGGAAGTTGGCAACCAGTGCAACTACATACATTTGGTCCCAGTCATCCTGTACCCAAAACAAAGACACGCCTACACACTGAGGGGGGAGAAAAGGGAAAGTTTGTACTCGGAATCTATTAACTGCACCCTAATTTCAGTGAAACCATGTGCATTTCAAGCAATCATATAACACTTGAATATTAGAAATTACAGTAAATTCTCTCAATTTAACAATACAACAATTTTCAAACTTTGTCTTAGGTCTTGTACAGTGAGGTTTCAG
The DNA here is from genome assembly GCA_963454935.2 of Ilex paraguariensis. NCBI lineage: Eukaryota > Viridiplantae > Streptophyta > Magnoliopsida > Aquifoliales > Aquifoliaceae > Ilex > Ilex paraguariensis. Next base: position 247,583 of record CAUOFW020000703.1, on the reverse strand, counting down.
CACTAATAAATAACATGTGAAAAAAATTTTCTTGGAGTAACATACTAGGTGGGACAACTTGAAGATATTACCTTCAGTTGCTACCCCTACGCCGCCGGAAATGCCTGAGAATAAAGCTATCGGCATACAGTGGATAATTTTTCCTAATTAAACCCTTTATGCATTTCCAATAAGAAAAGTCAACCAGCTCTCCATCTTTTCGAACTATGAACAAACATCGTGAGCTTTCAAAATCAGGATGGTACCCAACCTGCCCATCAGGAACAAGAAACTTTCAACATTCAGCAATTTAATCAAAGTGATGATCAAGAACACAAAAAAATAATTAAAGAATACGGATTTTGTCCAACTTAAGAGTGTATCTGATGCAGAAAATCATTTTATGGCTTGTAATAAAAACCCACTTTGCAGTTAAATACAGTGTTTCTATTAACACCCCAGTCCGACTCCTTTTCTGGCCACGAAAAGCCAATGTGCTCATATGGATTCACATTCTAGAGACATTATTTGTCTTGAACCCAAAAAATCTGAAAACAAACATAACGCTAGCTGCGTAACCAGTAGTCTTCGCCAATCGCCATGCTTCAGAACTGGGAGACTGAGCTCTTTTACCACAATAGAATGGTGCTATACCCTAAGCATCATCGTACTGTGTGTGCATTAATGCATGGCTATTTCTAAACAGAATTCACAAATTTTCTAACTCTTAACTGTTGAACAGATTGATCTGAGAGGGATTCCTACAAGCTCAATTTTTTCTTTGGCAACGTGGAAATAGCACCAAACAACAATACTTTATTTTATAAGCACAAAAAGGCAAACAACATGTAATTGCCCAACATCATTGTAGAATCAGGAAGTCAAAAAAGCCCAATATGCCAAACAACAATAATTGACCTTTATCAAACATCACCCATTATAAATCATATGACACTATTTAGTAGGTAAACCAAATGTCGCTGAATATACCAAACAACATTATAGATTAGTGAATATATCGTACTACAATAGTTTAAGCTCATGCTGCATAAATCCCAGGCCATGTGCCCGTGCAGTCATGCTTCATTTAAAAATTTGATCATTATTTGTGTCGCCCATATTTCATACCGGCTTTTAGAGCCCCTTTAAACACGGACAGACTTGGGATACTCTCTCAGGGGCGGGGAGGAACCAATTTATAAATAATCGTCCAAAGGAACTAGCTAAAAGAGGGCCAAATAATATGCAAACTGTTAATAGTTAAAGGTTGCCATCCAACTCCATCTTATGGAATACAAGAACAGATGAATAAACTGAAACATTTCCATTTTTATTTTTTTCTTTGTGGCCCTGGAAAAGCAAGAGGAAAGAACCATAGAAGTATGCATACATCATGCACATTGACTAAGAATACACACACGCATTTAAACTATCTAAATTTATAAAAACATATAATTTTCTCTGGGGAAGCATTAGGTACATATTTTGATCAGGCATGAATAAAACAAATAAATCAAATCAATTCCTGTCAATCTCAAGGAATTTAAGTAATTAGAAAGGTAAATTAGATCAAAGGCTGTTCTGTTGAGATTTAAATTTTTATCATACATCCTTAGAGAGTACAGAGTATACACCATACATATCAATAACATCATCTTAATCAGCAGCTGTTAGGGCGAAACGTAATTGAGGGAGAGAGAGAGGTACCGTGATGTAATCAACTCCGCACCCAATCTTCTTCTCACATTCTGGATGATATGGAAGCAACCTTTCCAGAATTGTTCTCTCGTGCTCAGGACTTAACCTCTCACCGCTTTCATACCTGCAAATCAAATCCCATTCGCAAATAATGACAATTAGCACAAGAAAACAACCAAACAATCGTCCTAAAACGGTAAAAAAACAATGAAATTGAGATCTTACTCGCCAGAATGAAGAACCATTCTCACAAAGCCAACAAGTGGTACAGTATCCTCCAAAATCTGGTCCTCCCAATCAACCCACCCACCTTCTTCCCTCCGCTTAATCTCCTCCTCCTTCTCCTCGTCGGAATCTTTCGCCGACTCGTCCAACGCCGGCGATATGACCGGCTTTTTCAGCAAGTCGGCGCGATAAGCATCTTGGTCACTAGTGCTCCCAATTCTACCAGTTTTTAGTGCACAAAAACGTAGGGGTGTGCGATAGGAAGGGAAAGAGAGAATTGAAGGAGAAGAAAAGTGGAGAGAGATAAGGTTTGTGTGAAGGTGAACGAGTGGGGAATTTGAAGTAGAAATTGAAGCCATTGATTGGCTAACTAGTTATATAGGGTTCCACTGCTGCTACTGCTAGCCCTCTGCTTCACGATTCTCCATTTTTCTCAGTGCCCAATTGCTAGGGTTCTGATAGTTTTTGGAGGAGTTAACGGTCAGAGCATCAGATAATCCTGGCTTTAGTACACTCGTATCAAATCAAAATCAAAATCAAAATCAAAAAATATTAAAAATATCAGACTTAATTTATTAATTTAATTCATTATAACATTTAAATTAACTGTGAATTCATCAAACATTAAAATTTGCTATGAATTTAATAATTTTAATAAAATCACAAGATCAATAAATTTGGTCAAATTTTAATTCTAAATAGTATTACTCAAGTTTTTAATCCAAATTAAGTGAGACTAATATTTATTCAAATTAGTAATGGTTATATTTCATTCTCTTTTAAAGATTTAAGGATCATATTCTCTCATAAGTTAAATTTAAATTTGTCCTTATTTAAAATTGAATTTACCTTTTTTTTTTAAATTTGAGTTGTTGCATTAAAATGCTTTGTATCGATCAAATTTTTTACTCGAATTTGAGTTAAAGTTAGAGATACTCTTAAGGGTGTCTACTGTGTCAGGTTAAGCAGGTTTGTATCGGATCTAATCGGGTTTGTGTAAAAAATCACTCAACCCGACTCGTTTAATTAAATGAGTGGAAATCTATAAATCGAACAAGATTTATTTATTAAACAAGTTGTCTGATATAATTCGTTTAACCCGTTTAATTATTATTATAATGTTCACCAGCCAAGTAAAAAGTTCTTATTTAATGGACAAGTAATGCAGGTATTTATAACACAATGTCTAGGCAATTCGGGTTGTCTCTCGGGACCCTGTGACACTCTTGCCAACCCACAACTGCATCGACCATAGCAATACTAGTGGCCACTAACTGCAAGTCATATGTCCCAACATTTAACTAGACAGATGTGATGTGTCCCCCAATATAACCTAGACTCGGCTCTTGATGAAGAGTGTGATAGTCGAGGTGAAAGAGGACTTCCAAGGTTAATGATCGCAACTGATCATCGCGAGACCATAATCTTGAAGAGGCCATATACGCGATACCCACATCATGTTCTTATTTGAGATTCTCTCTTCCTTTTCTAAACCCTTCCTCGAGACCTTTGTCAAGGTGCCCGATAAATAAAATTCACATAATTTTGGTACTTCAGCCATCAATTCACATATCTCACTATCTCATACGTTAATCTGAACCAATAACTCCAGTTACCTTAAGAGTCCCCTCAGATCTCAGTCAAGCACATCCTAATGGGTAGTGAGTTATACACTAAGAGACTTGCTCGAGCATACTAAACCTTTGAGACCTTACTCCAGGCCGAGGTTAACAATCATGCTCGTTCGTCTCCATTGCTCAGTTCTCCCTTGAGGATTCCTAGGTGGGGACCCATTTTCTTAGTCGAATGGGTTAGTCGAACAACGGTGTCTAGCAAATTGAGGATATCAATTCCATCGGTTGTGCAATCCTAGCCTTGTGTCTTGTTTCCGCAGTGGGGGAGGCAAGTCTCGCCAAAGTTGCCCCCAGACCTCTGCGGTGCCACTCTTGCCCGTTTTGTTACCAAAGTATATAATAAGACTATAAACTTAGTAATTACTGTAGCAAATTTAATGCAAGTATATTACTATATGCAATATAAATAAAACATAACGTATAAACTAAACACTAATACACTTACAATGACGCAGATCATCATTAAATAAGAAAATAAAAAATCTAAAAAATCAAAAAATAATCCAAACCTTGTGTAATCATAATTTTTGTAAGGCAAATTTACTCTCACACGGTGCTTAAAGTTGATTAGCCACTGTCTCCCTAGACAGAATGTATTTCATCATTGAAGATACAACACTTCAATATTTAAGACTCCAACGAATACAATTTTATGTTTTGCACTTGAATTGAACAAAAATAATAATGTAGCAATATGAAAAAAAAGAGAGAGAGAGAAGAAAAGATTGAATACAAAAATTCAAAATTTGAGATGACTGAAAATGGTAGTGAGACAATCTATATATAGACCCGTAGTGCCTATTTGGATTGCCTGAAGATAAGGGTGTCAATTTTCGACCCGACACATTAACACAACATGAATCGAACACGAAATTAATGAGTCAAACACGAAATTAAATGGATCAATAAGAAAAAATGGGTCAACATGTTTAAACCTAAAAAAATTCATGTTGGGGTCAGGTCAAAATTGGGTTGACTTGATTCGAACTCAAACCCGACCTAACTCATTTAACTGTTTATCAAAGTATATAAAAACAATAAAAAAAATTAACCCTAAACTCATTTCATTTCCTATTCACTTAAACAGGTTAAATAGGTTGTGCTATATGTGTTTACCCGAATACGACTTGTATATTAAACATGCTAAACAAGTTGGGTTAAGGTAACATGTTTAATGGCCAGATCAAGTTAGGGTTTAGACAACTCGACACGATTAATTAAATGTATCAGGTTAAGGTTTAAGGTTTTTTGACATAAACTCAAAATAGACCCAATACGATTAACTTGACACGACATGTTTTGACAGCTTACCTAAAGAGCTATGCTACAACTTTAGAATTGATCACCCAAGTGCAAGTTGTGCGAAGTAATAAATTTCTCGAGAGTCCGAGATCGAATCACATGGAATTGGAAAAACAAGAGACACAAAACAAATAAAAAATAAACTTGTAAGAATAATTTATTTAAGAGATTGTTGAGTTGAGAAAATATTGATTGGAGTAATTAAAACAATATAATAAAAATACTACAGCATCAGGTACTCCCTCTCAATTTCGTACAATAATGATTAAAGACTCAAATTTTAACTTGAGACAAAAATCAGATGTCGGTTGATTCATGTAGCAAATCAAGAAAGAAAAATTAAAGTTATAATCAAAAGATTATTTATGAACCTGAATAATCATTCAATTATATTATTTCAAGAAATAAAGATAATTACCTCAAGCATAGAATAACCAGTTATTTACTCGCAGAAAAATTCAAGCAATCGATGTACATGACACAACAACTCAATGATTTTTACAGAGCAAAAATTTTGCTATAAAATCAAAAGTTAAATTATCAAAATATCATAAATCATTAAACTCAGAATCAATAACATTACCGTACTTCATTGAGAGGTTCTCCCCTATCCCTAACTTAACCTTCTAGCCAGACATGATAAACTAAAACTAGAAAAGAAAAGATGGAAAAAGAATCATCTCCTAAATCCTAGATGAGAACCTTTATTTATACTAAAAATAAATCCTAAGTATAGGTAGAAGATATAAGGTTGGCTTGAAAGGAATTCATTTTCAAAGAGAAGTCTTGTAAGGTTAAATTCCGTGAATAAAATTTTTGGGGCGCGGGTATAAAATTTGTCCAGATTTTAAGCTTGAATTTTGCATATTTAGTGGCTAAATCACGAAATATTCGTGAAATACACTTTTGTAACCCTTTGAGTCTTCTTTTCAACCCCCAAAAATCAAGTAAATAGGATATCAGAGTCAAAAGTTATGACCCAAATACTAAAGATGTGTCAAATCCTTATTCTTCTAGGATACTTTCTTAATCTAACTTTAAATGGGTTTTCTTCCATCTTGGACTCTTAGAAAGATTAAATTGTTGTCATATCTTTAAGTCCTTCTATCTCAATATTGACTCTTTAATCCTTATCAAATGCGATTCTTTCTTTAGTGATTGATTTACTTGTCTTATCCATTATTACTTTAAATCAACCAATTTACCTGTAAAATAGACCAAACAACTAGAAAAAGTATCAAACTAAAAAATCAAGGAATTCAACATATTTAATCACAAATATTATGAAATTAATAAATCATTAAATATAATAAATTAGTAATTTTGATAGTTAATCACACCCCCCAACCTGAATATTACTAGTCCCTAGTAATACACAGATCCTAAAATCTAAAAACTAAAACTTAAAAACTAAATAATCTAATAAAATAAAATATAAATCCACTTTCGTTGGCCTCACGATTGTATTTAGCATATACAACAAGTCTTTAAACCCCTAAGTTCCCCCTAGTGGATGAGTATAGTCTCGTAAGGATTTTCAGAGATGATACCCACAAACATCATCCTGTGATCAAATATCTGAATAATAATTTTATAACACAAATTGCTACCACAATATAAAAATTCTTAGTTACAAACCTTTTTATAAGCACATGCAAAACAAAATATAGAATTCTACTCTATATAAATGTATGCACTTATCATGTTCCCATATAAACTCGTGTGCCATGTGAATTAACTATACCAAGTTAGCAATTTATCGGGTAATCACCTCTACAACTATCAACTATTCGTCTCAATGCCAAATCTCACTAGATAATTCACTCATAAAAGATTCTCTCAAATTATAGTGACTATTCACTCAAATATCACATGTGAAAAGAAAATATTTAAATCAAAACAAAATAATGCTCACATGTTCATTAAAAAAAATATAATCCAAAAGAAAGGATTTGACATAGTCTCATAAAATGAAATCAACACATAATATATAAATAATCACCGTTCTCTTTCTTATTCATACGAGTCATGTGTCCATCAATACACTCTTGAGATCAGATATGACTTTATTTAAGGTTGTAATGGGGCCTTGGGATTAAAGCTTTGAAACGGAAGATATTCAGGAATTCAAATGACTATCCCGAGAGAACATGCACATTACACAACCAATTTTCTTTCCATGACCTTTCACTCTTCACCCTTTAGAAGCACAATTTACAACACTTGCTCATATTTTTTTTTCTTTCACATGCTTGCTATTTTTCTCTTTTTTTTTTCAATCTGCTTTTTCACAGCTAGACATATTGTCTTTTTTTTTCTTTTCAACTTTTTTTTTTTAGCAAGACAACTGAATATATATACTTCTTTTTTTTAGCAAGACATCTAATGCAAGTATTCACAAGTATGCAATTTTTTTTTTTTATCATCTTTTCTCAACCAACATCTCCTAAATTACATAAACAATAGAAAGCTCAATCTCGAGATAACCAAGGGTAAATGATATTATTTTTTTTCATTGGCTTGATTATTATCTGTTGGATAATAAAAAATAAAATAAAATTTTATTTCAAAACTCAATCATGACTTCTAGGGATAATAATATTCAAAAAATAAGACTTAGGCTCAAATAATATCAAAGATGACTTAAAATCATATGTCAAGAGTTTTTGATAACACACTCCACATGCAAATAATTTAAAGTCAAGCAATCATTCATAATATTGGTGTTGACCAAAGCAAAAATAATGAGACTATTGAAGGAAATTAGCTGAATAAAAATATTTTTTATTGAGTAAAAGTAAATAACCCTCCAAGAAAGATTAGATCAAAACTCATCAGGATTTTTATGCATCTCTACTGTGTTTCAAGCTCTCAAGGTAAAATAGTTAACAATTTTTTAACTTGGTAAAGTCTAAAGTGCACAAATTGTGAGTTTTTATAAGAACATGATATAAGATACAAAAATATAGAATAAAATTCTATGTGATGCTTAAACATCTGTAAATTTAAAGCTAAACAAATTATTTCTATATTGTGGTGTCAATTGATGCATAAAAATATTATTTAAATATTTAATAACCATCAAATTTTTATTTTATTTTTTTATTTATTTTATTTAATTTTTTTTAGCAAAGTAAATAAATTAAAAAAAAAACATAAACTAGGAATTTTCACAACACAAAACATATTCATACCCTCCAACCTAAATCCAACATTGTCCTCAATGTAAAAATAAATGTCTTAATGCTCAATAAAAATAATGAATAAAGATCAAAAGGATAGGAATACCTGGTACTGCAACAACTCTAAAACCTAAAAATAAAAACTCAACAAACAAAGAAAACTATAAATTGAAACAAATAGAAAGGAAACTAAAATTAAACAAAAAAAATAAAATAAAATCTAACTACTATGTATAAATAAAAATAAAATGTCATACTCAATCCGGCTTAAAATCAGATTTGAATATGCGTCCATTTAATTTTATTGGCTTAAAAATATGATGTCGAAATAACTCATTTAATCGACCTATCCACTCATATACCTAATATATCTTTTAAACATGCAAAAAAAGGGAGATATATACATTTTTATGCAAATCTAAAAATGAGATAGCAAATAGATTTTTATTAATTACAACACACAATTCAACTTTCATACCCTAACCAAAATTAGATATATGAATCTCATTACTACTTGTTGATAATAAAAGGTCTTTGGGCTCATTAGCCTCTTGTGGAATAATAATGTCACTTAATTCTTTACTATCAAGAGTATTAATAGATTCATCCTCAATTTGTAGTTCAGGAAAAGAATCACTCTCACTATGTTGACTATTGTCAATCTCTTGTTCTTGTTTTAATGTATTGAGCATATCTTTTGTCTCTTCAATATCTTGGCTTATTTGGGCATTGAAAGCTTGTTGGCTTTCATTGAAAACTTGTTGGCTTTCATTGAAAGCTAGTTCGTTTTACATAAATTCACAAAAAATGTCTTTGAAAACTATTTAGCTTTGCATAAATTCACAAAGAATGCCTTCTAAATTCTTTTCTTGTGGATCATGGTAAGGTGGATATCGAGGAGGGTCATGTGGTGATGTGGCATATATAGGTAACTGATAATGTTCATTCCCCAACCAAAATTGGGATAAAAATTTTCAGAACAATAGTCGGAGTAAGGTTGAAAAGAATTAGGTAAGACAATTGTCCATTCTCTCAAAAATTTTCGAGCAGTTGGAATTAAAGGGCAAATCTCAATGGGATACTCATACACATCACAAAGCTCACACAGTTCTTTCATCGGGAAAAATCTTCACACCACATTAAAAAATATAAAATAAAAATTATGAAATATGAAATATCTAACCTACAGAAAAATAAAACAAATAAATAACAAATAATAATAATAAAATAAAATAAAAAAGAACGAGATTACCGGATCTGTGACGAATCTCAAATCTGGTAAACCTCAATAGATGTCGGTGTGTTCCTTGCCTTCAAACAATTTCCCGGCAACGGCCCCAAAAACTTGCTATAACTTTAGAATTGATCACCCAAGTATAGGTTGTGCAAAGTAATAAATTTCTCAGGAGTCCGAGGTCAAACCACAGGGAAGTAAAAAAATAAGAGACACAAAACAAATAAAAAGCAAACTTGTAAAAATAATTTATTTGAGAGATTGTTGAGTTGAGAAAATATTAATTAGAGTAATTAAAACAATATAATAAAAATACTAGAGCATCAGCTACTCCCTCTCAATTTTCGTACAATAATGATTAAAGACTCAAATCTTAACTTGAGACAAGAATCAGATGTCGGTTGATTCATGAGACAAATCAAGAAAGAAAACCTAAAGTTATAATCAAAAGATTATTTATGAACCTGAATAATCATCCAATTATATTATTTTATGAAATAATGATAATTATCTCAAGCATGGAATAACCAGTTATTTACTCGCAAAAAAATTCAAGCAATCGATATACATGGCACAACAACTTAAGGATTTTTACAGAGCAAAAATTTTGCTATAAAATCAGAAGTTAAATTACCAAAATATCATAAATCATTAAACTCAGAATTAATAACATTACTGTACTTCATTGAGAAGTTCTCCCCTAGCCCTAGCTTAACCTTCTAGCCAGACATGATAAACTAAAATTAGAAAAAAAAAAAAAGATGAAAAAAAAATCATCTCCTAAATCCTAGATGTGAACCCCTATTTATACTAAAAATAAATCCTAAGTATAGGTAGAAGATATAAGGTTGACTTGGAAGGAATTCATTTCCAAAGAGAAGTCTTGTAAGGTTAAATTCCGTGAATAAAATCTTTAGGGTGCAGGTACAAAATCTGTTCGGATTTTGAGCTTGAATTTTGCTAAATCAAGAAATATTCGTGAAATACACTTTTGTAGCCCTTGGAGTCTTCTTTCTAGCCCCAAAAAATCAAGGAAATCCGATATCAAAGTCAAAAGTTATGACCAGAATACTGAAAACATGTCTAATCCTTATTCTTCTAGGATACTTTCCTAATCCAACTTTAAATGAGTTTTCTTCCATCTTGGACTTTTAGAAGGATTAAATTGCTGTCATATCTTCAAGTTTTCCTATCTCAATATTGACTCTTTAATCCTTATCAAATGCGATTCTTTCTTTAGTGATTGATTTACTTGTCTTATCCATTATTACTTTAAATCAACCAATTTACCTGTAAAATAAACCAAACAACTAGAAAAAGTATCAAATTAAAAAATCAAGGAATTCAACACATTTAATCACAAATAATATGAAATTAATTAATCATTAAATATAATAAATTAGTAATTTTGATGGCTTATCAAGCCATGAGATGTCACTGTTCATTGAACATGTTCGGATGAAGAGACACCTTAATCTAAACAATAACGAAGAAGGGAAAGACACCTCTAGATTGAACATACACAAAAACAATTTTGGTGCCAAATTTAAATAATTATCGAACATAAAATTTAAAAATCCGTTTGAATATTTAAATTTCAATTGGAAGGAAAAGTTGCGATTTGCATTTAGATCTGTTTGTATTGACCCACAACTCGCACCGCTTCACACCAAATAAATTTTCTTTGAAAATATAATATCTTTTTGGCCCAAGGTCGGCCTGATCAGGAAGGCAACGCGCGTATGTGATAACCAAGGTTGTGTAATTGCTCATTCTACTCACAAAAATGTGATATCCCTTGGAACTCATCCCATCCATGAAGCCGACTAAGAGTATATTAATTCACTAAATTTTTGGTCATCTTCGAATGTGAGCCAAGCCTTGTTTTACAACACTATTCTTAATTTATTCCATCGATTCAATTGGTCACTTTGAGACATAATTTTTCATTCAATACTTAATGATTTTGAACAAATAAATATATTATGTTAATTTCCTCGCGGAGGATAACTCGTTTCAACTTGGTTCCACCAATTATGAGGTGTGTGTCCCACTTTTAATTAATTCTAAAGTTGCTCAAAACTCAAAACTCAATGGTTTAAAGAGTAATGTTGTACAATCCAAATAAAATCCAAAAAATTACAACTCAAATGCATATCATCCCTTAGATGAGAGAATTGATTAACCATCAAAATTGCTATTTAATTATATTTAATGATTGATTAATTTCATATTATTTGTGATTAAATGTGTTAAATTTCTTAATTTTTTAATTTGATACTTTTTTTAGTTGTTTGGTTTATTTTGTAGATAAATTGGTTGATTTAAAGTAATAATTGATAATGCAAGTAAAGCAATCACTAGAGGAAGAATCATAATTGATAACGATTGAAGAGTAAATATTGAAATAGGAAGACTTGAAGATATAACATCAATTTAATCCTTATAAGAGTTCAAGTTGAAAACAAACTCATTTAGAGTTGGATTAGAAAAGTATCATAAAAGATAAAGATTTGACACGTCTCAGTATTTTGGTCATAACTTTTGACTTTGATATCCGATTTACTTGATTTTTTGAGGTTAAATAGAAGACTTCAAGGGCTACAAAAGTGTATTTAATGATATTTTCGTGATTCAACCTCTAAATATGCGAAATTCAAGCTCGAAAGTTGGACGTATTTTGTACCCGCGCCCCAAAAATTTTATGTACGGAATTTTACCTTACAAAACTTCTTTTTGAGAAATGAATTCCTTCTAAGACAACCTTATATCTTTTACCTATACTTATGATTTATTTTTATTATAAATTGGGGTTCTCATTTAGAGATTAGAATTATTCTTTTTCCCATCTTTTTATTTTTGTTTTAGTTCGTCATGTCTGGCTAGAAGGCTAAGCTAGGGCTAGGGGAGAATCTCTCAATGAAATAGGGTATTGTTATTGACTCTATGGTTAATGATTTATGATATTTTGTTAATTTAACTTTTGATCTTTTAGTAAAATTTTTGCTCTGTAAAAATTCTTGAGTCGTTGTGTCATGTACATCAATTGCTTGAATTTCCCTGCGAGTAAGTAACTGAATTTTCCACGTTTGAGGTAATTGTCATTATTTTATAAAATAATATAATTGAATAATTGTTCAGGTTCCTGAATAATCTTTTGATTATAACTTTTGGTTTTCTTACTTGATTTGTTACTCGAATCAACCGACATCTGATTCTTGTTTCAAGTTAAGATTTGAGTCTTTAATCATTATTGTATAGAATTGAGAGGGAGTACTTGATGCTCTAGTATTTTTTATATTACTGTTTTAATTATTTAAATCAATTTTTTTTCACTCAACAATAACAAATCATTTATTTTTAAGTTTGTTTAAGTATTTGTGTAATTGTTTTGTTGTTACAATTCTTTGAGGGTTCGACCTCGAGTTTTCAAGAATTATATTACTTCGCTCAACCTGCACTTAGGTTTACAAAATTAAAGTTGAAGCAAGGATCCATCAACCTTTTCAGTGAGACCCACTTATCCAAATGATGAAATACATTTGAGTTGCAATTTTTGAGTTTTATTTGGATCAGTAGCATTTTCCTTGTTTAAAACTATTTTTTTCCAACACGTTCTTGATCAATGGTCTGTTTTGATACTTTCAATGTGATGAGAATGTGTCAGGTCATTCTGCGGCACTGGGTGCTTGCTGCGGTGCCGGGCACATGAGGGTGTTGCACCTGGGTACTATCGCGACACTAGGTGCTGTTGTGGCACTATTGTCCGTATCAATCCTGTTGGACCCTGTTGGGTTCCACTGCTATGTCAATTGATGACTCATGTCATCTGTCCTTCTGTAGTGTGGACACGTGTTCTAAATTTATTGGATATTATAGTACCATTGGATCACAACAGATAAAAATTGAATCAATTTTGACAATTATTTTACTTTTATAAATTAAGAATTTAATTTTCTCACTGTAATATTAGATCCAGTACTGCTTTGGAAAAAATTAGTTTGTTGGCTCTACCTACTACCTCCCAATTGAATTTGGTTATGGATTTGTTTGATCTGTAGATTTGATTATATGCAATTGTATGTGTAGTGAGAGTATAGAGTTTTGCACATCACAGTGAGAGTATAGAATCTGTGGGGTAATAGTTTATTTGGCTCTAATTAGATGCTTAGTACCACAAGATTATAGTGGGAGTGTAGAGTTTTGCAGATTTCTGACATTGAATTAATTAATGAATGTACAGTTCTGCGACTTAAAGAGAGGTGACACTAAGAGCAAAATGAAGTTGCTTGGTGGAGAGAGACTTTTGGTGAATGCGGTACTCAGCAAACGAATGAGATCAAGTACAACACAGAGTGTACTCAGCAGATGAATAGTTGAAGTTTTTATTTCTGGGAGAATTTTTACACACACATCCCTAAAATTTATATACGCATAACATTTAGACTCCTATCGTCAATAAAATATTTGTTAATACATTATACTTAGACTCCCTAAAGTTTATAACATGTAATACTTAGATCCCTCAAGTTCAAAATGTTATACTTTAACTAAAAATAATTTAATCAAAAAAAGAATATCAAATATTTTAAATTTTATAACCATTATGTCATTTATTGAAATAAAAGTAAAAATAAAAATCTATTTTTTCTTTAAAAAATCATAATTAGTATATAATTATACTATCTATTAAGCGACGAAATTACCTTAATTTAAGATAGAAGATATTGTGTCAATTATAATTTGACCACTTGTTTATTTTTTTTTAGTTTTATTCTAATAGATGGTATAATTGTATACTAATTATTATTTTTTAAGAAAGAATTGAATTTTTATTTTTAATTTTATATTAATAAATGACATAATATAACATAAATTTTGGTTATAAAAATTAAAATAAATGATATTTTATTTTTAATTGGAGTAATTTTTTTTATCTAATTACAACATTTTAAATTTGAAGGGTCTAAATATATCTATTAAATTAAAATTATATTTTTATTTTAAATTTTATATCAATAAATAACATGAATTTTGGTTATAAAATTTAAACCCTATATAATAAAACAAGAAGGGATTTGAATTTTATCTCCAATATATTTTCTCGATCATCACACTTAATGGTCCTTGACTCACACAACCCCCAATGCAGCGAGAAAATATTCATTGCAACGGTGATACTATGTGACAAGGAGATGTGGTATTATTACCAACCAATAATACTAAAACAAATAAGTAAATGAACCCCACAAACATCTATAACTAACATGTCATATAAACAAATAATTCCCTACCTTTCTACCATGTAAGTTTAAGTGGGATTCATCTTTCTTATTTGAAATTTTATTATTAATTGGTGATATCATGTGGTGACATAATATTTCCGTTGTATTCAATATTTATTCCAAGGCAACATTCCTGACACACACACCCTCCACTTTGTTAAACCCATCTCTGTACGCTAACCCCCCTCCCTCCCTCTCTCTCCCTCACAACATAACAAACATGTTCTTTCTCTTCTATCTCTTTCTCTGTTTTTTCTCTTTCACATGTTTCTCTCATCTCTCTGTGGCGATCAAGCAACTCCAGCGACCTTCTCACCCTCCAAGGTTAGTCTACTTCTCTCCCCCTATTCTTTTTCTCTTTTTAGTTGTTCCTCCACAAAATACACCATACATCATGCACTAGTCATACACCCAGCACGCATACACATACACCCAACGCACCCTCTCTCCCCAAACACTCTATTTTCCTACCCACCCATCCACAGAGCACACACAACAACACATTCATATCACTCACTCACATTTTTCATGTTGCACAAACATCACACCCCTTTTCCTTTACAAACACATTTGTAATTGGGAGTAATTGTAATTGAAATCACCAACCACAACCACTACATGTTTGATCAAATTTCTCAAAGAGTCACGAACAAACTACATTTGTTGCCACCACCACAGGTAACTCTCCTTCCATCCCATCTTTAACTTTTTCCCTTCATCTCTTTGTACTCACGCGCACAACACAATACAACACAACACACACACACACCCAACACAGGTAAACATCATACATAACACACAGACGCACACACAAAATGGGGATATGCCATAGCTTAATGGAAGTGGTATTGAAGGTGGTTAGTGGTCTTTCGATAATTTTTTGATTTAGAGGTTGGGTAAGTATGGATAACAAAGAAAGTATAGTGGGTGGAACATGAGTTAGGTGGAGTGCATAATGAAGGATGGTTTGGTGGACACACCCACACACTTCACACAACACACACACACACACATCGAAAACAGATTCACACACACATCACATACACACAATTGTTTATTTAGGGTTTTTTTGGCACGATTTATTTGTCGACCTCATCCTAATATCGTGATTTCTATACTCTTTTTTTTTCAAATTCTGATTTCAAAATACAAACTATGGTCGATTTGGGGTTTTCTATCACAATTACTAGTCAGCCCCTTCCTCAGTTTTCTATAAATCCATGACATTTGATTTATGTAATTTATTTAAATGTCTCTAAATTACTTTTTCCATTAAGGAATTATTAATTGGTTGTTGTTCCCTTCCAACTCTTCTATTTTAAATAATGTAATATATTCACTTGCTCAAATCGAGTAAGAAATAAATAAGAAAATAGGCTCTAAAGTGACTCTCTTGAAACATGAAAATAAAGGAAGTGCAATATGAGATGTGACACCAATCCCACATTGGTTGAGAAAGAAATTTAATATGAGCATATATAGGTCAAGTTTGTTCTATGGGATTGGGTCTCAAGAGATACCACAATTTTATGAGCGGAGCGAGCACCTACATGCCTTTGGTTCAACCACACACGGGCGCCGCCCACCCACCTCGCCATGACCACGACCCGACCCGACCGGGCCGGGCTCGAGTGTGGGTGTGAGTTATACCAAGCCTTATCTTTTTGGAGAAAATTTATTTAATAAATTGGGCGAGAATTTCTTAACCCGACATTTATTTTCAGTATCCAATTGATCGCACTGGTTCAGATTTTGGCTTCTCTCAAATTCAAAATTTTTTAAGTCCAGTCCGAAAATTTGGAGTGTGTCTGTTCTTATAGAACAATTAAAACAGTGGTGTCTCCTGACTGTTGGATTTCATTCTAGGTTGTGTCTTTTAGTAAGATGACTGCTTGAAAAGTCACCAATGTGTTTATAAATACCCAGACTCATTTTCATTAATTGAATGAATCAGTCCATTAAGGCATTAAACAGTCTGCATTTCAGCATTAAAGCAGTGCATGTAGAGAGAGAGTACACAACACAATATTGGTTCGCTGGATTAGCAGATTGGAGTGTTACTTCTGTTGGTATAAAGATTATTGTATCTTGGGAGGCAGACGCTTAATATTCTATAAGCACTGTGTGTGGGGGTGAAACATGTCTTAAGAATATAATGTCAAACACTAGTTTTGATTTACCCAAAGTTCAATAACAATTTCTATTCTGCAACCAAGTTAGTTTTATATTAGTTTGGCAAAAAAATTATGTGTAACTCTTTACTGTAACTGTTTCGTTTTGAGTAACTATTCTACAGTTCACACTTACTGTTTATTTTATTTTAAATTACATAATATCATAAATTTCAATAGGTGATTTTACTATATTTGATACACCACAAACAACAAGTCTCTGATCCGATACTGCACAAATATGATTCTGGCATATAATATATATCATAACAGAGATATTATGTATCAAAAAAAATGTAGATATGGTGAAATGGTAAAATTTCTCTTTGCCAAGGAGAAGATGCTATTGGCCTGAAGTAACCTATTTACTGTGAATTATGACTAAACAAGAGAGGATGAGATGGACTAAACACCAAAATGTTGAATGAGTAAAAGCGTTGGACTATTTCAATACTGCTCCACAATATTTGACATCCGAATTGTTAAGATAGAAAGAATCAAAAGAGTGTATGGTCTATGAACCTATATATTTATTTATTGATATTTGGAGTTTGAATTAAATTTTATAGCTGTTAGTCACGTATTTTGTTTTGTTATATAGTTTTATTTATTTATTGTACATTGAATTTGCAAGTGATTTAATTATATAATTTTAATATAAAAACAATAGATATAAGTTTCACCTAGGAAAGTATTTTTCCATGCTTCTATCACTAATTAATTAATTGGAATATACTAATGGGAGGAAATCCTTGAGAAATTTCATCCATGCTTCTACTTTCTCAAGCAACTTGAAAGTCTTGTATATGCTCTAAAAATATGTATTTGGACTGAGTCTGACCTTGATTCTTAAGCATATGTAGATTAATTTCAAGTCCATCTTAGAATCTTGAAGTTTTATACATCTTCTTCTTCAAGTCCTCCACTTCCTTTCATTCAAAGAAAGAGAACCTCTGGATTCTGGCAAGGCAAAATGTCTCCTCGTGTGCACTCATTCCTATTAGGGTTGTTATTAATATTGGTGGGTTCAGAAGCAATGACGAACAAGAGAGATGACGGTGGTCCGACGAGCCAGGGCCACCGGATAGGTGGTGTTATTGACCGGAGCAGTCGTGTGGGTAAGGAGCAGAAGTTAGCCATGGAGATGGCTGTTCATGATTTTCATGATGATGATCAGATGTCAACAAGTTCTTATAAACTGGTTTTGCACCTCGTGGATTCATATGGGAACTCAGCACAAGCGCTTTCTGCTGGTAAAGTTGCCATCTCACTCTTGAAAATTTTATTCTTATTAGAATAAAGTTATTGTGATTTAATTTATTAATTTACTGAATAGGGTGGTTCAATGGAGTACCAGTCGATCTTCTCATTTTATGGTCGGAGGTTCGAGTTTTGGAGTCTACATTAAAGTTCGGGTGGTTGATTACTATGCTAATTTAGCTAGGTTCGTTGTTGAGAGGAGTAATAGACGTAATCAGAGGCCTCATGATCTCACCAGTTAGGGAGGTTCGAGTCTTGGAGTCTACATTAGAGCTCGATGGTTAACCTCTATACTAGCTTAACTAGGTTCATTCTTGAGAGGAGTAATAGACACAGTCAGGGGCCTTATGATCTCATCAGTGAGGGCCCATTGATGTGGTCTTTCAATGCTCTTCTTTGTCCCTACCATTTTAAAGAGGAAATTATCAAAAAAAAAAGAAATTATTGATTTACTAGAGATAATTTGTATCTGAAGGTACGGTGCAACATAACCAATTGGTTAATTTGGGAAAAAAATTACTTTAATTTGCTTTAATTAAAAAATTAAAATCAATAAAGTGGGGATGTTGGTGACCGTTAGATGAGTTTATTTAAGATCGTTGAATGGGCTTATTAAAACCTACCCTATTTTATATTACAAATTTTATTATAATTGAATGTGGGTCTTATCAAAATTGAAATTTAGTATTACTCCAAAGGCTTTAGTGAAATATCATTAAGTCTATACATTATTTCAAAATTTTAAAAATAAATAGTATTACTCAAAAAAAAAAAAAACTGTTGAGCATATCATTTGCCATTTCACTTGAGGTGTTATCATATTAGCAAATTAATTATGTTCGATTCTTACATTGACATGTATTTTATAGTAACTTCGGAACAATATCTTTTAAAAAAAGACTCTTCAACAACGTAGTTGATTCCTATGTTATTGTACTAGGCCTCGACAATGGGCAGGGCCAGCTTTGGATTTTTCAGCTCATAGCCAGCCCGTGGGTCGGGACTCTGGGCTTTGACTAGTCAACAGGCCGGGCGGGGCCCACCTTAAGGCCAATAACCCACCCGTGGGCAAGCCTATTGGGCCCAAAACGGGCTGGGCTTTATGGCACTTAAACATGCTTTTTATTAAAAAATTACTTTTTATGTAAAAAAATACAAAAAAATATCAAAAAATTTATTTTTTATATAACAATTACAGAAAGACATAAATTACATGAAATGAATATAAAAATATAAATTAACAAAAAAATTATTCATATTGATTGAATTTAACAAATATTCATATAAAGTTACAATGTTATATTACAAATTAATTGATGGGTGAAAGTATTTTGCATCACTACAAATTAGTAAATTTCAACTAGATTGACACTTATACAATTGTCAATTATTTATTGCAATTATTTACAAGTTTCGACCTTATAAAAGTTACATAATCAAATATCAAATAAATAATATAATTATAAAATATAATCTAAATTATCTTTCAATGGGTATATTCTATTGGGCTAACGGGCAGACTAACGGGCTTTTTAACTGATCGACCCGTCAAGTCCCCCTAAACTATCATTTATAAAAAAAAAAATTATCTAAAATATTAAAAATGTTCCTACATAAATCTCAAATAATTTGATTTGAGTCGATTGAAAATAATTTTTAATTGGCTAAAATAAAATTTTAATTAGCCCAAATTTTTTAAAAAAATATAATTTTTAATTGGCTCAAATTTTAATATGTAAATAAATAAATTTTAATTAGTTTGAATCGAATTTTAATCGGCTCAAATTTTAATACGTAAAAAAAATTAAAAAACAGATAGGGTCTCATTAAAGATATGTTTATCTAGAGGGAGTGTTGATGAAGTTTGTCATCAATTATATTATGGGCAATTTAGTAAAATTGCATTCTAGTTAATATTTTTAATATGACAGGGGTGTCACTGAAGATTTAGAAAATAAGGGGGGTGTCTTTGAAGATATGGTAAACTCGAGGAGGTGTGATTAATTTTTTTTCAAATTACTATTGTTCACAAAAGTATCCTTTCATTAATAGAACGTCAATTAAAGTAATAACTTTTATACATGAGCGCTATACAAAAAGAGCCAACAAAAAACAGTTTACTATAAATTTTTCTATAAGACCTAATCACCTAACAAAAAATTTTGGTTCAATCATATATAATTGAATATTAACAACCAATCGAAACAGATATAAACTATGACTATTCTATTAAACTAAACTTTAGTATAAGAATTAATTAACCAATCACAATAAAATTATTCAAAACACCAAATTAAAATAATTTAATCTAACACAAAATGGAGGCATTTAGCCTTGTAAAGGAATTTTTTTGACATTTATAAGTGACCCATATATTTGTCAAAATATCATAAATACTTATAAATCTTAAAAAAAAATTCAACGGGGGCAAATTTTTAATAAATTTTAAAAATTTAAAAATTATACTTAATTCCCAAAAATTTTTAAAATTCCAGAGGAGGCAACTGCCCCCACTGTAAATCCGCCACTGCACTGAAGAGTATAAATATATAGATACATGTGACTCTATTTACACACTATTACTCACATCATTTACATGTGAGTAATAATACATAGATTTAAAAAATATATTTAAAAAGTAAACTTAATAGTTACAATAATTGACTTTATTGTGGGTCCTAACATTTATTAAAACTCACTATCTGTTCAATGATTAAGATTATCAAGTTTATTTTTTAAGTCCTTATAGCGTTATTCTAAATATAATAATCACATCATCAAGTTAAATTTTTAAATCAATTGTTTAAGGAGTAATACTACATGGACTTAAAAAATAGACTTAATATGTGTAATTGATAATCACAACCATTAATTTTATTCTGGGTCTTAGTATTTATTGAAATACACTACCTATTCAATGGTTGTGATTATCAAGTCCAAGTTCCAATGTTTTATAATATCAACAGTCAATTTCAAGGTCACAGTGAATTAAGTTAACGAATTATGTAAGTAAATTAGGTCCCAATGGCCAATAGCATTGCTCTTCTCTTATTTGTCATTAATTTAACTGTGAGTCCTATTATTTATTGGGTCCACTGCCTATTCAATGATAGTAATTCTCCATATCAAGTTTTTAAATTCAATAATACTATGCTGACCAAATTTGGAGTCAAAATGACATGACATCATATTATTTTGAGTCTTTATTGGGGGCTCAAATGACATAGTACCAAATAAAGAAGTTTAAGTCAGCTGTCATGTCATTTGAGCTCCAAATTTAGTCTTAAAATTTTGTCACCGTAGCATTACTGTTTTAAATGTATTTAAGATTGTCCTTGTTTTTTTTCTGAGACCTACTTGAACCAAAGCCTATATTCAGATTTGGAGTAATGTGATTTAGATCTAAAAATTTGACATAATTTGTTGACCTAATGATGTGATTTTATTAGAACAATTAGATTAACATTAAGTTCTAATATTTAGTGGGATCCACAATCAATCCAAAAGTAATAATAAATTAGATTACCAAATTATGTCAGTAAATAAAATCTCAATAACATTGCCCTAAGATTTGATATTTGGTCGTCTGTCTTGGACTACTAATATTTTCAAGCTAAACTCAAAATACTAAACTGATAAAAAATAAAAGACCAAAAATAAGGATGAAATATCGTCATCTTATCAGAATAGTATTTTCGGTCCCATTTTTAAAAATTTGAAAATAAAAATTTTTAATTATGGTAATGCCACAATTTATGTTCTTTTGTTTTTTCAGTATAGCATAAGCATTACTCAACCCATAATCCATAATATGTAAGTGGGTGATGTATTAAATAGAAAAATAGAAGAAAAAAAAATATTATAGTGGATCTTGAAACATTAAGGACTCAAATTAATGACTTCTCATCTCTAATTTGACTATCCAAAGGCTACATTTGCCTCCACTGTTGCAGCAATTGACCTCATCGACCGCAAAGAAGCAGAAGCCATAGTTGGACCATTGAGCTTGCATGAAGCGTCTGTGGTCTGTGAATTGAACAATGTCACCAAGGACATCCCCATCATCTCCATTGCTCCAACAGCCATATCTCCACCACTTCTGCCACCACAACCACCATTTTTCATCCAGATGAGTAACGATGTCGCCACACACATGCATTGCATCGCCGCCATTGTCGGTCACTTCGGGTGGCGAAAGGTGACAGCAATATATGAACAAAGCACCAGACTCTCCACCGACTCTGGCCTCATCATTCACCTCTCCGATTCACTCCGAGCCGTCGACTCAGTCGTTGAGCGCCACATAGGTATCCCTCCTATATCTTCTCTTACAAACCCAAGACTCTTTATTGAAGAAGAGCTGAAGAAGCTCAGAAGCAAGAGCAATAGGGTGTTTATACTCATACAGTCTTCTTTAGACTTTGCCGCCATTCTTTTCGAGAAGGCAAAGCAAATGGGAATGATGGGGAAAGGGTACGTATGGATTGTTTCAGATGACATTGCAAGCCTTCTTGATTCTGTTGGTCCATCCGTCATTTCTAACATGCAAGGTGTAATTGGTTTGAAGACCAACTTCATAGACACTACTGAGTCTTATAGACAGTTTAGAATTAGATTTCGCAGGAATTTTACGTCAGAACACCCAGAAGAAGAGGAACATCCAGACCCAAGTATATTTGCACTTCGAGCTTATGATGCAACATGGGCCATTGCTAAAGCCATGCAAATTTCTCAAAGAGAGAGAAAACCAAAAGGGTTAGTAAATCACATTTTGTCTAGTGATTTTGAAGGTTTATCTGGAAGAATAAGATTCAATAAAGGCCGATTATCAGAATTACCAACCTTTAGGATCATAAATGTGATTGGTAAAAGCTATAGAGAAGTGGCATTCTGGTCACTAGTATTTGGTTTCTCTGAGGACTTCATCAAACAGGATGAAATGAAGAAGAGAATTGGCAATGGTTTAGTTGGAGACTTGGATTCAATTTATTGGCCAGGCCGTGAGCGAACGGTGCCAAAGGGATGGAGTTTAGGTGAGGGAGAGACACGGTTGAAGATCGGCGTTCCGGCGAGGGGTGCTTTCACCCAGTTTGTGAATGTTTGGTATGATCCAAGTAGGAATAAAACGAAGGTGACCGGATTTTCAATTGAAGTTTTTAAAGCTGCTGTGAAGAGGCTACGTTATGACTTGTCATATGTGTTCGTTCCCTGGAATGGCTCGTATGATGAAATGGTAGCTGAAGTTCATAAAAAGGTATGTCTTTCATTCCATTAACATCATTTATATCAGATCAATGTGAGACAACATGAGTTTGATTCTTTGCCATCCTTGTTGGACCTAAATTTAGGGGCCAAATTTACTGACCTCATTATCATTTTTATTGGACTGACAGTGGATTAATGGATCATTGGGTACATGTATTCATAACTCTTATTATGCATGAATTATATTTATGAAATGCATGTACAATGTACGTAGGTAAACATTATGTATATATGCATGAGAGTTAAAGAGAGCAAGATACAAGCACTTCAATCTAATTTATTTCATGTCAAGTTTTACTATTTTGTATTTTGTTTTTCAATTTTATTGAAATTTCACCAACAGAAAGAGTAGTGACAAAAAGGAACCAGACTAAACCACACTCGATTAGTTGGGCTCGGCTAGTTCATTCACAAAGAGAGCTTAGGCTTGACTTGGGATCGTGGCGAGCTTCAAATACGTTGTACAAGTACAACTTGTATTTTTATTTTTTGTTTCATACTAAGGCTCAAATGGTCCAGATGTTTGACTAGATAAAGCGAGCTTGGCCCTGTGTTAGAAAGTAAACTCAAACATGATTGCAACTTAAAATAATTAGCAATTGGATTTCAGCTCGTATAGTCCTCCAATCTTCCAATTGTGCAAATGTAACAAAGTGATTTATTGTTTTTTTTTTAAAGTTTATTATGAATACCCTTGTGTCCTGCACCACATATAGCTAGTATAAAATCGTGGCAAAACACAATGGTGAAACATGATTCATGTAGTCAATGTTAAACATATCGAAACAAGATTCTGTTGAGTTGATCATATAAGACTTAAAAGTCGTGACAAACTGTGCTTTCAACCCTCTCCCCCATTGATTGCTCTGTTTGTTGTATTTTGATTGACACTGATGAATATTTCCTATGTGACAAAAAAAAAAAAGAGCTTGGATGCAGCAGTAGGTGATACAGATATAATGGCAGAGCGATACAAGCTTGCAGAATTTTCCCAGCCCTACCTGGATTCTGGACTTGTAATGGTGGTGAGTGTGAAACCAGATTCAAAGAACGAAAGGTTTTTGTTCTTGAAGGCCTTTACAACGAAAATGTGGGTTTTGATGGCAACAATAAGCATATCCGTAGGGTTTGTCGTCTGGTTCATTGAGCATGTAAACAACAATCCAGAGTATAGAACTTCATTTCCTCACCAAATTGGAGAAATGCTTTGGTTTTCTATAACTGTTCTCTCCTTTTCCCAAAGTAAGTCCCAACTTGAACTAATTCAAATGATTATCTTTCTTTTTTCATTATAAAGTTGGTTGAAAGAGTTTCATACTGATAATGTCTTGTGTTCAGCTTCGATTTCGTACACACTCTGACATGAAATTTATTGAATTTTTGTTAGGAAATTCTCTGACCCTTAGTCCATGGGCTTCCGAGTTGGGACTGGGACAATTTTTTTGGACTCATTTATGAGTCCCCAATAAAAAATTGATAATGTTTTTGAAGTCTGTTTTTTTTATCTAATTCCATTAGCAAACAAGGGTATTTGAGACTTAAGATTTATTGGCATTTTGTTTCAAAGAACTCTTTGTGATCTTAATATATAATACTATAACTTTGTCTTTACATCAAATCAATGAGCAATCCTCGATAGCTCGAGGATCTGGGCACCAGTCACGAAATAAAAAAGCCGTAGCTATGGTAGCTCGGTTCATAAAGAGAAAAAGGGAGAATAGAGACCTGTTAATCCTTCTAAGAAAAAAAAAAAATCTAAGAACAAGGTTGTAGAGTCCCTGTGACCATTACCACAAATCAAATTTGATGATTTATTTAGTACGATAAAATAGAGATAGGAAATTGATGGGCATTGAGCAACTCAGTTTGAGCTCCTAAGCTCTTTAAAATCTGGACAAGGGATAAATAATTAACACAGAGAGTTTATAGTAGTTTATTAGTTCGGGAGTTCGACTAATCCACTTTTAAGGGAGTCTCTTGCTCTTGGGACGTATATTGATAAGAAATGAGTTTACATAATATTTGTTTAGGCTATAATGGCTTGTATGTGTTCTGTTGGGGGTTATGCCCCTTATTTATAGTTGATTCTGAGCTTTGATTGATCTTTGACGAGATTCTTGGTTCTCCTTGTAACGGTTGCTACTATCCTGCAACGATTGTGGAGGGTGTTGGGTCAGTTGCGACTCTTCTGTCTGGATATGCGACTGTTACTATCTGGGTGGCACTTAGGTGGAAGCCAGCTATCTTCTGTGCTACCCTCCTTGAGTCGCAGTTTTAGGGATGGGAGGTTTGACCTCGAGCTTCATGGGCATCTAAAGCGAGTTGGGCTCCTGATCTAGGAAAGCATGACCTGAATTACCGAACTCATCCTTAAGCATATTTAAGGTATCATCAGTTGCCCCTAGTCCCTGGTCAAATAAAGTTATATGAGCTGGGACTGAGTTTTGACCTCTGTGAGCGAGGTTGTCTAGGATCGACCTTGAGATGCGAACAATCGGGTGTTTCTCAACTATTACGGTGTTGCGAACATGCAATCATTTCTCGTGCACGTCCCTCATCCCCCTGTTTCCATGTGTCTTGTATGTTCGCCTTAAATGCATCAGCAGACGAAAATCGCCTTCTTTATCATTTTGAATTTCCTTCGCATTCTTTCTCTAGATTTTTCTCCTTTTCCTCTTCCTTCGCAATTTCGTCTTCCCCAATCTATTGGAAATCTAGGGTTTTACTGGCAATTTTCCAAATTCATTCCAAAAATTCTGCGAGGCTAGCTTAGTCCATTCCTTGGATCTATCCTGGGTCTTTGATTGTTGATTGCCCTCATCTAGGTACGTCTTTTGCTATGTTCCTCTCTTTCTTTTTAGGCCTCTATTCATTATGGATTTCTCAGATTTGAGGTGGTTGCTTCATTTTTGAACTGTTCGTTTTTGCTTCTTTAGGAGTCGAGGTCATTCCTTATCTTTTCTTCCACTCTTCTTAGACTCTTACGCTATTACTATGGTTTTCCTCTTTGGTCATTGGAGCCTTGATCCCAGGGCTCTCGAAGATTGTTTTAGCAACGTTCCTCCTCTTTACGTCTCATTTAGTTTTCCTTTCCTCCACGCTTCCATGTTTGATTCATTTGAGACCACTGCCTCCTCTGTCTCTTTAGCTATGGGAGATCAATCTCTCGAGCTAGACGAGGATGATTTGGGGGATATGGGGATGAGATAGACAATTTTACCGTTGATGTGGACGAGGTAGAGATCCTTTTACCTCTTTTAGGACCTACCCCGAGGTTTGAGGCATCCTGAAAAGGGAAAGCCAAGAAAGGCGAGGCTGGAACCTCTGGTAGTGCTGGGGTCGCCAAGCTTTCCCCTCATGCTTCAGACTTAGTAGGTTTTAGTGAGGTTACCCCTCCTTACCTAAGTGTTCTTTCTGCTAGCTTCGTCTTCCCTAGGATTATGCAATACTAGTCTCCTCACGTAGACCTTCGATATGACTCCATCGTGCTTAAGAAGGTTTATTTCTTTGCTGCTTCTTTTGAGAACGGTCTTAGGTTTCTTCTAAATCCCTTTCTTAAGTCTATTTTTCAACATTTCAATGTCTGCCTAATCCAGGACATGTGACTGTACCTTAGAGGAGGTGCCCTCGGTGTTGAGGACACTTGGCAGTACCAAGGTACAGGAGGTACCCTAGGTGTCGAGGACACATGGTAGTGTCAAACAAAGGTCGTGCCTCACTGCCGAGGACACGTGTTAGAATGGAAACAAAGGGCGCTTTTGGTCCCGAGGATGCGTGGCTTCATCAGAATAAGGAGGTGCCCTCGGAACTAAGAACACGTGTCAGAATCCTATCCCTTCTCAAAAGTGTCTCATCAACAACTACTGAAACAAGTCATTTTAGATTGAAAAAAGGACATAAGATGAATTATACTATTAAATCATGTCTTGTGGAAGAAGTCACCACCTCTAAAATACCACATCATAACTTCTTGAATGTCACATCATACTTAGGAAAAAAAGTCTTTAAAGACCAAATATTCTTTCAAATATTTTAACAAACTAGGAGGCCACACTACCCCAAATGTATAAATGGGCAGACTCTTACCTTGTAAATGTATGTGCAATTGTATTTCCAAGAGTGTAATCGTCTTCTTCATCAAGCAAAACAAACCAGAAGAGTTAGAGACTCCATTACAATGAACTAGCCTCACTCTTCAGATTGATAAAACCACTTATTCCTTTGCGTTCTTGCTTACGGTTAATCAAGTCACACACATACACACAGCTCATTCATTAACACACAAAACACACTCAACTCTCACGATTCACTCTTTTTGATTTCACACACCAACATATCCTAAATTTAGAATCCCAAATGAGTAAGTCGTTGGATGAATGGATTTCGTTGGAAAAAGTTCAAGACACCCACTGATCCAAGGGTCTAGACTTTAGAGTCATTGGGATTCTATTTGGGATCCCTAGCATTGCTCTTTCATAATATGCAAAATGTTTTTGTTTTTCACTTGCTTATACATGGCCAAATTTTGCAGGAGAATCCATTAAAAACAACCTATCTCGGGTCGTGCTAGCAACATGGTTATTTGTAATTGTGATAGTCTCAGCATGTTTCACTGCAGTTCTTAGCTCCATGATGACTGTCCAAAGGCTCCAAGCATCCGAAATAGACATTGAATACCTTCAAAGAACAAACGCAACTGTTGGGTGCGATGGGAACTCTTTTATCAAGGGATATTTGGTGAATGTTTTGAATTTCAAGCAAGAGAATATCAAGAGCATCAATTCAATTAATGACTACCCAGAAAACTTTCAAAGAGAAGAGATTAAAGCAGCTTTTTTTGTGGATCCACACGCCAAAGTCTTCCTTGCAACATATTGTGATGGCTATACCAAGGCTGGGGATAGCTTCAAGCTTGGCGGTTTTGGTTTTGTAATATTCAATTTTTCACCTCCTTGATTTTCGATCCAATTTTCATTTTTTTTTTTTTGAGTTCAAAGTACTGGGCAACTTACATACACTTCAACTAATCCTCTATTCGGTCTGATTTTCACTGTGATATGCATGGTAAACCCTTTTCTAGTTGTACCAAATGAGGTTTGGTATTTATTTGGATTGAATTCGAGTTTTTACTGGAATCTGATTTTCGTGTAATACAACACATGTTATACTTGAAGTTCAAATCAGGTGAAATTCATGAATTTTGATTCTCGAGTTAAATCAAGTTTCCCCATTTGCTTGTACACTAAACTAATTACTCTTAAATTTGTTTCTCATTCTCTTCTCAGGTCTTTCAAAAGGGTTCTCCTCTCGTCACTGATATTTCAGAGGCAATTCTCAAGGTAATACAAAGTGGAGAGATAAACACATTGGAGAAACAGATGCTTTCCTTTTCAAACTGCTCCTCGTCAGTTGGCATATCCGATGACCCAAGCTTAGGCTACGAGCCTTTCTCCGGTTTGTTCCTAATCTCAGGTGGCATTTCTTCAGCTGCATTGTTAATCACCATTGCTCGTCTTCTCAAGAGGCGCCAGCCGATAACCGGCTTTATTCAAGCATCACTGATCAGCACAAGAGTTTGCAGATGGGCTTCTTTGCTCCTCATTCTATGCTACGCGAGATTTGGATGTCAGTTCTTTAGAGAAAGCTTCAATAGAAGAACAAAGGACCAAATGAATGTGTCTGATGCCCAGGAGGCGAATTTGATGGGCATTGAGTTAGCAAGAAATCATAACATTTAATTTTGTTTTTCCCCTAGAAACCACAAGGGACAGAGGATTGGTAATGTCTATTTGTGTTTTTATGATATCTTGCCAGTTTGTATCATAAAATTAGGCGTGTAACTAGGGCGGCTAATCCAAATTCAACCCGAGCTCAATTTGAAAAAAATAAGACTTGAATTAAAATTTTTAATATTTGGGTTGACCTGAGCTAAAAAACCCTAACCTGAATTGAGTTCGGGCAAGCCTCAGGTAAAGGTCTCGAGTTGTTGGGTTCAACTTGAATGTTAAATCGGATTGAATCCAAATATACATAAATATATAAATATATTTAACTAGGGTTAATATTTATCTTCACTCTTCAGAATCCAGACTTTTACTTCACTTCAATTCTTCACCTCTGCGCCTCCATCACTCTTAGATCCCTTTCTTACTCATCACTCTTTTCTTGTATGGTCTCAGACTCTCAGTCTTTCTCTCATTCGTCTGAATTAACCCGAAATCAGTCTGAATTAAATAACTCAAATTCAACCCAAACCCACCCAAATAATACTCGGGCAATACTCGAGTTAAGTACCTCGGATTGAGGTCAGGTTAGAATTAGGATTAGGGTTGACCTCTCAACTTGTCTGAGTTGCAGCCCTACATAAAATCAAGTTGTCAATTAAACCAGAAATCTTCTTTCATGTCAATTTTTTTTAAAAGAACAGGGGGAGAACAAAAAAAAGCATCTGAACATGGCCTTAATGCCTTAAAAAAAACTCTGCTTGGATTTAATGACTTAAAAGACTACGTCATTGTATTTTTGGTCAATTTTCAAAAAAATAAAAATAAAAAATTAGTTGACTTTTGTAACATATGAGGAAATTCATGAGAACTTTCATTTATACTACTCCCTCTTTCTCAAGTCTTTATCTATCTCTGAATATGTATATTTGGACCGAGTCAGGACTTGATTGTGAAACAATAATTAAACTTTAAGTTCATTTTAGGGACTTGTCTACTGTATTAAAAAAAATAGTATCGCATTGACATTTATTATATTTATATGTATTTTTATCACTGTTATAATATCGAAAAAAAGTGATAAAAATATTTATTACAGTAATATTAAAAATACTCACAAAAATGATAAATTATCCACAAAAATATTATTTTTTTTTGTACAAAAAAATAATAAAAATAATTACAACAACAGTGATAAATTGCCTACAAAAGAACTTTAAGCCTCGAGTTAGAGAAATATCAAGGAAATTTAACATATTGTAATTTATAACAGTATATTAAAATCATAGTTGAAGATTCGAAGAATCATTGTAAGTATCGGTAACGACCCTCGCCAAAAAAACAAAAACCAGTTGACTTTTACCAATTAGAGGAAATCCATGAGAACTTTCGTTTATACTTCTGCTTTCTCAAGTAACCATATGCCTAACAAAAGTCTTTATGACTGTTCAAAAAAACAAAGCATTTGGACTGAGTCAAGCACTTGATTGTCAAGCAATAACTTTAAGTTAAGCCCATTCTAGAAACTTGAGAATTAAAGGTTTTATATCACTTTTCATTCAAAGAAGGAGAACCTCTGGAAAGAGAAAATGTCTACCCTTGTGCTCTCCTTCCTTTTAGGGTTCCTATTACTGGTGCAACATTCAAAACAATCGGTGAACAAAGAGGACAGTGGTCCGGTGAGCCCCCACCGGATACCTATGAGTATAGGTGGTGTTGTCGATACGAGCAGTCGTGTAGGTAAGGAGCAGAAATTAGCCATGGAGATGGCTGTTCATGATTTGCATCAGTTGTCAACAGGTTCTGAGTTGGTTCTGATCAACCTCAAGGATTCTTATGGGAACTCAGCTCAAGCGGCTTATGCCGGTAAAGTAGCCTTCTCACTCTTGAAATATATGAAAAAAATACTATTTGGATTTAATTTTCTAACTTTACTTATCGATCTAATACATCATCACCATTATATTGATAGCGGTTCCTAGCCAGTAATGGGGGGTCAGTAATCTAAGTCCAAAAATAACAATGCTCGAAAAAATCAGATTCTTTTCTTAGCATAATAAGAATATCATATGCCATTTCCCATTGGAATATTGCAGTATTGTTGTTCAATCTGAGAATTGAGCCAAACTTTTCCATGTACAATGATTTTTCTTTCCATTCTTTTAACTCTTTGAATCTTTAAGTAATTAAAGATCAAAATATCGTTTTGAAATAGCTGAAGTGTTTTCACTTTCAAGGAGATTGAAATGAATTGGTGATGGAATTGAAACTCCATTGTTTTAAGGTGTTTTGAAATATTTTAAGGTGTTTTCACAATTATTTGGGCATATTTTAAAGTATTTCAAGGTGTTTCTTTGATATGTTTGGACTAATATTTTGGAAAGATACTTTTAAATTATTTATTCGTTTTTAGTATGTTTTTGGAACATTGTCGAAATATTTCTATTTCTTAAATAACCGAAACAATGCACCAAAATGCAATTTCGATGCTCCATTTTAAGCGCACTTTCTCGTATGCTCCTATATTCTGGGTTGTTAAAAAAAAGTTGAATTATACTCAGATCTCTTGGAATTTATCACTTAATCATTCAGACTCTCTAACATTTAAAATATTGAATACAAATAATATAATTGTATACTAATTATGATTTTTTTTAAAAAAAAAGATTTTTTATTTTAATTTTATTTCAATAAATAACATAATATAACATGAATTTTGGTTGTAAAATTCATGTTACATTATGGATGACTTAAAAAAAATATTATGGATGACTTAGACCCCTTATTTGATTTTTTTAGTTTTATTCCAATGATAATATAATTGTATAATAATTATGATTTTTTAAGAAAAAATTATTTTGTTATTTTTGATTTATTTTAATAAATAATACAATAGAATATGAATTTTAGTTTTAAAATTTAAAATATTTGATATTTTATCTTTGATTGGAATATTTCTGGTCTAATTATAGTATTTTAAACTTGAGTGGTCTAAGTATTATACGTCTCTAAATTTCAAGGAATTTGAGTGTAATTTACTAATAGATATTTAATGACAAGGGATCTAAGTGTTATGTGCGTATAAAAATTTCAGGGAGTCTGTATATAATATTTGAGGGGATTTAAGAATAATTCTCCCAAGAAAAAAAGGAACAAAAAACCGAGAGGGGCTGACCCAACATCAAACTAGTATTTTTTGATACGACGAACTAATACAACATGAACAATAGGGCACATAAATAATAGGGAACGATGATGTTAAAATGCCTTTCAATAGAGCATGACATTCATTTACGAGTCCCATTGACATCTCTATTACTGATCACCTCTAATTGAAGGGCTTGGTTTATTGATAGCTCATTCGGTAGGTGGTGTACACCCCACCAACTGCTTGTAATTTTTTGACCATTTCCATCCACTAGCCCTTAGTCAACTGTTGGTATGAAAATCTTTTCATTTTCATACAAGCAATAATTCCAATTATTTATTTTCATGGAGACGAGAATTTCAACTAAGAGCAATAATGCTACTTTTATTTAACTGATAAACACTTAATTTCAAACTTAATGCATTATAACCATCAGAGTTCAAATCCCTCGCAATGCTTTTGTTTTTCCCCTACATTCTCTTTTTGGTAGACAACACACCATGTATTTATTGAGAAACCCAATTATACACTTTTTTTTACTTGAATTCATTGCTCATAATTTATTAATTAAGAGCAATAAATATCATTAATGTTGACAATCTAGTGCTAGTATAATAGTCATAATGCATTAATTTCTCACATGCTTTTTAATTCTATTTTTAAAGTCTATGCTCATTATTAAATTATGTCCAAATAAGACCATCTCTAATTTCACTCTCCAAAACTCCAAGTAGCATTGCTCAAACTCCAAAGGCTAAATTTGACCACACTGTTGCAGCAATTGACCTCATCGACCGCAAACATGCCGAAGCCATAGTTGGACCATTGACCTTGCATGAAGCTTCTGTGGTCCGTGAGTTAAACAATGTCACCAAAGACATCCCCATCATGTCCATAGCCCCAATACCACCCATATCTCCGCCACTTCTGCCACCACAACCACCATCTTTCATCCAGATGAGTAACGATCTCACAACCCACATGCAGTGCATCGCCGCCATTGTCGGTCACTTCAGGTGGCGAAAGGTGACAGCAATATATGAACAAAGCACCAGTCTCTCCACTGATTCTGAGCTCATCATTCACCTCTCCGACTCACTCCTAGCTGTTGACTCAGTCATTGAGCGCCACACAGCTTTCCCTCCTATATCTTCTCTAACAAACACAAGAAACTTCATTGAAGAAGAGCTGAAGAAGCTCAGAAGCAAGAGCAATAGGGTGTTTATACTCATACAGTCTTCTTTAGACTTTGCCGCCATTCTTTTCGAGAAGGCAAAGCAAATGGGAATGATGGAGAAAGGGTACGTATGGATTGTTACAGATGACATTGCAAGCCTTCTTGATTCTGTTGATCCATCCGCCATTTCTAACATGCAAGGTGTAATTGGTTTCAAGACCAACTTCATAGACACAACTGAGTCTTATAGACAGTTCAGACTCAGATTTCGCAGGAATTTTAGGTCAGAACACCCAGAAGAAGAGGAACATTCAGACCCAAGTATATTTGCACTTCGAGCTTATGATGCAACGTTGGCCATTGCTAGAGCCATGCAAATTTCACAAGGAGAGAGAAACTCAAAAGGGTTAATAAATCACATTTTGTCTAGTGATTTTGAAGGTTTATCTGGGAGAATAAGATTCAATAAAGGCCAATTATCAGAATTACCAATCTTTAGGATCATTAATGTGATTGGTAAAAGCTATAGAGAAGTAACATTCTGGTCACCATTGTTTGGTTTCTCACAGGACTTCATCAAACGGGTTGGAATGAAGATGAGAGTAGGCAATGGTTTAGTGGGAGAGTTGGGTTCAATTTACTGGCCAGGCAGTGACCAAAGTGTTCCAAAGGGATGGAGTTTAGGTGAGGGAGAGAAACCGATGAAGATTGGTGTTCCGGCGAGGGGTGCTTTCAATCAATTTGTGAATGTTAATTATGATCCAAGCCGGAATGAAACGTCGGTGACCGGATTTTCAATTGAAGTTTTTGAAGCTGCTGTGAATAGGCTACCTTATGACTTGCCATATGTGTTAGTTCCCTACTATGGCTCCTATGATGAAATGGTAGCTGAAGTTCATAACAAGGTATGTCTTTCATTTCATGATACCATCACTTACATCCGATATCAATAGAATAATCGATCACAATATTAAGTGAATTTGCTGCTAATCAAAAGATAATGATAAGTTAAGCCGACGAATTAAGTCTAAATAGTATTATTGAAAATGAAGAGTAGTGGTAGAAAGGAACCCAACTAACCCGCCTGTGAGTAGTTGGGTTCAACTTGTTTGTTGACAAAGAGATCTCAGGCCTTAGCTTGGGATCGTGACGAGTTTCAAATTAGTTATACAAGTTTGGCTTGTATTTGTATAAGATAAACCGAGTTCAACCTTATGTTAGAAAGTAAACACGAATTTGATTGCAGCTTTGAATAATTAGATATTGGATTTCAGCTCGTATAGTTCAATAGTCCTCCAATCTTTCCAATTGTGCAAATGTAACAAAGTGATTTATTATTTTGCTTTGGAAGTTTCTGAATACCTTTGTGTCCAACAACACATATAGCCAGTATTTTTTGTTCTATGACTTAAAACCACGATAAAACACAATGGCAAAACATGATTTATGCAATTGATCTTAAAAATGTTGAGACAAGATTCTGCTGAGTTGGTCCCCATTGATTGACATGTTTATCGCATTTTGATTGACACCGATGAATATTTCTTTTGTAAAAAAAAAAATAAGAGCTTGGATGCAGCAGTTGGTGATACAGAAATAATGGCGGAGCGGTACAAGTATGCAGAATTTTCACAGCCTTACATAGAATCTGGACTAGTTATGGTAGTGACAGTGAAACCAGATATACAGAAGGAAAGGTTTCTGTTCATGAAAGCCTTTAAAACGAAAATGTGGGTGTTGATGGCCATAATAAGCATAGCCACAGGGTGTGTCATCTGGTTGATTGAGCATGTAAACAACAATCCAGAGTACGAAGGTTCATTTCCTCACCAAATTGGAGAAATGCTTTGGTTTTCTATGACTGTTCTCTCCTTTTCCCAAAGTAAGTACCAACTTTAACTAATTCAACGGATTATTTTTTTTTGTCAGTAAGGATTATAAAGTTGATTTGAAAGAGTTTGATATTGAGAATATCTTATATTCAGCTTCAATTTCGTACCCACTCCGACATGAAATTTATTGAAGTTTTGTTGGGAAATTCTTCATCCCTCCGTCCATGGGCTTCCAAGTTGCCTGTCATCAGTCATTGAGGCATACAATTTTTTTTTTTGGTTCAACTATCTCCGGTGTCATTTGTACCTCGACTAATTTTTTTTATGGGTCAAAGACAATTCATCTCAAGATTCGAACTCAGTATATTTAAGTTTATAACTTGTCCTTATTATCACTTGATCTATCTTTTAGGGTTATTGAAGCATACTATATAAAAATCTCAAGGGATAGCTTAAGTGGTAATGAGGACGAGCTGTAAACTTAAACGTCCTGAGTCCAAATCTTAGCAATTCTTTGGGGCTAAGTTATGAGAGATTTATCTTTCATAAATATCTTAGTCTCGATATGGATGGTTTATCTTTGATCAGACCGAAAAGGGAATTAGTCGAGGTGAGCGTAAATCGACCCAAACCCCCGCCTTTACTGTTGAACGAAAAAAAAAAAAAAAAAGCATACTGTATGTTACTTGATATAAATTGAAATGTGTTTTTTTGCAATTACTTGTACATGGCCAATTTTTGCAGTTGGGAATCCATTAAAAGCAACCCTATATATGATTCATCACTTATTGAAGCCCATCATATGTGACCTTTATATTGAAAAATACTATGAATCCCAAATAAGTAAGTCTTTGGATGAATGCGTCCTGTTAAAACATTTCAAAAGTCGAGAGTCATTGGGATTTTATATTATGGGGAAATGTCGGTTTTTTTCAGTTACTTACACGTAATCAAATTTTGCAGGAGAATCCATTAAAAGCAACCTATCTCGGGTAGTGCTAGCAACATGGTTTTTTGTAATTGTGATAGTCTCAGCATGTTTCACTGCAGTTCTTAGCTCCATGATGACTGTCCAAAGGCTCCAACCATCTGTAATAGACATTGAATACCTTCAAACAACAAACGCAGCTGTTGGGTGCAATGGCAACTCTTTTATTGTGAGGTATTTGGTGAATGTTTTGCACTTCAAGCCAGAGAATATAAAGAGCATCAACTCAATCAATGACTACCCAGAAGCCTTTCAGAGAGGAGAGATTAAAGCAGCTTTTTTTGTGGATCCACATGCCAAAGTCTTCTTTGCGAAATATTGTGATGGCTATACCAGGGCTGGGGCTAGCTTCAAGCTTGGTGGTTTTGGCTTTGTAATATTCAAAATTTTCACTGCCTCTTTGAGTTAGGATGCATCTAGGGCCGATAATCGAGTCGAGTCTGTCAAACTCGTTTTTTTAAATGAGCTAAAAAAATTGGTCAAACTCAGCTCGTTTAGAAAATGAGCCAACCCCGAACAACTTGATTATTTTACATATAAATAAATCGTATTTTTTAGGTCGAGTTTTATTCGAATCGAGTCGAACCCACTAGTTGGGGTTTAATTCAAATTCAACCCGGTCAATTTGGCGGCTCGCATCCTACGTGGTGTCGTTGTGACAGAGTAGGCTCAACAGTTGGGCTATTTTCGTGGGCACATGCTTATAGGCATAATTAGTTTCACAATTTTCATTGCACTATCTATAATAAACCCTTTCTCGTCATACTAAACATGATTGAAATTAAAATTGAATTTGAGTATTACTCTAGTTGAACCCAAATTGATTTTCGAGTTAAATCTGGATTTCTGATCTTGAATCTTGAATCGATCAGCCCATTTGCTTGTACCCTACTCTTAGTAGTAATTTCCCCATTTGCTTGTATACTAAAACTAATTACTCTTTAAATTTGTTTCTCATTCTCAGGTCTTTCCAAAGGGTTCTCCACTGGCCACTGATATTTCAGAGGCAATTCTCAAGGTAACAGAAAGTGGAGAGATAAACACATTGGAGAAACACATGCTTTCCTTTTCAAACT
The DNA here is from genome assembly GCA_963454935.2 of Ilex paraguariensis. Taxonomy (NCBI): domain Eukaryota; kingdom Viridiplantae; phylum Streptophyta; class Magnoliopsida; order Aquifoliales; family Aquifoliaceae; genus Ilex; species Ilex paraguariensis. The sequence goes on along the minus strand of CAUOFW020000703.1, from coordinate 210,404 downwards.
GCTCCTCATCAGTTGGCATATCCGATGACCCAAGCTTAGACTACGAGCCTTTCTCCGGTCTGTTCATCGTCTCTGGTGGCATTTCTGCAGCTGCATTGTTAATCACCATTGCTCGTCTTCTCGACAGGCACCGGCCGATAACCGGCTTCATTCAAACCTCACTGATCAACAGAAGAGTTTGCAGTTGGGCTTCTTTGCTCCTCATCCAATGCTACTCGAGATTTGGGTTTCAGTTCTTTAGAGAAAGCTTTATTAGAAGAGCAAATGACCAAATGAATGTGCCTGATGCCCAGGAGGGGAATTTGATAGGCATTGAGTTAGCAAGAAATCATGACATTTGATTAATTTTTTCTTTCACCAGCCAACTCAAGAACAGAGGATTGGTTATGTATATATGTGTTTCTATGATGTCTTATCCGTTTGTATCATAAAATAAAGTTGTCAATTAAACCACAAAGAATTATTTGGGATGCAATTTGGGATTCCTAGTGTTGTTCCACATAAGTTTAGTATCGATTATAATACCGACTATATGAATATAGTATCGGATATTTTTGGTGGCATTCACTGGTAAAGTCGATACAGTAGCAAGTAGTGTTGAAATTACTCCAATATTATACTAGTGAGAAAATAGTTAAAAGGATTAGAAATAAAACGGAAAGAAGTAGAATATGTTAACACTCAAATATACTCTAATTTTCACTTAAAGGAGATTGCAATCACACCTGAGAAAAACTCCGCTCAACTCGACTGTTCTTATTTCTTACACTACTTTATATGTGTTAGACCTAATTTATTAATCTAATTTATTGACATAATAAATCATCATTATTAGATTGGCACTGAACCGTAATACGAATTAGGACACATTATCACTCTAAGTATGTTGTTTGACTAAGTCGACAAGTTATACTTAAATAATATTATTCGCTATTTATATAGATTTCAACAATAACTCCTGCCGTGAACATATCAATATCTCCACTAATTCTTATAACCACTAAAATATTAAGATTTCACTTTCTCCACTACTTGAGAATTAACACGTACTAACACAAATTTTTTTGGGTTTAACGGTCAAGGGTGTTTGGATCAATTTACGCGTATCTCAATAAATTTTCTCTTCGATCCAGTTAAAAGCAAGACATCTATGTCAGAACTAGTGTATTCAGGAGGTCTGACCCCAAAAAATTGTCAAGATTCAAACTCATGACGTTCTGCGTTTATATCTCATTCATATTATCACTTGAATTATCCATTGAGATTACTACATGCTACTATTGAAAATACTATTTATACATAATTTGCTGACATAATCTATTGCTTTAATCTAACACTACCATGAAGTTGATAACAGGTCCAAAAGTATATTAATACCCAATATCAATCAAATAATCATAAATAATTAAATGAAGAGATTATATCAAAATAACATTACTCTATTGAATATACCAACATCACACAATTTCTTCTACTAGAACACACCTAATTAAAATCATTTATTCATAAAATATTGTCCATAAAAATGAGGTTTTTTTTTTAGAAATAATAAAAAAAAAATGAGGTTTAGATTCCAACAAGTAGCAGTACCCAAAAAAAATAAAAAATCTAAACCTTGTTGTCAGGTCCCAACATTTAATGGACTTCAAAATCAAGGAGGCCCCACCTCCATGAAAATGTATGTGATGCAGCCATGAATAAGCAAAGTCATGTTAGGTGCACCTTAATATGGCAGTAGTACATGGTCCATGATCCCCGTGGCTCACCATTCGTGACTTTCGCCTCACGTGTTCCTGTCGGACAAGGTACCATGAATAAATCACATAAACGTGACACCATAAGGACAGACTCGCACTAGCGAACCTTTGATGTAATTGTATTCATTATTTTGTGAAGGACTTGGTTTTCATGATATTGAGGATTAAAATTTAATTATTTGTACAACCTGTATCCAAATTTTGGTATAGATTCGAATTCTCATTGAAATATAAATCTTAAAATAACTGGTGTATGAGTTAAAAAAATTGAATTGTGCACCCGAGTTTGTCATTTGTTATATTCGGACTCACGAACTTGAACGATTAAGTTGCCTTTATCTCACTAAGGACAGACAAAGATTTTTCTTATCATCCAAAAAAAAAAAAAAAAAGAAGGATGGATTCACATGTTTCAATTGTATCACTTTTTTTTTTGGTAATACGGTTAAAGGTATCCGAGCCAATTTATGCACACTTCCATTAATCTCTTCCATTGTACAACCATGATTAAAGAATTCATGAGAGATAAAATCCTTATGATCGAACTTTAGCGGGCTTGTTATGTTTCAATCTCAGGATATTTGAATTTATAATTCGTCCTTATCTTCATTAGGTTTTTTTTTTTTTTTGGAGCAGCAAATCTTCGTAGGGTTAACCCTTGGAATTTCAATTGCATTACTATCATAGTCTCATTTAAACTATATAAACTTAGTAGAGACAAAAAAAAAAAAAAGATATCTTCAATTCCTTGTGGCCAAATTCATCTAACACATAAGGCTCGTGAGTATCTAATCCTATGAACTAGTCCTATAATGAGAAAGTTTGATCCAAATTTGACTAAATAGGGTACACGAGTATTGGATCTAATCAAATATCACTAATACATAATATTAGTTGTTCGATGAGAGTTGTGCTGAACTTAATTACATAGTTTGAAATTTGACATGAATCAAAAGTTTTGGATTCAATTTGATTGAGTGCTTAATGCAAAATGGTTACGAAAATTGGACGATTCTTTCATATTTGTCGCGACAAAAACCACCAGGGAAAAATCTTGTACTGTGAATTGGAGTGTCAAAAATATTTGTGTAAGATTTTTTAAAAACGAACAAAAGTGCATTTTCTTTCTACAAAACAGATAAATTGTCAAAAAACTGGGAATTAATCGTTTGAAGAAACTCTAATACTTAAATCAATTAGGGTTCTAAGAATAAACAAATAAATTATAGGGAAATAAATGCGTACCTTAGATTTAAACGTTATTTATAGTGCTCTATTCCCCCATCTAGGGTTTCGGCTGTATGAGGTGGCACACATATTGTTAAGCTAATTTTTTCTTAATTTGTGCTGAACTTTTTCAGATTTCCTTATTGATTTTACACCGCCTCTAATTACTCGGAATAGTCTAGCTATCCCTTGGATAAGTCTCATCCTTGGTGGAGGGTGTGTTTCTAATAAACACCAGTTGTTAGTTTTTTCCTCGATTTCACCCACTTCTCGGTTCCATTGTTGACCAGACAACTTCGTCAATCGCTCGATTAAGTCCCGAACTTGTATGGTTAGCCGAAATATAGCTCGGTTGGCCGAACCATTGCTCGAGTAGAGGTACTCTGCCTATTAGTACTTCACTCTTCATCACGTGATTATTAACACTTATTTTTCTCATTAAATAATTTAATCATGCATAATTGTTGTGAATCCTTTCAAAGCTAAAAATGAATTGCCTCGGAGTGATAATGCTAAAATTTCAAAACACATGCTATGTTTGCTTTTCATCACATCCACCACAATACATGACAAAAAGAGATGAAAGTACAGAGGATTTATAATAATTTGGACATTGGATGAGCAGTGGCCTATGTCAAAAGTTAAAAATTCCCTTGTCTCACTACACTCTCAAAGAATATTATAGCAGCAAGGCAACGTTTGACAAGAACAAAGAATATGCCACTAGAAAGCTGGCTAATTAAACAATTTTCGTAATTGTTTTATAGATATCGATAAAACCTAATAGATTTTTATGAATTGTTTAATAATACTATTTAAGGTTTAAAATTAAATACTTTAAATATTTAATGAATTAAACTCGTCTGGTACGTAATCTAAAATTTATATCATATAATATTTTAAGAACTTCTTAAAAATAATTTAAAATTTTAAGTAGTAAACCATATAGTTATCACTTACTGTTGAAACATGTTAGTCAATAAAAATTTTATAAATTTTCATAATAGACAAACATACTCTCAATGCATTTTATACACTTGACTTCTCAAATATACACCATCTACCATCACCACCATTGTGTCGGCGTCACCGCTACCATTGTGCCACCATCGCCGCCGCTATCACCATTGTGATGGTGGCGGTAGGAATAAGGAAGTTTCCGGTGAGATATTTAAAAAGAATGAAAAATATAGAATAATAATAATTTTTAAACTTCAACTCCTTATATTTGTCAAATAATTTGATTCAATTCAATAGTTAAATTTTAGTGGATGATAATAAAATTGAAAGCTTAATATTGAAAATTGAATGTTAAATTTTTTTCATTCGCAGGCTGTTTGATAATCACTAAAATTTAAGTATTGAATTGAACTAAACTAGTTTGATAATTGCATGCGACATCTAAAAATAAATTAATTATATCTTATTAGAAATTGATATAACATTCCCATTAAAGAAATTTTTGAATTTTAATTATTACCACATCATATAAAATGAAGATTTGGTAAACAAATTTAGTAAGTATAACATTACCCGTAAAAGTATCATAAATAAGAAGAATAGAAATATGAGAGAGTCACACTTTATATCCCAGAAATTAAAAAAAGATATTTTGTACTTTCAAAATATTTTTTATTTTATATTCTCAATGTATTAAAAGGTATTGTAATGTGATCCTATGGTTAACTTTAGTTGTTTATCAGTTAAAAATCACCCCATTAATATTGACAATATAAATAACGGAATGAGTATTTCATTCCTAGTAATAAGATATCCAGGTTTCAATTATAAATAATAATATTATATCTAGTATTTGGTTATTGTCAATAATTTAGTGTGAGAATTAATATCGTTGCTAAATTATTTTAAGAAAAAACTTAATTTAAGAAAAATTTGATTTTAGGAGAAGAACTTAATTTTTGAAATGAAGTTAATTTTATAAGGAGGTTCATTTTGAGATTTTTATTCTTCCTATAAAATACTCACAGGTATGAAATTACTGCCATTGGTCATGGGTTAAGAATACCCATCATTATTGAGAATTAGATTGTGATAAAAATCTTATTCTCGAGTTAGACTACTGAATTATTAACTATTTAAGGAATGAGAATATCATTCCAAATCAATATTACCGTCGTCTAAACGTGACCTAAGAATGTAATATAAAAAAAAGATTTTTTGCATTTTGCACTCTAAAAAATTTTAAGATTCTCATTTTACACTCTTAACCACTAAATTTTTCATATTGTACTTAAAAAATTTAGGGGTATAAAATGTAATTCACCCTATAAAAAATTTAATCTTGCCGAGGATAAAATAATAATACTTAAATTATTTGAGGTACAAAGTGCAATTCATCCGAGAAATATCAAAGTAAAGCGTGAAATCCACGCTCCAGAGCCTGTGCATTGTTTTACCGCCGACGCCATGGACTCGCTGACTCGATAGGCTCCGCCCCTCTCTGTCTGTCTCTCTAAAAGTCGCTTATCAAATAAATTCCTTGGAAGCTTCCAGTTAGCGAGCAAAACGATGGCGTCTGTCTTACTCCATTCCCCATAAACTGCCAGCCGAAACCTCACAACAAATCGAATAAATCACACCCCTCTCATTCCACCCAAACCTCTCCTGCTCACTACTGTTTCAATGACAGTTCATTGCTTACCAAACCCCCTCTCTTTACCTCTCTCCCTTCACCGACGCACACGACTACAAAAGCACCTTTGACCTCTCATTGGAACTCCTAACAACAACGCAGCTCTAAAATCAGGTGCACTACTTCTTCATTTGCCTCGAAATCCCCAAATTTCATGACTTTCAAGAGTTCTTTCTGGATCCGAACGCACATTTTCCAATTCAATATGTATTAGAATTGAGACCCTGCGAATTGTTTTTTTTTTTTTTTTCTGGATCTGATATCAGATTTGGGATCGTCGACAATGGAAGGAGGTGATGGAACCGTGAGGTTGGGGACTCTGAACATGAAGCCCGATCGGTTATTGAATTTGGAGCCCGACGTCTCTGTTTCGTCGCCGGTCACCAGACAGAAAGCCGCCGCTGCAAAGCAGTTGATTGAGAATCATTACAAGAACTATTACCAAGGCATGCAAGATCGTATTGAAAGGTACATATATGTTCATACGCATATATGTAGTGCATTGGTATAAATTTGTGTTGATATGTAAGGGTGTGATTCTTTGTGGTGATTTGCTTTTGGATTTAGGCGTCGAGCAGTGCAAAGGAAGGCGCAAGAGGCGCAAGTATCGAGTGAGGAACAGGAGGAGATGCTGAGGAATTTGGCACGCAGAGAGACGGAATTTATGAGATTGCAGAGGCATAAAGTTGGAATTGATGACTTTGAGCAATTGACTGTCATTGGCAAAGGCGCATTTGGTGAGGTATATCAACAGTTATCATTTAGGCATATCGATAGTGGTTTAAATTTTTTTTCTTCATTGCTATTTTCAGCTTCGGATTGGCCAATTTACTTCAGGACCGAGGTGCAATGTAGTAGCGAATACCCATTACTGAAAGGAGTAATGACATAGTTTAACTTATGACTTTCTGTTTTGGATCTTCATAAAAAGTTTCTTGATTAAATTGATGATGCAAGTTCCAAGTCAATATAAGGGTTGGGTTCTTTAAGAATTTTTTGTTAATTTGGTGAGTTGTTATTGAAAACATGAATCACTGAGTTCAGAAACTCAAGAGTAACTACGTTGCGGCTCCTGCATGTAGTCCCTTGTTTGAATTACAATGGAAAATAACTTTTTCTCAATTTTATGTATTACTTTCAATATTGTTCCTATGTTGCCCTTTTGTTTGATTCCGCCTCATTGATCAACCGAAGTGCCTAATGTAAGAGGCCTGAGGGGTTAATGGGGAAATTTGCTACAAGACTAATGCAATGGCACTCTCCTCTCTCCACCAACAGACACTCCGCCAATAATGTCCCACAGCAGCTATCCAGTGTCTCCCCCTTAAACACCCCCCCTCCCCCCTTACACCACCTATTTGCAACCCCCACACCTCAATGCAATCCCACCCTCCCCAACACCAACCATATCCAAACCCCCCTCCTCTACCACAGTACCACCCATCTGCCTGCCACTGGAAATCCACCATCCCCTTAAAACCACCCATCTTCCCCCTCACCCCTCCACCCATCCCCCAGTTGTTAAACCAACAACAAGAACCACAAGTTCCACAACAGACCAATTCTTTTGTATATGCCATTCTGTCATACACACACACACACAAAAAAAAAGAGAGGGAGAGAGAGAGATAGATCGGGTGTGTGTGATGTGAATCAGGTTGTGTGCGCGTGCATACATAAGTGTATGTTTCTAGATAGAGACAAGGAAACAGAAATTGTTGGGGGTGGGAAAAACTTCAAAAATTCCAATTAATTTGGTGAGTGGGTCCAAAACTAATGTCTTTGATTTGCAGTCCATTGTTACATCCATTAAGACTGTTGGTGACAATGATTGTTAATATGGCAGTGGTTGTCATGGTAGTGTTGCTGTGACTACAGGGTGATTATCGATGATCAGTGGGTGGGATTATTGATAGTTGGGGACTGTGGTAGAGGTCGGAGCCCAGTAGGGTTGAAGTGAGGTGGATGTAGGGACTAATGAGGGACTGTTTCACAAAGAGAGAGGGAGAAAAAAGAGAGGGAGCAGTGCAATCATAGCAGGAGAAAATTTTCTCATTTACCAGTTTCATGCCTCTCATTGAGGCACATTCGTTAATAAATGAGGCAGAAGCTAACCAAACGGGAACATTTGAAAAGTGTTCAAAGTTGGGGGGAGAATTAAGAAAAATAAAATTGTTTATGGCCTTAAATGAAAAAGGGGTCTAAGGTTCAGGGATCACCAGTATATTTCGCCAAAAAGCAATACTGGAATTTGAATCAGTTTGGCCGATGAATCAATCTAACTTATCTCTGCCTGATACATCAAAGCACTTGGTTATAATTTGTTCTTGTGTAGAGCAATATACTTTGTCAAAATCTTTCTTTCCATGCCTTTTTCTGCAGTAAATATGCTTGCTTGAATCCTACCCTTTCTCATTTTAGTTTTCAATAAAACCACTTGCTTCAAGAAAAATGAAATTATATGTATGATCAATAACATGACTTCATTCATGACCTTAGTAAGTAATGCAGGTTAGGCTTTGTCGTGCGAAAAGTACAGGAGAAATTTTTGCCATGAAGAAATTAAAGAAATCAGAGATGCTTAGCCGTGGACAGGTGATGACCAGCAAAATGATAATAGACCTTCACGCATGTTTGTTTTTGTATTGATGGAAGTCTATAAATGTGGAAGCTTTTTTTTAATGTTTTTAAACCTTTTTCTGAGCTATTATAGAAGTTTTAAATTTGCTTTGAGAATTGATCTAGATGATCATTTAATTTATGTGGTTAACTTGAATGTACTTTTTGCTCCTGATACGTATTGATTGGTTTACTTTATTCTTAGGTTGAGCATGTCCGATCTGAGAGGAATTTGCTTGTGGAGGTTGATAGTCGGTGCATAGTGAAACTCTTCTATTCTTTCCAGGATTCTGATTGCTTATACCTTATCATGGAGTATTTACCTGGCGGTGACATTATGACCTTATTGATGAGGGAGGATGTCCTTTCTGAAGATATTGCACGATTCTACATAGCAGAAAGTATTCTTGCTATTCATTCAATTCACCAGCACAACTATGTACATAGGTATCATAATGATGAATGATATGTTTATGCTTTGCATAATGGTGTTCGGATGATTTCATACTGTTTGAGCAGAAACATGCAAACAACCAGTGCTTCATATGGCTGTGAAGGCAATCAAAACAGTTTTGGCAACAGTCCATTTTGATCTAATTAGCTTGTACTTTTGTCTATTTCTCGTTGTTAATTTGTAGCTTAAGATAGTCAGTCCATCCATGCTTGGTTGTCTCTATGAAATACAGCTTTGAATGCTAGCGGTAATTCTAGCTGAACTTTTCCTGGAGGCCAGTTTTGAAAGTAGGCATGGGCTCGAACTGCTGCTTGTCCTACATGACAATTTCTGGCATAGCCATTTTGGTTTGTCTTGGCACGAGGTCACTTTAGATACTGAATGTATTGCTAGATTTGCCTTTGCCAGGCGTTTGCGCCCTGCTAAGCAAATTGCTTCCCTCTCAGCTTTGATATGACAGTTGAGATGAAATGTAGCTTTCCATGTAATCTGTCCTTTCCTTCTTTGTAAGAGGCTATCTTGATATCGTAGCATAGTGGTAATTTTTCCACCATGATTGATATTGCTTTCGTTCCCTTGTTCTTTTATCAGTTTACATACTTGTCCCGTTCTCCTACTTAGACTGCCCACCACAGAATCATTCTACCTCTATCTTGTCCTTAATAGTTAAGATCAAGCAGGTGTAGATATAATTTGCTTCTGCATTATGTTAAGAGTGTTGGAATCAAGTTTTAGTTGTAATTCTGGTGTATGCATGCATTCTCTAGTGGACGTATGTTTACATATGTTCATACAATGAAATATAAAGTTTACTCTAAAGTTATTCTTGGTTCAGGGATATAAAACCAGATAACCTGATACTGGACAAAAATGGCCATCTAAAACTTTCTGATTTTGGCTTGTGTAAGCCCCTGGATAATAAATATACATCAATACTCTTGGAAGAGGAAGATTTTACAACACAGGAACCCATAAGTGACAGTGAAGGGCATTCTAGCTGCGATAGATCTCCTTGGTTGATGCCAAAGGAACAATTACAACAATGGAAACGTAACCGCCGTGCCTTGGTATTCTTTCCTCATTCCCCATTTGTTTCATTCTTTCAGTTCTTAAATTTTTGGTATTCATGCTTGCTGTTGTGAGTCATCAATGTACAGTTATGTTTTGCAGGCATATTCTACAGTTGGAACACTTGATTATATGGCACCTGAGGTGTTGTTGAAAAAAGGATATGGAGTAGAGTGTGATTGGTGGTCATTGGGGGCAATCATGTTTGAGATGCTCATAGGCTATCCTCCCTTTTGTTCTGATGATCCTAGAATGACATGCCGTAAGGTATTCCTGTACTTTTAGTTCTAGGCATATTTTTTGGTAGATATGAGGACTTTGCTTTTCAGAAATGGAAACATAAGAATGATGTCAAAAATTGGTTTGACAGAGTACTTATGTAATTGTTCACAACAATTATCCTGAAAATGGGCCTTCTTCGGAACTATTGAAGTAAATGGCTTAAAATTGATTCTGTTTTCAATTTGAAATTGAAAATTGAAGATTCTTTTTTACCCTAGTACTAAACAATTCCTCTAGTTCTTGAACAATATCCCTCATCTTTGCCAGATATATGATCTTAATTTTTGTATCAGATAATCAACTGGAAAACATTCTTGAAATTCCCTGAGGAACCAAAAATATCAGATGAGGCGAAGGATCTGATCTGTCATTTGTTATGTGATGTTGAAAAAAGGTTGGGGACCAAAGGAGTTGAAGACATAAAGGTAATATACTTGAAGTAACGAGTTTATTCCTCACTCCACTTGTCTAGAATAATTGTTCTTTTGCTTATGGAGATCAATGGAATTATGTCCTGGACTTTAATTATAAAGAATATCCTGGTTTTTAAAGTAATGAATCATGCATTCAAGACGTATTTCCTTATGAAGTTGAGGCAATTGGTATTCTGGTTTAACTCGTTAATGTATCTTCAGGCACATCCATGGTTTAGAAGCATTAAATGGGACATGCTGTATGAAATGGAAGCCGCTTACAAACCCACTGTTAATGGAGACTTGGACACTCAGAATTTCGAGAAGTTTGCTGAAGTGAGTTCATCGACTATAGATGGATTACCTTTTCCATGTTTGGAAGCAAGATGGATTACTTTTTCCATGTTTGGAAGCAAGATTTTGACAATGATCAATTCTGTTGTATTCAGCTCTATATGTATCTCATTTCATATTCCATCATGCTCTTTTTGTTGTGACTAGGCCCCATCCTTTCCTGGTCTTTTACTTCCCCTTTTAGGTGCTCCAAATATGGAGAGTTTGGGTGCAACCAAACAGTTTCAGCCATTTCTCTCGTATTAGTCCCTGTCACCTATTTCTTCCTATTACCCATAGATTTTGCCTTGTTAACTTCAGGTTTGCCTCTTGTCCATGTCAACTGTGAAATTTAATTGAAAATTGAAACTTTGGCATGAAAAGTTTTCCACATCGTATCAAGCACAAAATATTTTACTATTTCATAGATTTTACCCTGCGTTGTTTGAATGAATTTATCTTGTACAGTGCTCACGTTTTTTCTTTGACAGGTTGAAGATCCACCATCCACAGCACCAAGAGTGGGGCCCTGGCGAAAGGTAATGGCTTCATGTTTTCTGTAGTTATTGAAATTACATGACATAATTGGATCTGAATATGTGAAGTGGAGTTCGTATTCTGTTGGCATTGTACTTGACATAAAATCTATATTCTCTAGTTTGTATATTCAGGCATGTGCATTTTGATGTCCTTTTCTAAGGGATTCCCAGCTGGATTGTGATTTCTTGATATTCATGAAACTGTTCTTATTCTACAGAAGAATTTTGTGCTATTGCAATTTAAACTGCAAATTGGAGGGCATAAACTGTAGACTTTTTATGTGAAGAAAATTTGGCATTACTGTTGGAAAACTTGGTTTCTACGATACCTGCGAATTTTTTTGCATGTTTAATGGTTTAAAGAGAAGACTGATAGGGCTCCAGGTGGAGAACTTTGTGAAGGAATAGGAGGCCATAAAGGCTGGTGATTAAGTCTGTATATGAAAACATGGTTGTTTATGCCTCAACTGTGACAGAGCAATACATTGTTGTATCCAAGTAGTTTGGATATCTATCTTGGTGTATAAAAACCGTTGTTTAGATAGAGCTTTATGGAGCTGAGCTTATTGAGACTTGGTGACATAATTTTAAAATGTAGACCCTATCAAAATCAAGTATTGCACATTCTCAGAAAAATTTATTTGTGTATCATTGTCATTTTGCTTAATTGTACCATGAAGGGGAACAATATTTGATACTTTCGAGTTAGTTTATTTTCTTGTGTAGCTTTTTCGGCTGGAGTTGTTGTAATTGAATCAAAATATGTCTGGTATGTTTATGTGGCAGATGTTGACATCAAAAGATGCCAACTTCATAGGATATACTTTCACGAAATCCGATATCCTCAAATCAGTTGGAGCTTCAGGTGGGCTGCTACTTTAAAATCTAATTGTTTCTGCAGCATCTTGTTTTCATTTATTATTCCATGTTCAAACATCTCGATTTATTATTCAATTTTTTACTGAAAATGTGAAAGATACTATAAATAAACACTTATTACAATAGTAATTAGTGCAAAGCATAAATGATTGAAATGGGTGTGTGAATAAGAAGAGTGTGGGTGTGCAGCAAAAGTTTTGAGGAATGTAGGCAGGCGGTGATTTCATAGGGTGGAAGGATATCAAGGTATGCCTAGATAGGAGGAAATTCTTTAAGGGCATCACCAGTCTTACCTCTTGCTGTGTAATTCTGAGTAACTTTTGTGGCCATCCCAAAATATTTTGGAATAGCATTTTATCTGATATTATTTATTTCATCTTTGATAAATTGACCCTCAATGCCAACTTTGCTTGATAAGTTTATCCTTCCTTCTGAGTAAATATATGTACTTTGTTGAATCCCTAAACCCATTAATGGTTCCAGTTTATGGCAGATTCATGCAGTATGTTCTATAGTAAATGTGAAGAAGGTTGGAACTGATTTTTCTAGTGAATGTGAACTCTCCTAGGGATCCCAGTAAAAATAAAATAAAAACTCTCCTAGGGATCCTGATTCAATCCACTGCAGGCTCAGGTTAAAAAAGGCAATTTTTAAAGAAGACAGCAATCTTCTACATCAGATCCTTTTTGAAGCATGCAATCCTTGGATTTAGTTGACACATTTAGTTATTTGTCAACTGGAAACAATTGAGAACTACGTAAAATTGTTCCATTGAAAATCAAACCAAATTGTGGCGTACATGTACTTTGTCCTTATAATTGAATGCAGATGATAATGTATAAACCAAGCCTCTCCTTTGTTCAAAGTGATCATCTTACTATGTACTCCGAGATATACTCGTCATCTAAGGCTCTAGTGTTTGTCATGCAGGTATGGACATGAAATCAAATGGATCCTCGAAACCCACATCTCTGGTATCCTTGTTTGGTATGGTATCCTTATTTATCATACAAGTTGCTCTACTTGTTTATATTTATGTCTTTGAAATTGAACGATGAAAATATATCTTGTTGACTAACAGCTTCATGTAGTAATTGTAAAGTATGGATTGGGGAGAGGATTCATGGGAGGTTTTTGGAGAGCAAATACAATGGAATAATCACACACTATTTCACAGAAGCTGACATGAGTCTTTTTTGGTTTTTGGCTTTGTTTCGTTAGTTTTACGATCCTGAGAAGTGCTCAATTCTTTTGAACTCTTGCAGAGGGCTGGCTTGTGCTCTTTTGTGCATTTTTTTTTTAATCAGCTTTCCTCAATCACTTGAGTTATGGGCTGCAACTTCCCTCTGCATGGAAAATTTTGGGTGATAGACCAGTATCCAATTCTGAATTACCACTTCTTTTAGATTAACATGGAACAGGTGGTCTAGGAATAACATAGGTGCACCATGTTGAAAAAGAATTGGCTTGTCTCCAATTTGCACGTCAAAGTTGTTTGTTAAAGTTCTGTTGAAATTTCTCCAAATCATCAATAAATATGGTTGAATTAAAAGTTACAAGCACTGCTGTTGTTAGGTTCACGGTCTTTGGTTCTTTTCCTTTCTTTTGCCAATTTCCAGTTTGAAGGATTTATTGGAGGCCAAACTTTTCTGCCTGCAAACATTATTGAAATCAAGGGTGGATTTTTTAAGGCTTCACTTCTGTTCCATGTGAACTGTTTTTAATTGAAGGAATTTCGCCATAATGGATTCATATTTTACTAATTGTAACCTGCCAAATACTCTTTTTTTTGTTGTTTTTTTTTTTGTTGGGGGGGGGGGGGGGGGGGTGTACTGCCAGATACTTAATATTCTACTCGTTTTCCTCCTATTGCAGGCAATATAGACCTCCAAGACACAGAGGATGGCCAGAAGCAGAAAACTTGAGTTTTCAACCGCTTTCTTTGGCCTTTCTACCAGAGCCACTATCTCACTGTCTTTCTACATGTGTTATCTGCAAATGCAATGAGTCTACAGTCTACACCTGGTTGAAATTGCGGTATAAAAACGGAGAAGAATGGTCAGTTACAGAGTTTATACAAATTTTGAGCACTACTTTTTCCCCATTCCAATTTTGCGATGTATAAATGGTAATGTACAGACAGAAGTGTTTTCGATTCATAGTATGATGTTACGAAAACATGTTTTCTAGCAATAAACAGTTCGACAACAAAAAACACAAATTTTTTTTCTCCCAAATATCCAATATTAGTAGAAGTACTAATTCTGTCAGTAACATCTTTGATGTACATGGAATTTTGTTTGCTTTGGCTACAATCTTCTTCTTGCAAATCTCTTGTACTTATATTTCTTTGATTGTGATCTTCTGAAAATTTGTTATTGAAACTGTTAGAAACATTTCCTCTTACTTTTCTTTTCTGTCCATCGTAGGCTTTTTTTGGTCAGACATTTTTATAAGGAGGGGCGACAAAGTTTGAACTCATGACTTTAAAATCCAATGATGGGAGCAGTGGCTATTAGGGACTTTAAGGTCACAGTGGTCATTAGACAAAATGCCATTGTTTGAAAGAAGTTGGGTTTTTGGGCGAAGTTCATACATTTTTGTGTATACTATTGAATTATTAAATTTTTTGAGCTATTTTCCAAACATTTTCATATTTTCTATTCATTCTTTCAATATAATATAAACTTTGAAGCTTATGCTTTTCTTTCGCAAGGCTTCACCTCATAATTACATATAAAGAGAGCTGTTTTGATGACATTCTCATGCTTGTTTCTTTTCTTTTCTTTTGAAAACCAATAAAAAATTAAACTAACAAATTAGATTCATTCATACTTAATTTTATTTTTTTAGTCAAATACCACTGTTAAAAAGAGGGATGACGATATTTGAATTTACGACTTTAAGTTCAATGGTGGAAGAGTGATAATTCATTCTAAAAGGTAGTTCAAGTGGTGACAAAGACAAATTACAAATTTAATCGTCTTAAATCTAAATTTTGATAATTCTTTGGATCAGGTCATGAAAGATTTATTCCTTTTGACCATTCTAATTTTGACACGAATGATCTACTTTTGATCAAACTGAAAAAACGATTAATCAAATTATACATAAATTAACACAACCCTCCCCCCCCCCCCCCCCCCCCCACCAATAAAAATAAATTAATTAATTAAGCAAACCACAAACCTCCATTCATGTTTCAACTAAAATCCGAAAACGATAAAGCAGCACTCAGAGGAGACTCAAGCTAAGTGAAAACATTAAATAGAGACTTTTTTTTATTTTTAGCATTATTTTTTTTAAAAAATTAATTTATTTTTAATTTTTTATGTGAGAGTTAGACAAAAGAAAAAGAAGAATGTATTAATATTGTTAAAAAAGAGATTTCAGCTTCTATTTTTATTTTTTTACCACAGAAAGGGAGAGAGTGTTAATTTCAACTTTTATTTTTATTTATTTTTGTTTACGGGGGGAGAGAGAGTGGGTGAAAGTAAATACGAGTTGACTTTTGAGTATTTTTTTAATTTCTAAATTTTTAATGTTATGGATTGGATTATGTCCAAATTATTATAATAAAAATTTTAATTAAATTTAATTTTTTTGTAGGATTTAAAATTTAATATATTTAATTTTTTTTTATGAGTTTGTGATGTACCTAAAATTCTAGAGCTTTCAAAAAATTTGAGACCAAAAATTATTGCTTCTATTTTCCATACTGTTAGGGCCGGCGCTGGCAGCACATAGTTTTTGTCACTTCACGCATAGAAAAAGACAATAGAACGCATACACAGTCAATTTTTTATATTTTTTTTAGGATTAATTGTAATGGAGGTCTTTAAAATATAAAATTTATCTTATTTTTAATCCATAATATTTGAATTGTATCATTTTAATCCCTAAAAAATATTAAATATATTTTTATGTGGTCCCTTAAGCAGACAACATCAAAATTATCAACGATTTTTTATTATAAACTTGTCATGTGATACTTAAATATGGACAAAAAATAATTTAGATAACTCTTGATTAAAAAAGTTATCCAAATTATTATTTTTTTATCAATATTTAGATATTAAATGATAAGTTTATAATAAAAAATCATTAGTAATCTAGATTCTGTCTGGTTGAGGGATCACATAAAAATATATTCAATATTTCAAGACTAAAATGATAGAATTGAAATATTAAAAGCCAAAATAAGATAAATTTTATACTTTAGGGATTTCTAATATAATTAATTTTTTTATTTGTACGGTTAAAAGTGCATCGACACGCAGACGCAAGGACGAAAAAGATATTTTATTTTTTCATTATTACACCATAAAAAAGCGTTGATATTTTAGGACAACACCCAAAAAATATCTGACCTCGCCCGTCCTTGTCATGTCACTCCTCACGAACTTATCGCTGACGTGGTTCATCAAGTGCTATGCCACGTGTAAAAGCTCTGAAAACTGGCACTTTCTCTTTTGTCCCCACCTCTCTCTCTCTCTCTCTCTTCCTTCTAACTTGGCCGCCAAATCAAATCTGTGAGGGTTTTCTCCGCTAAATCCAGCGAAAACGAAGAGAGTTTGTGTAAATTTAGGAACTATTTCACCATTAGATATGGAAGGTGCTGATCCACCACATAGGATTTTGGATCGAACGGGCTTGATGGCGTCGGAGCTGACGCTGACGCTGACCAGCGATGGTGATTCAAGCCGTTTTGATGAACAGGAAGAGACGTCGAATCTGGGGGTATGGATAATTTATCATCTTCTTTCTTAGTCAAGCAGCATCTGGATTTGAAGTTGTGTATGTAATTATGTGTATATATGTGTTTGTGCGTGTGGATATGATTATAGGTTTTGTTAAATTTGTTTGGCATAGGGCTTTTTAAAATCTTGTCATTATTTTTGTTAATTTTGTTATGTTCACGGATGATCTGGGGAAATTATTTTAATCTTTTTTGAATGTATTTGTTCAAGTTGATAATTCGAAGTTCTTTGCTTGGTTCTTGCGGATAGCTTGCCAGAAAAGAGGAGGAAGTGCCTGAATGGGGCTCACATGATGCCCTTTATTTATTTATTTATTAATTTCTCCTTTTTCTTAGTTTTCGCCGTAAGCAATTTGGATAGACGAATCAAACCTTATTTATGTATGTGGAATCAATATATTTTCCTTATGTTGGTGAAGAAAGAACTCCCATACTTACATGAACAAATAATTAAGAAGCATCGTTGGAAGGGGGGAAGAGAGAAAGGAATGAGAGTTTTTTTTTTTTTTTGGGGGGGGGGGGGGGGAGGGGCGAGGGGACGAAGAAAGGCATTAATTTTGAAGTGGTCTAGTTTTTATTTTTTTTGGAGGGTGTATTTTGTAGAAAGTTACTACAGTCAACAATAGTTACCTATCCAGAAACTACAGATTAAATACAATAGACAAGAAGCTTAGTTCTACTTTTGTCCAGCTCATCATTTTTGTGGCATTGAGATTTACCAGTTGTTTGGGATGATAAGGTTCGGAAATGACAAATTTAAACCACAGAGTGGTTCAGTTGCTCTGTGTGTGTGTGTGTATTGTGTGCGAAGATGGGAGAAACCAGTGCACATCTCAAGACAAAGAATTTTATTTCCTTTTTTCTCAGCTTCTGTTTTGTCGTTGTTTGTTTTGTTTTGTTTTGTTTTGCAGTTCTGATTGTTTGTGCCCTTGTTTTCTGGAATGGATGTGAGTTTGAAGTAATTAAGGTACAATGAAAAGATTTCAATACATGCAGAAACAGTTAGAACGCTGGCAACCTTGCAAATGTGGTGAATTATTTGCTAGACTGCTAACAACCTTGCAAACGTGGGCGATTTATCTGTTTATTTATTTTTTGGCGGTGAATCAATTCCATGTGCTGATGACTACTTTCTTGATGTCACTATTATCTTTGACATTGATGCTTACGATGCCAACCACATATGCATATCGATATGTTTCTCCTTGGCTATTCTAAATATGAAACTTCTTTTTGAAGAAGATTCCTGTTTTTCATTGAGATACATTAATCTCAGGAATCTCAGGCGAGAGAATCAACGCCTACTGAATGGACAGATGAGAAGCATAGTTTGTATCTCAAATCTATGGAAGCTTCGTTTGTTGACCAGTTGTACAGTTCTTTTGGTTTACTTCGTTGGAGCCCGCAAAGAAACAGCTCATTGGATCCCCAATCCTCCAGGCAAATGCATGCCAGTAACTGTGTCCCTTCTGGCCAGGTCTGAAAGTTTTTCATTCTGTTTAGTTTGCTGCCTTCCTGACAGTAATCTATACTCTTTTAGACTTTATTATCACTATCATTTTTGTTGTCTGCGACAGTATAAGGTTCTTCAAGATGGCTGTTGGGCAAAGATCAATTTCAGAAGAGATGAATCTCAGTTAAACAAGGCAGATGGGCCTGGTGTTCTTTTAGCGAATCCATGGATTCGGCATTTTAGGTCTGGATGCAGACCCATGGTTAAAACATCTGCTTCCCGAAAAAAACCTGCATTAGCTACTGCTTCAAATCGGTTTCCTGGGTCTCAATCTCATTTATGTGGCCATGATTCAATTGGAAGCAGTGCAGGTAGATCCCAGCTGTTTCTTTTTTTTGTTACCTGTGAAATATTCATCTTCCTTTGCATGCTAGCAACAGTTTCTTATATTTTTTCATAATGCGTTTTCACGATTAGTATACTGTAAGAATGGCAAAGTGCTGGCATATTTTTGTACTTATTTTTTGTTTGGTTGCTTCATAATATGCTTTTCTGGGACTTGCAGAGGTGTCAGATCAAAACTTCGTCAATGCTGATGCTGAGAAAGAGAACTCAAGTGTGATGTCCATCGCCAAAAGGATGAAAGCTACAGTAGTTGCTTCTTCGAGCAATGATCAAGTAATGTCTAGATATCACTAATTAGCATCCGTGGATTATGTGATGTGTATTATGTTCTATGGTCACCAGTTTATCTCTCAATTGCTCTCTCAGGTTGTTCCTTTGGTAAGTTTCCTGAATCAGAGGATGTTGGGGGGAATTGTGTTTCCCCAAAAAAGTAGTGCCTTCTTGTTGTGGTGATTGGCGACTTGAAAGTAATGTTGGCAACTACTGTGATTGGAGTTGAACTGCATTATATTCCTAAACTGGGAAGTAATGGAGAGAGATGTTTGAGGCATATTAATATATTTATTTCTGTGATTTTAAAATGTTAAAACTCATGCGAGAGAGAGTGGGAAAAGGGGGGAAAAGAGAGGGGGGGGGGGGGGATTTGATCATATGTAGGATTTCTGAAATAAGTATAACAAGATTGAAGATTATGCTGCTGTCTACTGAACCTGCAAATGGATTAGCAAGAGTAGATGTATTTGCTTCAAAGCATGAGGAGGCTATTTCTCAAATCACATCGGCTTGTGCTTCAGGGCTTCAATAAAGTTTGTAATCGAAGCTGTGGTGGTTGACTAGTAGATTTCTCTTCTCCTTTATGACAAGCTACTGGCAATGGAATTGCCAATTGTGTATGTTGAATTTGTGATTTGGTGGACAGGTAACATGCAGGCTGTACATTTTTTGTGGTAAACACTGATTTTTAGTGTCTGGTAATTTTAACTAGATCACCAAACTGTAAACTGGAATCTATGACTTCTGAAAATACCTCAGGTGCCTTGGTCACAAATTGAGCTGCTGCTTGTGGTCTGGCAATTGGTGAGTGCATGTGTTTTGTTGGTTCTAGGCTGCATAAGCTGCGTTTTATGTGCACATTGTATTTGATGAAGAGCTCGGTCAAGGCAATATTAGACGAGAGAATATTAAGTCGTGGGCTATTTGGTCACTGTATGCCTCGATCACACGTGGAGATGAAGTGGAGATTTTAGAAACTAAACCCAGAAGAGAAAGGAAAGTAAGTGGCCAATTGCTCTTGGAAATGAAAGGCACAATGTACTAGCTTTTTGGAGGAGGTGTAGATGTTAAAGGTATATTGTTAGGCCTCTGTTCGTTTTGTTTGTTTATTGTTTTGAATTCGTCTTTCGTAGAAAATTTTCGAAGAAAAGTACTATAGAAGTGAAAGACAACAAATTGAGAGTATGGATGACAACACTAATGTTCTGTTGGGTATGATAAAAAAATGGAAGGAGGAAAAGTTAGAAGAATAAATAAAATATTATGTTTGGTAAGGAAGGAAAATAAAAAGGATGGAAAAGTTGATGAATTTATTTTTTTTTCAACTCATCAAAATTAATACCTCTAAAATCGGAAGGAAAGTGGATAAAAAATTAATTATTTATTTTGAGATATATTTTATTTGTCTATATATTATGTATATATTAATTTTATATAAAAATACAATGATAAAATATGTATATCATTAAAATAAATAAATAAATAAAAATAAAAAATTTAAATTATAAAAATATTTTTTTCATTTTAGCTAGGAGTAAAAATTTTTGACTTAACACGATGATATGACTCGGAAGTCGACACAAATGTTATGACACGAACTTGAAAAGGACTTGACGTGTGAACAAGAAATATAAAAAATTTATAAATTTATGACTCAATACGAATCTGACACTGCACGACTTGATTATCATCCTTAATCATAATCAGCACAAAAAAGAATAAAAAAAATTAGTTATTTTTATTTTCCATCCATCTAACCAAACACAAAGGAAGAATAATGTATCATTTATACTTTTCATTCTTCATATTTTTTATTATTGCTACCAAACGGAGCATAAAAATTCTTAAATTCTCAATTTATACTTTGAAATATTATAATTTATAGATTCTACCCTCAATCAGCCAAAAAGTTAACAATGTAGGGCAAAATTTATTTATTTTTTGTTCTTTTTGATAATTTTTTTATTGTATTATATTAATGATGTTAATTGAGATGAGTTATTTGGACTCAACTCCAGTTCGACTCGTGCTCTAATGAGTTTAGTTTGAATATTTTTTCAGACTCGTTTAAAAAAATGAGCCTAAAAAAAAATTCAGATCGTTTAAATGTAAAATAGTCAAGCTACTCAAGCTCGGTTTGAACTTGGTTCGAGTTCGAATATAACTTATTTTCTAAAGAAATCAAGTTTGAAAATAAGTTTTAACATTTACAAAGACCAGCTTGATTAACAATCCAATATTCTGTACACAATTATTTGCTTATTATTAAATTTTAAGTGTTTTACATAAAAAATTTGTACTAAATTTTCTTAAAATAAAATATATTGTTACCTTTTAATTTGAGGGTATAATGTGAGAAACTCAATCTTTTAGTGTACAATTTGAGAATATAAATACTTTTTAGAGGTGCAAAGTGCCATTTTCCTAAAATTATTAGTGAAAAATGTTAGGGTTAATTGTAAATTGCATGCTGAAAGATTGTTCGAATTTTAATTTGTACTCTCAAAGATAAAAAATTTTAATTTGTACCTTCAAATAGAAATTTATATCAATGTGTACCCTTAAAAATCAAAAATCTCAATTTGCACTCTCAAAGATAGAAATT
This sequence comes from Ilex paraguariensis, assembly GCA_963454935.2. NCBI lineage: Eukaryota > Viridiplantae > Streptophyta > Magnoliopsida > Aquifoliales > Aquifoliaceae > Ilex > Ilex paraguariensis. The sequence continues at coordinate 188,685 of CAUOFW020000703.1, read as the reverse complement.
TGTATCAGTGTGCACCCTCAAATATCAAAAAACTCAATTTGCACCCTCAAATATAGAATTTTATATCAATGTGCACCTAAAATTACTCGCCGTCAGTTTGCTACCTAAAATTAAATTGATAAATTATACTTAGATCCCCTCATGCTTATCACTTAATCATTTTGATCTCTTCATATTTATAATATTACTCCTATATCTCATGATGTTTGTGCACGTGTAACACGTAATCCTTTTTAGGTGATATCTGTTAATATAACCGTTAAAAAATATAATTTATTCTAATAAAAAATTATAATTTCATATTATCCTTTATTTTGTGGGTCCAATATACTCTAAAATTCAAAATCAAGCTTACAATTTGAATATTTAATAGAATGTAAGTATTTATATTATATTTTTTTTGTATCCAATGCAATATATCACTTAAACATAATTATTTGAATGCCCAATTGGGGGACATTTTAGATTGAGAATATTTTTATTAGGATTTTATAACCGTTAAAAAATATAATTTTATCCTAATAAAAAATTATAATTTCATATTACTCTTATATTTGTGAAGGGGTTTAAATGATTAAGTGACAAGTATGAGGAGATCTAAGTATAATTTGTCAATTTAGTTTCAGGCAACAAATTGACGACAGTTAGTTTTAAGTACATATTGATATAAATTTTTATTTTTGAGGATGCAAATTCAAATTTTTGATATTTGAGAGTACATATTGATATAAATTTTTATCTTTAAAGGTATAAATTGAGAATTTTGCTCTTTTGAGAGTGAAAATTGATATTCGAATTATCTTTTGCATTGTAGTGTAATTTGCAATTAATCCAAAATGTTAGCGTAAGCACCCAAAAGGTCGAGCGAACCCTCGTGTCTGAATCAGTATGTTCAGGTTGATACGTCCAATCTAATTTTGTTTTCGCTTGAATTAACGTTGACAGCTCTTTGAGTCCTTTATTTCTTTAGACAATCAATCACAAAGGTTTCGATTCTTCATCACACTCTGTCCTTAATTCAGTTTCTGAATTCCAATTTCATCATAATTTTTTTCTTACTTTTCGACAATTTAACAATCTCACGCTTATTAGGCTCCAGCAGTCTTTGACGGAGTTTGATAGTGCTTTCAATTGTCAGTGAATGTTCCCAAGAAAACAATTTTGCAATGTCTTGGTTTTCGTCGACTTCGAAGGTGGTTGGACGGTTGGTTTCTAAGAGAAATTCAATCAAACACCTTCATTGGCATTAATTATTAATGGGTCGCTTGTTCAAGTCACGAATACAACCCTCACAGTATTCGGAATAGGGTTGTGTACATTTAATTCCCCCTAGACCTCATAGTGACGGGAGTCTCGTAACTAGACTGCCTTTGTCAATATTTTCTATTTTGGTTTCTCATTCTAGGAAACTAGACGAGTTGTATGGAAACAATCTCGGTATAGTGTCATTGTTGATTTTGTCTCTCCCAATTTCATCCTTGCTCCAAACGTTTGGATGTAGTCTAACTAGTAGTTTTTCTCTCAATTCCTTTTTGGGTTTTGAAGTTAATGAATATCCCTTAGATAGATTCTCTTGTTGAAACAAGTGATATAGGATTTAGAGATTCTCATATCGGTTGAGTTACTTTTGACATTTTAGTTGGGAGACATGGCACAAGCAGCATTAATATCACTATCTAAGAACTGATTACATGTAGTAAGTTTCTAACATAATGTGGTGCTGTTGGTATTGTACTCAGTTAAACCATTTAGTAGGCAATGACAAGATTGTTTATGGGAGGCTACTTTTTATTATCCTTTATGAGTTCAAAAACCAAGTATTGCACCGTTTTTCATGTTAATCATAATTTCTCAATGAGACGGGGGCATGTGCAGTATAATTGTTCCTTCTAATGGGCCTTCATATGTTTTTCAATAATGAGGTTGTATTGTTACTGGTATTTGTGTTAATGTACTTATCTTTCCTATTTTATTTCCAGACAACTGCATCAGAGAGTAACCTTTTTGATCATCTGATAAACATTTGGGAATTCAATCCAGGACCCATTCTGGGAACTTGCAATCTTCACGCTTTATCGACAGGTAAGCTTTGTAAACTTTAGTATCTTTGCAAACTCAGTGCTACTCTTGTTTCATGAATGTACAATTAATGTGCAAGTTCAATTAAACTGGATTTTGACTTGATCAAAATGTTCAATTTCTGCATATTGGCTTCAGAGTTTAGAGATTTGATGAAAGGCTCATTTTGGTTGTATTGAGGTTTTAGCTGAGACTTTGCCTCATATATTGATCACTGTAGTGAATTGGCTCCTCTCTTTGCCTCTGGACGTAGGTTTACCAAGGCCGAATCCGCTTGTGTACTGGGTCAAAGCTAAAAAAAAAAATTGACATGTTTGACAATTGGGAGCACTGGGTAAATGGTTTCTAGATTTACAGGCATATAATAGTTAATAACTAAGTGGTCCAACAGACACAGCATGAAATTTCTCCAATGATGCTTTTTAGGAAAACAAGTGCTTGTTTGTGTATCAACTAGAATGTTTGTTTGAGCTTTTTGAATTAATTTACCTTCTGATTCTCAATTTTTTTTTCCAAGCTCATAATTTGCGCAGGCTCGCAGCTGTCCACTGTCCAAGCTTCACACTAATCCCTATATGGATTACTTTGAAGCAGTGACATTAGTGTTTAGTTTGTCGATTTGTGTTTGAGAGGACTTTCTTGATTATCTTATTGATGAGTATCAGTGTGGTGAATAGTTACAAGGTTCTTGCAATCTTCTTGGTTAATATAAATCTTTCCGAAGGTTTAAAGTTTCTCGATTGATGTCTTTTACCCTGCTGAATAGCAGTTTGAAGCATTCTAACTCGGTTGATGTCTAACAGGTGGCAAACATGTTTTTTAAGGAGGTGGTCTCTCAAGTTGTTAAGTCATTCATCGACCGCTGTGAATTGATATATGGACCACCGGTACCTGTTCTTGAAAATATTTATGAACAAAGGGCATGAAAGCTTGCTTCCTCCATGGCCATATGTCAGAGACTACATGGTCAATTGAAACCTTGCGTGCATATTCAACACAATTCAAAGTACCAGAACCAAATTCATAGTCTCACCATGACCAGTGGGTTCTTGTTTTTATATGCTGCCCAGTGCCATTATACAAGAGTTTTTTCTTTGATAGAGCAGAATGGGGCATCAGGATTCACTCAAACTAGTTGAGATAAATATTTTTTTGCGTTACAATGTACTTTTGTGAAGTGTTTTTTCTTTTTCATTCTACTGATTGGATTTATTATCCAACCGTTGAGATGTACTATTCGATTTTTGTTAATACATTATCCCATTTCCTATAAAAAAAAAAATTAGATTCAACGCTCAAAAATAGGAATAAGAATTAGAGAATACTGATGGGGCATTGTAGAGTGGTGAGGAAGGCAGTATGGGTTTCTTGGGGGTGTCCTGTTGTTAGTACGATAAAGTTGAATACTGATGGGACAGCGAAAGGCGACCCAGGGTTAGCTGGGGGAGGTGCTATCCTTCGTAATGAAGCAGGCAGAATGGTAGTGGCTGCGTCATTCTTCTATGGGCAGTGTACAAATATGATGGCAGAGTTTAATGCGCTTCTGGATGAGTTATGGCTAGTTAAGGAGTATGGGCTGATGGTGCATCGTATTATTATTGAATCAGATTCTATGGTGCTTGTTAAAACGTTACAAGAGAAGATGAGATGTGCATGGTCTTGTTTGCGTTTATTGTTTGAAATTAGAGAGCTTTTAAGGGGTTGTGAGTTTCAAATTGTTCATGTCTATCGAGAAGCTAAATGTGTAGCTGATAGTTTGGCAAATAAAGCTGTCCAGGATAGGGCTTCAACAGATTTTTCAACTGTTGAGCAGCTGCCCAGGATGACGAAGCTTCTGCTGATGCAGGACCAGCGTGGAATGCCTGGGTTGAGGGTTCGAAAATTGATGGTCTTTGATGATAAAGGCTGATGGGGATGGTTTTTCCTTAGCACTGAAGTGGGCAGTCTAATACAGGGTGTTGCAGGTGGATGGGCAGATTAGCTTTGTTAAAAGAATTTTGTTGAAAATTTTGTCTTGAAGGATTAAAGCCATATTTGGCTATTTGTTTCTTGTAAAGCTTTGCTTACCTTAATTCTTGTAATTTTGGTTTGAATAAATAAAACTCTTTCTTTCAAAAAAAAAATTCACCTCCTCTGAAGTAGGAATAAGAATTTTTTCACGTGTATGACCACCATAGGGCATGATAACTTTTTCAGAACTTTATTTTAGTCAGCTCCATTGATACCCTGTTCTGGTCTCTGAACCCCTTTGTCTATACTCATCAAGATTTGGTATTGGGCCTTTGTGATGCCACTTCAAATAAATTTACGCTCTGGCACACTACCCCTAGAGGCCCTAACCTCCCTCATAATGGTCTCTTCCATCTTCAAAGAGACTTGTGTAAAAAAAACTAGAAACCTGTCAAATAGCTTGGATGTATTTACTATCTCGACATTAAGTTTGAGTTTTTTTCTTTGGTTCAACAGTCAGGAGTATCTAGACATTTTGATTAAACCCTTCTTTGTTCGGGTCAATAGTAGGTCATTCACGCTCCAAAAGGTTGTCAAAAATCAAATTTGAGATGTATAAATTTACTGTTCATCTCTGTTACCATTTGAGTTACTCTTTGGAGTTATTCAGTTCAAGTTTTGCAAGAAAATCTTGAATTACTCAATAAGCATATTATATCAGTGACTACTAATCTTTTGAATTTGTGTTGTAGTCACGAGTTTAAAAAAATATTCTACTATGTAAGATGAGACAAACTGTCATAAGAATTTGTGTTGTAGTCACGAATTTATAAGAATATTCTGCAATGTAGGGTAAACAAAAACGACCTAAAGTTGTGATTGGATGACCATAAGAGCCCACTTTGACTTTTTACTCATTTGGAGAGTGAGTGGAGTCTCTAAGAGATGTCAATTTCACAAGTCCTTTGCTTTGCTTTGCCTTGCCATTCCCAGATACTAAATAAATAGACATATAGATTCCCATTTTGCCAAGAAAAAAATATCCAATAATTCATTCAAAGGAGAATCATCCAGCTGGAAATTTGATTTAGCATATCGAAAGTGTGGAGGGTGGGACCCAAATCAATGGCCTCGTTGGTTGAACGGTGATCACTGGATCCAACAATGAAAGTATTTTAGTATTGATAACGTCACATCATCAATTGATTACAAAATTTTAAATAAACAAATTGAATCTCGTTTAAATAATTATATGTTTATATTTACGATTGGTTATTAGCCTGCATGAAATCTATTTTTTTATTTATATGCATATTATTGATTAATAATATCACCGTCACCGTGAATTTTCGATCCGAACCACAAAAGAGATTTGATTTTAGTTTGTACGTTTATGAAACCAAAGGAATATCTTTTTTTTTTTATTATTATTATTCTTATGGTCCTATCGATCAATCTAAATGATTATGGGAATGGTCGTTTTCCATCGTACAGTAATACGACCTTAAAGTATTCAAAGAATAAAAGGTTCTTTACTTTTTTTTAAAAACTTTTTTTGAAACGTTCATTAGCATCATGTTTCCTAGGTTTGATTGCTAATAATGCTGAAGAGAAGATCAAAGATTTTGAATGTGGCCTTTGATTGTTTTAGTTCCTATAATTAGATTAATACTAGTGTAGGTTGGTTCACCAATTGGGCAATACCACTTCTAACGTTTTTATAGTAAAAACGGCGGATTTAAAAATTTGGGTGGGATTATTCTCGACCCCTTAAATTTCTATTTTTACCCTATTTATCATATTACTTTAAACTATTTAGTTTATTCTATTTATATTGACTCCATTAGTTACTAAGTTCACCTCATTTATAGATATTTAATTAACTATTAAATATATTTCAAAAAAATCGAAACAAAAATAGTAATTGAAACGAAATTTTAATGTTCCGAGATTATCTATATTATTTTGAGGTGTTTTGAAATATTTTGATATATTTTCATCAATATTTTTGAAATATTTTAAGATGTTTTAAGCTATTTTGACATACTTTGACTAATATTTTAAAAATAATTATTAATTTTTATTCTGCTTCTGAAATATTTGTGTACCAAAATAATATAATGATATGAAAATTTGATCATTACTTATATAGTAGGTTCAAATAAAATTAAATGAATTTAATTTTTAATTAATTAATATAGACAGAGTAGATTTAAAAACTAATGAGATGGGTATATATGACGTGAATTTAGTAATTTAAAATAAAATGATTCAATGGGGTGAAAAAAAAATTTAAAGGGTGAAAATAGCCCCGCTCTAAAAATTTAGTCAAACGACTGTCTTTCATATTTTAAAAAAAAAATACCTATAAAAATAGCTTATATTGATCGGGTTATTCATAACTAATAAGAATATTTATAGGACTAATAAAAATATCTTATATGAAAATTTTTAATTCACTCTTTTATCTTTATAAAAAACTATAAAGACTAACATGTCTTTTTATAATTAAATATACAGATTACTATTATATCTCTTTATACTTAAATAACAAAATAACCTCTAACGTATCTTTTAAATTTTTATCTTTACAAAACTTTTAGATAGTCATGTTACTCTTAACCAGATATATAAAAACATTATGAATTTTTTTGTAAAACCCCAATATTAATACACATTAACAACTTCATTGATACAATATTATCTCTAGTGCTCAAAAATTAATATATGTATTTTTTTCTCTTTATCTATAATACAAACAATTTAATTATGAAAAAGATAATATAATATTTAATTTAACTATATAATTAAAATTTTATGTATTTTATCAAATATTTTAATAAAAACTTTTCAATGCAACGCTCGCGTCACATTACTGGTAATAAGAAAGTTTTCCAAAACTTTTGAGTGGCAATTGCCCCTTTCTCTCTCCAGATCAACCCATTGCATAGCTATCTTATGATTTGGCTCAACTCATGAACAAGATGCCAATGCAGTCGTGTCCAAGGTGTTAGAAGAATGTTTTAGATAGAAAATCTAATCTATGCTGGTGTTGATTGACATATGCATGCACGGGAAAATATCATGGTGGAGAGAGAGAGTGCCGCCAATTTGCAAGTTGCGCAGTGCTACTTATCCAGAGATTGCTGCTTTGTGATGTTGAAGGAGATATAAAGAACAGCCGCCTTGAGCTTCAAAAGGTGATCAGATAGCCAATTTTGAATACAAAAGTGACCAACCAAGTTGGTAGAAATCGTCAAAAAAATGGAGTTGAATGTGTTTCCTTTTTCTTTTTCCTCTCACATTTGCCTGCGAGGTGGAACAGTTAAAATTGTAAACAATCTTATCCTCGGACTTAAACCCGCAGGCACAACATGTGATATGTGCATCCCAACCGTAGGCTGCACCGGCCAGTGATACTGGGAATATATTCAACCCCAAGTTGGTTATATACAAGAAAAACAAGATTTAGTTGCAACTAGTTGGTGCCGTTTCCTGCAAATTTTTTTTGATTGGTTCAACGGTCTGGAGTGTCCGAATCAACTTACACGAATTTCGACTAATTCTCTTCTTAGTCTAGTCAAATACAGGTTATTCACACTAGAACTAGAGTATTCATGCGTTTACTGCAAAATGCCTTTAAAAATCTCGCTTAGCGGCATCTTCTGGGAAAACTAGACCAGAAGTAAGATTGATGCATTAATGGCAACATATAAGTGAGTACAATAATATTATAATATATTTAATTTGGAGACTTAATATATTCAGATAATTAGATTGATAATAAATTTATGAGATTCATGGTTAATTCGATAGTCTCATCATATTAAGGCCCTGAATTAAATTTTCGAGTTAAGTCTCAATAGCACGAATCGGATAAATAATGTTGGATGCCCTTGTTTGTACATATTAAATAAATACTTATTTTATACTTCTCTCTAGTAGCTTAAGTTTATATAACAAATGGTGTTCAACATCACATTAGAACGCTAAGGTCCGGAGTTCAAATCTTACTAGACATCTTCCCTTGTACCATAAAAATAAAAAAACAATCATGTGGGTGGACCATATCCAACGAGGGGCCACATGTAAGGGAGATTAAATTCTTGCATTACACCCTTCTCTAATAGCTTCTGTTTTTAGAGTAAATGGTATACTACTCATGGTCCTCCTCTTCCATAATGAGCAATAACTAACGAGGAAAAGAGGATTGGACTATGCTGAATTTATAACTAAACAGTACAAATATTTATTGGATTTGAGGCAATGACAAGTACTTAACTACTCAAACGATACATTATGCATTTGAGCTTGATAATCATTCTCTCCGAAATAGAGGCAAGAATATCTATTAGAATTAGACTACCCCTTATATTTAACTAATCCAATTACAACAGAAGTCTCGTGTCCTAAACACGATTATTTATATTCCACTGTCTTTGACACTAGTATAAGCATCAGGTGATACTAGGCTTAAGTTTATAGTACTTAGACAAACATGAAAGATCTTATGCCTAGGACAATCACAAGATTTTCCATGTAGTTTCTCTCAATTTGTCAAAAACACTTCGTTTTTTTTCTTACGAATCTTTATTGTTTTATACCTACAAGAGCTAAGCCCATTGATCATTTCGAATCTTTTTCTCTCGCTCTCTACGTGGATTTCAACAAATGTAGCCATTTGATCAGACACTAGTATGCACAAACATATAAGTTCCAAGGGAAACAAGTAGGGACATCTTTTCAATTATCAATAATTTAGGGTGGGTACATGTTGGATTTTATAGATATGTCATGGGCCACATGTACAAATTCTATTTTTTTTTTTTTTGGGTTCAACAGACAAGAATATCCAAGGCAGCTTACGCACACTTCAAATAATCTCCTTTCCGATCTTCTTAAAGGCAATCAATCTATGCTAGAATTAGGGTATTCATGTTGCCAAAATTCGAACTCAAGACATTTGGATTTACAGCTCATTCTTATTACTATTTGACCTACCTTAAGTTCAAATTCTATTGTTTCTTCTGTTTTGTAACTAGGATTCACTTATTTTTGGACGAATTGTTTGGAAATTGAAGGAGAATTGAATGAAAACAAACAAATAATATGCTGGGCAGGCTTTCAAAGTATGAAAGGGTCAAAGAGGATAGGTATTCTTACATTCTTGCAAAAACAACAAAAATCATGCAATGTGAAAATTGTTTTTAAAAATAATGGACGGAATACAAATCCCTTTTGGTATAATTTCTTTCTATTTCTTTCAATAATAGAAATTCATGGTAGGTAATTTATTATTGAGTGAACTTGAAGGAAAAATGCACTAGAGGAATATAAGTATACTTAATTTCAACTTCAAATGATGAATATAACAACTATTACAGACCCTGATCCAAGAGTACCCATATTTTTTGATCTTTTACCCCTAACTCACAGGATTTTCAAAAAAAAATACTTAAAAGATGGTGTTTTTGAAAGTATTTTTCAAACTTACGCACTTTTAAAAATATCAGTGGGAATGATATTTTTATACAAAAGACATTCGTTTTAGTATAAAAACATTAGACTAACTGACTTTTTTGTGCAAGACTGTAGTCCATATATATCTAAAAATGTTAGTCCAAATGAAGTTTTAGCTAAAACCGTTATTTGGACTGATTTTTTTAGCTATTCCCCGTTCCTCCAGCGATTTGTGAAAGACCGTACACATACTGCAAAAAGGTTTTGGTAAATTATACTTATACCTTCTGGCATTTGATTTTATTATATGGATATTCCCTCACATTTTAAAAATTACACTGAGACCCCTTGACATTTGAAGACGCAACGGCCGCACCCCTTTTGTCTAATAGACGTTAACAATTTCATTAAAAAGACCTTTTTAACCCTCATATATCATTAAGATTTACCAATGCCCATATCCAATCCATTCAACTCACCCCTCTATTTGACTAAGTCAAAATAAATAAATTAAAAAAAATTAATGCTTCCTGTGTTCTAGTCAACTTACTATTATCCTCATGAATGTGATTGTGGAGGTGGTGGTAATGGTTGCGATGGTGATGATCATCGTGGTGATGGCGGTGAGAATTGGTGGACTTGGAGTGGTAGGTGATGATCATTGTATTGGCCAAAACCAAAAATTAACCTAATATCGAAAAGATAAGATTAAATTTAATGACAAAATCATAAGGTTTAATTTGAATTAGGTGTTAAATTTGTTTAAGTATTAAGTTTAATTTGGATTAAGTGATAAATTTTCTTTAGTATTAAGTTTAATTTGATTTTGGTGTTAAATTTATTTAATTAGAGTCTCATTTGTAATTTAGTTTGCTTCGAGTTTTTTTCCAACTTAGAACGGAGAATATTATTGTCATTTTTTCACTTTTGTTAACTACATCCATTATTTGACCGCATGTGGGGCCTTAGTGTAATTTTTGAAATATGAGAGGGTGTTTGTGTAATAAAATCAAATGTTAGGAAACGTGAGTGTAATTTACCCAAACTTTTTTTGCAATATGTGTAAAGTCTTTCACAAATCGCTGAAGGAATGGGGAATAGCTAAAAACGTCTGTCCATTATGACCTTTTTAGCCAAAACTTAGGTGTAAATGGGCTACAATTTTGTACAAAAAATGTCGATTGGTCTGACATTTTTATGCTAAAAATATTATTTCAATTGACATCTTTTGTTTAAAAACATCCCACTGACTTTTTAAAAGTGCTTGATTTTAGAAAATACTTTCAAAACAACCCTCTTTTGTGTATTTTTTTTTTGAAAGCAATCTGAGATGGGGTAAAAGCTCATAATTTTTTGTAGAAGTTAATATTTCACTTTATTACAATAAAAAAACCTTTTTGCCCGCTGAACCAAACATTCTTGAAAATTGTCTACGTTATGGAAAAAAAATCGATTATATATAGCTATTTATTATTTTTGTAAGTACTATTGTTGTGAGTGTTTTTAACAATATTGTAATACATAAGAAAAGTGATAAAAATAGTTATCACAACAGTGATAAAAATATCTACAGAGTAATAATTTTTTTTATACCAAAAAAAATGGTAAAAAATAATTATCACAACAGTAATAAAAATACTCACAAAAATAATAAATTTTAAAGGTAAGAAGATATTGAATTTTTTTATTGGGTACCCTAAGTCAAGTCTATTCTTCAAAATTGAAGTATGATTTGGAATGTATGTGAAATCCACTCTGCCATGATAATGTGTTCCTCCTTAGCAGACCACTAGCCTCATGTCCTACTCCTACACCCTCAGTATAAATCAGACCATGATGCCTGTTATGAAAATGCAAAGAAGGGGACTATAAAATGTAGCATTTTTTTTAGCTTCAGCGCACAAATCTGCCTAATAGATCATAAGAAATCTCATAGATGGGACACACTGCAAGGTGAATCACACCCCTAAGTCCACTTTATTTCATTGTCTGTGTATTTACAGAGGGGGAACTAAAAATCAGTTTATTTGCATTTTTACCGCCAAACTTTTAGGCTAAAATCATGATCTTGATTTCAGGTGTTCAAATCACTTCTTTATCTGCTTGTTTTCAACATACTTGCAGAGTACACTTAAAATATAGTGTCTTCTTGAGAAAATCTTTGTCCAACATTGTTCTAAATAAGTTTTTCAAGTGGTATTATACGGGGCATTCCATACATATTGAATTGGCACAAAAAAGAACGATGCGAGACTCTCTCTCTCTCACACACACACACAAATATTATATATGAACACATTCTATGCAGACGCATTATGTGGAGACTTAGATTGAGCTTGAGGTGAACTTTCCGTTGGCTTTCCACAGTGTAGGATAAGGTCAGCGGATAATCTAACAAAATTTTGCCCCAATATGATCAGACGTTGTTTCAAAATGTTGATTTCAACTGTTATTTCACCTCGGAAAGAGTAAAGTAAGCTTGATAAGCGAGGTCTCATGCAAAAATAATAATTTCTATAAATTTTCAATGATTCATTTTATATCCCCATGTTATAAAAAATAACGAAAATAAAACGAAAGTTAAAGAAACAAAAGAGAGAATTTTAAACATGACATATTCTCATCGTACCACAATTTAGGTATACTACTGTTGGGACCTCGTCCACATGAGATCATTCCAAATGTCAAAATAAGTACCATAACATGTGTCAAACACCGAGAAAAAGGAAACAGAGAGGAGATGACACGTTTCAATCGCACATAACACTTTACTGACATTCGTAGCCTTTGCCATGCATGATTGTTCACATTGGAAGGGAAACATTTCCAGAAAAGAGCAAGCAACGATCAATATTCGTTGTGCACGTTTTAGAAAAAAGCTTACTTGTATTATTAAGCATGTGTTGGATCATGTAGGTGAATTGTAAGGAATGATCACATAAAACTTTAATTTAATTCATAGGTGTGATTTATGAATGATTATGTATAAGTGTGAATTTATAGTGTGAATAGTGTAGGCAACTTCCCCTAGTATAATTTGAAAATTTTTCGGGTAGTTATTTTGATAAACTTATATTTTTTAATAATTTGTCTCCACTTAAAATTTGTATAAATTTATCGCTATTTCTAAAAATCTAAACTAACTTATATTAAGTAATGTGGTGTTAAAAGATAAATCTAAGAGTTTTGATTAAAATGATATTATTTTAAAATCTCCTCAACAATTTATGATAGATTTTTAGACCCCCACAGTAGTATTCCTTTTATTTTACTAAAACATTGGATTCTTTCATGAATTAAAATTTTAAATTTTTATGGTTATTTCATACAATTCAGTGTTATCATCATTTCTTCGGTTTCTCTTTTACATTCAATTCTCTCTTTTTCTTACATACCAAGTCAGCAATTATTATCACTTAATATTCATTTACGAAATTGCGACGAATTTGGTGATTGTCGTTTACATATTCTCTTCTGTTTTTTTTTTTCTCCTGGGCAGTACTCAGTCGATAATTGATTCTTAATTTTTACTAATAAATTATTTTAATTGATTGGTTTTTATTACGGGTTTTAACTTATGAACAAGTAATAAATTGTTCCTATCGTAAAAATATTTTGGCTCCGCCCCTGATTGTGTCCACTAAAGATTATCGTTGTAACTATTAATTTGAAAAATATGAGTTGGAAGGCATGTTACATTGCACTATTGTTTGTGCAAATTTTATGGGTACAACCAACCATACATATAACTCCAATTAGGGGTGTGTTTGTCTCTTGATAGGCCTATTCAATTGTAAGTTCCACACGTGGTTAGGTTTTAGGGGTCGAGAGTTAGGACTCATGGCACTAGTTTGCAATTGTTATATGATGCTGGTTGAAGATAGGAAAAGATTACGACAGTGCCAGCAGGATGAAGTTAAATGCAACAAAACACAATTATGTAATTTGATAAGTTTGTCTGAATATGAAAAAACAACCTTAGAATTAAGAGCGTATCGTGTGGTGTCACTTTCATGTAACAGAAAGCAAACATAAATTGTCATGTTTGGTTTACATTTCAATTTTTATTTTTATTTTTTTGAAAATAATTTTCGAGAAAAAAGATATTTGGCTAGTTATTTTTTGTTTTTGTTTACTGAAAATTAAGAACAAAATTGTGGTAAATTTAGAGAACAAGTTAGAGCTGTTTTGTGTGTTTTTAAAAATAATCTTTCAAGAATTTATGCTCCGTTTGGTACGATAAAAAGTTGGAAGGATGAAAAGTTAGAAGAGATAAATAAAACATCATATTTGGTAAAGAAGAAAAATAGGAATGATGAAAAGTAGATGAATTAACTTTTCTTCCAACTCATAAAAATCAATTCCTTTAAAATCGAAAAGAAATTTTAAATTAAAAAAAATATTTTTTTCATGTTAACTACGAGTGAAAATTTTTGACTCTACACAATGATACGACTCGAACTCGACACGAACTTGAAAATGATCTAACACGCGAACAAAAAATATAAAAAACTCATAATTTTATGATTCAACACAAATCTAACACGACACGATTCGATTGTCATCCCTAATCTTAGCCAACACAAAAAAAAAAAAAAAATTAGTCATTTTTATTTTTCATCGATCCAACCAAACACAAAAGAAGGAAAATATATCATTCCTACTTTCTATTTTTGAATAATAAAAAGTGTACCCCTTCTACTTTTCATCCTTCCTACCAAACGGAGCATTAGAGAAAACTACCACCACATTTTCATTACCACCATCACCACCACCCTTCCACCAACACCAACACTACCGCCACCGAGCCGTTCACCAATACCATCACCACTGTCACACTTTTATCACCACCACCGCTACTATTAAATTTCTATTATCATTATATTTCTATTTTTATTATTTTTTGGTTTGTTGTCGAAACAAGTTTTATTTTGTAGAATTATTTTTTAAATCATATAATCAAACAAATCATGTAACACAAAAAAATACTAAAAATTATTTTTTAAAACACGGCCCAACACTCTCTCTTGTTTTCCCCCTTAAAGTTGAACATTATTATTGTACGACAATTATTCCCATGTCCCCTTATTCTGAGCTATTTGTCTTTGGAACGGAAGTTTCTGTATACTTGATGTGAAACCAACATCAAACGAAAGAGACACATTTTTGCACTTCATGCCTAACTAAACCTAATGCCCTCAATCAATTACCTCTCTAATGTCTCTATGTAACAGATTAGTAAATTCAAAAATTAGTAAATTTCACTCAAAAAATTTTATAAATACCTAAGAAAATAATAAGTAATATAGTATCGATATTTTTTCGGTACCATAGTCAAACCCAGCAAAAATGCAGTCACCTAATGACAGTGGTAATTAATAAGAACAAGTGTTTTTCCATGAAAAGCTAAAGAAGAATTGGATTAGCTTAAACCAGATTCATTTCCACCACATCAATAAAAGGAGATGGATGATCCATTCATGGGCCCTTCACTATTATGGAAGTGGGGTATACTATTATTTTGTTTGAGGTTGTCTCATCGGCAAGGGAGAATTTGAGGGGCAGTAATCTAACCTATCAACATGAATGTGATATGAATTCAAGGAGAAACGATTTTAAAATTGACACAATTAATTTATACACATAAAAGTAACAACATGTGATTTACACAACTCGAAACAAATTGACACTCCTAAACAATTCCATGAAAGGCTTCTTCTACAAATGAGATATACAGGACCAAAAGTGAGGGTGCCTAATTATTTATATATGGTATAATTTTGAAGTCCCACAACCAAAGTGAAAATGAACGAGCCACCAAAGTGTAGGAAGAGAAGTCAACTTAGGACTATGTAGTGTTTTGCCTAATCTTTTCGCTAGGGGTGTAACTCTGGCGGATTGGACAATAAACCCTAACCCAATTTTAGGTATATAATTTTCAACCATAATCTTAATCCTACCTCGGATTGGGGAACTCAATCCAAGCACTGCCCGAGTTTAATTCGGGCGGGCTCGGCTTGATGATTTCGGATTGATTTCGGGTTATTTTACAGGTTTAATTCTGATTTAATTTAAGTAGAGCTCAAAATAGACTTGTTGTTGTAAATTTAATACATATATTGCATAATATTCACCTAAATTAACAACCAATAGTTTCAACCAAATTTTTAACGAGAGAGACTGAGAGGATGAGAGAGGCAAAGAGAACGAGAGAGACAAACAACGATAGAACAAAAATGAAAAATCAGTGCTAATGTTTTATATCTATATATATATATATATATATATATATATATATATATATATATATATATATATATATATATATATAATTTTTTTTAATTTGTCAGGTTCGTGTTAAACTCGGGTTCACGAGGCATTAACCCGAATCCAATCCAAATTGAATTCGGGTTGGAGTTTTTTGACTCAAGTATTAAAAATCCTTACTCAAGTCCTAATTTTTTCAGGTTGAGCTTGGGTTAAAATCGGGTTGTCCAATCCAAGTTGCACCCCTACTTCTCGCCTGTAACTCGGGCGGGTTGGACAGTCAACCCTAATCCAACCCTAGGTAAATAATCTTTAACCCTAACCCTAACCCTAAACCTACATGTCCGAGTTTAATTCGGGTTAATGATTTCGAGTTATTTTACTAGTTTAATTCGGGTTGCTTTACGAGTTCAATTTGGGTAGAGCTTAAAATAGACTTATTGTTCTAAACCTAATACATATATTACATAATATTTACTTAAATTAACAACCAATAACTTCAACCAAGTTTTTAATAGTGCTAATGCTAGAACAAAAATGAAAATGAACGAGAGAGACAGAGAACGATAGAACAAAAATAAAAAACAAGTGCTAATACTTTATATATATACTAGTCATTACCCGTACCTGAAGATACTATATAACAAACAAAAAATTCTTACACAACTGTCCAAATTCAAAAACAATAGTCTAAAAATTTTCATATCAATTCTTCTTTTAAAATGAATTGAAATATATTACCGATCATATCTTTCATATTAATAGAACTATCGAAAAAATATAAGAAACTCTTCAAAACAATACTACATATACAAATGCCTCCGAAAAAAAAAACAAATACTAATATAATCCATTGAAATTTACAATCTTTAAATAATAAACAAAATTGTGCTCATTTATAAGACTCATGAATTTATCACTTTTATCACCACTTAATTCAATAACAGAATATAATTATAAACACAATCACCTTATTTTCAATCCACTTTATCCCCATGTAATAAATATCTCAAGCAAAAAAAAAAAAATACTAACATAATGCAATTAAATTCACAATTTTTAAGGGATAAATAAAATCAACCAAATCTTACTCATTTATAAAATTCATGAATGTATCACCACTATCTCCATTCAACCCCAACTGACACAATAAAATTATAAATTTAATTACCAAATTTTCAATCCTCCACATATAAATATAAACAGAAACATACTCTCACACATTTATTTTTTGACTACCAACAAACCTTCCTAACCAATAATTATTTTTATTAGAAATATAATAATTCAAGTTTTTATGATAAAATAATAATAAATTAATATCTAATTAAAAAATAGGGTAAAAAATAAAGACTTCCCCAAAGTTTTGAAAATATTATGCGAACACCCCCAAATATTTTATAAATAACACGGAGAGCCCTGGAGTTTAAAATTTATAACACAGAAGCCTTTTATATCTCCCCTTCCATCAATATTGCTAATAAAAAGTGATGACTTTATTCCTAAAAAAATTATTATTTTTATACTTGCCTTTCTCCAACTATAGTACCCAAAAGAATTAAAAATTTAATAAAATAATATAAGACTTGATTTAGTACCCAAAAAATTGATATAATTTAGTACCCCAAAAAAATTGATTAAATAAATTTTAATATTAATTTGATGACAATAAAAATCAATTTGATATTAATTTGACTAACTTGAATTTAAATTGGACAAAATTAAATCTCAATTTTTGATAAAAATATATATTAATTTACAATTTAAGGTTCATTTTGTATTGAATATTATTTGTTGTTGATTAAACCAACATGAAATTGATCTTAAATTATAATTTTTTTTGTTGTATATAAACTTAAAAATTTGTATTTTAACCCATAAAATTTAAATACAGATTTTTTCATACCATAGCATATTCTCTCTTACTATATCATTTCGTAAATTTTATTTTGGTCAAGATTCAACCACACATACTTAAACCAAAGCAATTGTTCACCACCACTTTTTTTAAGAGAATCGCTAACCTCCGCTTGTTAAACTCAAAAATCTCTGGTTCACATGAAAATAAGTGAAAGTAAATAAAAAGCTGACAAAACATTTTAAAAAATTGATAATTCAAAAAAATTTAGTACCAAAATAATAACAAATACATCCAACATTAAAAAAAACTAAAAACATAATTTATATAAAAACCATTATCAATGAGAATTTTAGAAGAATTTAGGCCCTGAATCAATTAAAACCTAATTTCCGGCAACGATGTGAAACTCAAATAAAAAAGTTCTCAAATCGTGAAGTGCTATTTTTTATTTACATTAAGTGTTATTTTCAAATTAAAAACCAAGAGACAAAATATATGTTGCCAGATATATAAAATTTTGAATTAATTTTATGGAATAAATATTGCATAACATGTAATTTCATGTGTTTTATGAAGTAAATAATAAAAAAATAACACTTAAAAAAAATTAAAATAATAATATGTGTGTGTGTGTGTGTGTGTGTGTGTGAGAGAGAGAGAGAGAGAGAGTATAAGATAGATATAAAGAGAGTAAGATGAGCGATAGGAGTCTTGAAAAAAATTGGCATGAGAACCGTCAGATCAATAATCGTCAAGCGATCTGAGCTGCGAAAAATTAAAGATAAAGAAATCTAGTTACTTTATTATATAGATATACATGACATTGCTCGTGTCTGAAAAACACTATACGATAAACAAATAAAATCTTAAATAATTACCCAAATTTAAAGGAAATGACTCAAAAATATTTATACCAATTCTTTTTTTAAAATGACTCAAAATATATTGTCGGTCATACCTTTCATATTAATGACATTGTCATAAAAATATATAAAAACTCTCAAAAACAATATCAACACTATATATACAAATTCCTCTAGGAAAAAAAAATACTAACATAATCCCATTAAAAGTTATAATTTTTAAGCAATAAATAAAATCTTACTCATTTATAAAATTCATGAATTTATCACTTTTATTACCACTTAATCCAATAACACAACATAATTAAAAACTCGAATATTATATTTCTAATCCACCCTATCCCCATGTAATAAATACCTCAAGCAAAAAAAAAAAATGCTAATAGAATACAATTAAATTCACAATTTTTAAGCGATAAATAAAATCAATCAAATCTTACTCATTTATAAAATTTATGAATTTATCACTATTATCTATATTCAACCCTAAATGACACAATATTATTACAAATTTAATCACTAAATATCTAATTTCCCACATATAAATATACATAAAAAAACACTCATATACATTTCTTTTTTGGTTACCAAAAAACCCTCCTAACTAATAAATACTCAAGTTTTTAAGAAATAATAATAATAAATTAATGTTTAATTAAAAAACGGAAAAAAATCATGAAAATTCCTTGATTTTTGACAATATTAGATGAACAGCTTCCAACATTTTATAAATAACACGGAGACCCATTGAAATTTGAATTCATTGTCTATAGACTCATTGTCTCCCTTCTGTCAATGTTGTTAATGAAAATTCATAAGTTCATCCAAATTTTTTTTATTATTTTTACAATTGCCCTTCTCTAAATTTAGTACCAAAAAAATTAAAAATTTAATAAAATCAAATAAAATTTAATTTAGTACCCAAAAAATTGATTAAATGAATTTTAATATTAATTTGATAACAATAAAAATTAATTTGATATTAATTCGACAAAGTTTAATATAAATTGAAAAAAATTAAATGTCAATTTTATATAAAATTATATATTGATTTACAATCTAAGGTTCATTTTATGTTGAATATTATTTAGTGTTTATAATCAATGTGCTATTTTTTTTTTAATTATATTGAGTGTTATTTACAAATTAAGATGTAAGTGGCAAATTACATGTTGTTGTATATATAAAAACTTTGAATTAGTTTTATAGAATAAATAATTTTAGAAGATATAGTTTCAATTGTTATATGAAGTAAATAATAGCAAAAATAACACTGAAGAAATAAAAAAAAATAATAGTATGAAAGAGAGAAAGAGAGAGAGAGAATTATGTGAGAGTTGGGAATCTTAGAGTTATACAAAGAATGAAAGACAATTATCAGATCAAAATAATTTGAACCGCGAAAAATTGAAGACAAATAATCTAACTACTTTATTATATAGATATAATTTTTTTTTTTAATTTGTCTGGTTCGGGTTAAACTCGTGAACCCGAGGCCTTAAGTCGAGCCCAACCTAAATTGAATTCGGGTTAAAATTTTTTAACCCAAGATCAATCCAAGTATTAAAAATCTTTACCCAAGCCCTAATTTTTTAGAGTTGGGCTGGAGTTGAAATCGGATTGTCTAACCCAAGTTGCACCCCTAGTCTATAATGATTATTTTTAATAAATTGTTGTTCTTGTCATTTTATGTATTTTTCAATTAATTTATTTTTTGATTTGACCCACGGCAAATCATTCGTGCTGAAATTAAAAAATTTATAATGGATAAAATTTTCATAAGTCGACTCGAAGAGAATTAAAAGTTTCTAGCTCAATATATCATTATGAATAGAATTCATCTTGTATACAAATCACATTTAGATTCGTTCGTCTTAATTGGCCACCAAATTTCCATCAATTTTATTTTATATGAAAATTTAAGAATTATATCTAAAATTAATAGAGATGACGTGAATGATCAGTTGCTCTCTCCTACCACCGTCATGAATCATGATGATCTCCGGTTCCCGGGGGTCTACCCGTATCAGACGGCTCTAGAAATGGACCACTTTGATTGCGACAAGTGTCATCCAGCTAGCTCAGATTATGATATGCACCTGCTACGGCACCCCACTCTGATTCCTCTGGAGCCTTCCACGTCTACCCTATTGATCCGTACACAATCATATGGGTCCCAAAAATTAGAGAACTTAGTGGGGACCACTGTAAAGAAGTTCGATTTTGGAGGTCGGAGATCCTAGATAATCCGACGCGGTGAGCTGTATGGCACTTACCAAATTCAGGTGGGCCAGCAAAACAATTAGAATCATGTGGGCCCGCCACCATATTCTCATTTTTCGGCCATTCAAAATACGAGAAAGGTGAAATTATTTACCCCTTCAAAAAAGCGAAGGTCAAACTTCCTCCAGATTTTTTTTGGAACCTTCTTTTTGTTTTTTTATGCCTGTTTTTTATTTTTTGTTTTTTTAATGGACAGATGAGTATTCGGATAAATTTACGAAAAAAGGTGAAATTATTTACCCCCTTTAAAAAAGCAAAGGTCAAACTTCCTCCAGATTTTTTTTGGAACCTTCTTTTTGGTTTTTTATGCCTATTTTTATTTTTTTATTTTTTTAACCGACAGATGAGTATTCGAATCAATTTACGCGTATTTTCACTAATTCTCTTTTTGATTTGGTTAAAGTCGGATCTTCCGCACTGAAACTGAAATATTCATGAAAGATAAATTTTTCATGACATAAATCCAAAAAATTACCAAGATTTGATTTTATATGTTTTTCAAAAGCATGGAATATTCACATTAAATTTCTGTCTGAATTTACATGAAAAAAACCTCAATTTTTTTTCAAAAATTTTTACTCCAAAAAAATTTACATTAAAATAAGTTTGTTATTGCTAATTTCTGGCTTTGAAACCTCAATCTAACGTTCCATAAGAACGTGAACTTTGCGTGAAAATCTTATGCAAATTTGTCAAACAGGAGAAAAAAAAAAAGTAACAACTACCAAATCGTGATAATAAGTATGAATATTTTACATTATAAACAATTAAATTTAAGAGTCTCAAACTTACACCTTACATTACCTAGATTTTAATGTTGGTCTCATTTTATAATTTTTTTCTTATTTCGTTTTCTCTGAATTTAAACGCATGTATAGTAATGAATATATGCACATAATTTTATTATTTATATACTAAAATTCATGTGGGTTTTATTTTTTATATGATATCGTCAAATATGATTTTATTTTCTTAACAGAATTATTTTTGTTTTAAAAAATATTTAATAAAGTCATCAATTGTGCAACGATTCATGATGTCATGTACCGACCGTATCTTATCCAACTTGTTTTTTGTCCAGTTGTCAAGATTCTTAATCACTTTTTTTTTTATAGTCTTCTTTATCACTTTTGACTAATAATCTTTATTTACTTTTGGCTTGTATAACTTTTTATGGTGTGCCAAAATTTTATTATGTTATTAAGGACGAATTTCAATTTGCACTGTAAAAGATTTAAAATTTAAAATTTTATATTCTTAAAGATTAAATTTTTTACATTGTACCTTCAGTATATCAAAAGTATTGCAATGTAGTCATTATGTTAGATTTTTCGCCAGTGTTAGTGTGTTGATTTTTGACAGAAAAAATAATAAAAATTAATAGAAGGGTTACATTACAATATTTTTTATACATTCAGAGTATAATGTGAAAAATTTAATCTTTGAGGGTACAAAATAAAAAACTTAAAATCTTTTAAAATGCAAAATGCGAAAAACTTATTATTTATGGATTATTTTGTGCATTTGTATTTAGGGATGAACAACTTTTACTTATACAATTTTTTAAAACTGTCGGCGAATTTCATCTAATATTAAAGCTCACTATTAATTCAACGAAAATCATATTCTAATGGTGAACTATTTCCTTTACTTTTTTTTTTTTCATGATTTCACATTCTAAAGTACATGTAGACACATGTGCGTAACGTTTGTAGGCTCACTTTGAATGCTTTCAAGATGTTGTGCTCCTTTGTTGTGGAGGAGATAGTTTTATGTTCTGATTCAAACAGGATTAAACATTAAAACTCTTTGGATTATTTTGACTTGAAATTCGGAAAACTCTGAAATGCCCCTGCTTTGCAGGGATGTGGCGTGGTTACCATAACTCATGCATTTAATGCATTTATTTGAATCTCTGCAAAAAAAGTTTAGCTTATGAAATCTAGAGCAAGGCTAAAAGCCGACCTTAAATATAGGTTACTAGTTTTTCGGTAAATTTGATTTAATCGAGAAATTGGGTTTCTGAAAAGTATATATGTGTGCACAATTAGTTTTCGAACAAAACCATAATACTATGTATTTTGTTGTGTTTTGTTATTTGTTCTCATCATGTTGAAACTATTAAACTAACGATTTGTTCTTAAACACACCAAAAAATGTTGTATGTAATTAAAATGGACCCTCAACCCATTATCCAGCACGTGTACAATAAGCAAACAATATGGTAGGTGTTTTCTAACCGTTCATTTTAGGGGTGCAAATGTAATAAAAAGTAAAAATCTCCTAAAATTTTACTATAGAGTGTGATCATCACCTGTTGAATTCCAAGGGATAGTTCAAGTAAAAACAGAGACGAATTGTATACTTAGACGTCTTAAGTTCTAATTTTGATAATTTTTTAGAGTTAGATTATAAGAGATTTATCTTTCATGAATACCCTAATCCTGACATGAATGACTTACCTTTGAATGGATAGAAAAAAGCATAAGTGCACTTAAACTGACCCAAACATCCCTGATTGTTGATCCAAAAAAAAAAATTCATCCCCTGTTGACATTCATTTTTTTCAATTCCAACTCGAATATATTCACACATCTATATGGTAAAAACTTGTTAAAGAGTTTGCTAAAACTTGGGATTTAATCCTTGGACCATTCTTGGATAGATTTTGTTTTATATTACATATTTTGTGGGTGACTCTTGTTCTTAGAGTTTGATATACATCGTAAGTTCCTTCTTTAGCTAGTAACTTAAGTTTTTGGAGTAATTAACGTATGGTGATGCCTCAAGGTCATGTCTATGTGTGCATATAGATGCACTTAATTGTATACTATGCTTCTGCCGGGTGGGAGAGGGAGGTGTTGAGAGCTTCATATAGTTAGTCCATATTCGCACTTCTTCAAATTTCCCAAAATAAAGTGGGAATTTGAAAGCTTGATTAATAAGCGAGAAACTCAACTTTGACAAAGAAAAGAAAAGAGACGCACTAGTTGCAATCAAAATAAAGAGCTAATGAGCAAGAAAGGGAGATAGGGCATTAGCACTTGACTAATAATATCGAATTTTTTCAACTTGATAAGAACCGATTATATAATGGAATAGCAGAAATTCTATTTAATAGTAGAGTTTGATACAAAATCATTGACTTTTGTTTGCGAAACTAAAGCAATGTCAAATGAATCGAAAACTCTAGCATTTTCTTGGCAATGAATCAATCAAGAGGCCGGTGCCATATTCTCCTAACAACCAAATAAAAGTTTTAAAAAATCGCCATTTCAACTACAAAGTGCTAGAAATGTCCAACCTTATAAGCTCTATCATTTGATTGATTTGATATGAATGATTTTGCAACGCACATTAATTTAGTGTAACTTCCCTCATTTGATTTCAATTATTATTGTTCACTACAATTCTAGTAGAATCAATAATACATTGTCTGTTCTGTCTCTTCTGTCACAGTGTTCCTCCATAGATAATGAAAATATATAATCATGTGAAAAGTACATTAACATTTCAAGAAGTTTTTTATTTGCTCTCTTTTGAAACCCGAGGGAAAATAAAAAAATAAAGAAAAAAGAAAATAAGTCTTTGTTAAGTTGTTACGTGGGTTATTCCTTAAAAACTTGCTTCATATAATCGTTCATCTCAACTATCATGTTTGCCCTTAATTGGCTAGTCGAGGTTAATTTTTTTGTGATCACAATCTCACTGACAAAGATATCGATCCTTATGTTGACTTTGATGGTAGAAGATTTCTTTCGATGATCTTTTTAATAGAGTCTTCAATGAAATAGAACGAAATTTTGGGTGAAATTCTTTCAAATAAAACGGATCACTTTATACATTATGGTCAAATGTTGTGTCTCCCTAGATTCATCACTGTTCAAATGTTGGACCATTGAACAAAGCATAATCAGGATTTGGATATTCACTGGCGCCAATTTTTAAAGGTACTAGAAATGAAATATCATTAAACAAACTAGGCCGTGTTAGAATAAAAAAATTTCAAAGGGCAGACCAAGTCAGTGCTTTCAGTAATATTTAATAAAAGAGTTGGATTTTTCAAAAAAATCTGACAATGGTGATAAATGACATCTATTCATCAGACGTGTACAATTTTTTATTGGTAATATCCACCACATGATAGTAGTGTGTTAAACCAAGTGAAAAATAAATTTTTAGAATGGTTCCACAGTTGAGTCTGGTGTCTGGTATTCTAAAGATTTTAAATTTAATTTTTTCTCACTTTTGTCCTGCTCTAATCTAGCCCAAGTATTGGCGGCCAACCGTTAAACTTAAGAGATTAATCGGTATAAACTTAAACACCCTATAATTAAAAAGAAAAACCAAGTGAAAAAATTTTCCCCTTTCGGCCACATGTAGTCTTGTATTTGATAGCACACCGACGGAATAAATTTTGTGCTATAACTTTTATTGGGTTTTCTTTTTATTTTTGTCATCAGTTTTGGGTTTCTGTTCTGGAGGTTTTGTGGGTGGGATTGGAAGGACATGTAAACTTGAAGTGGAAAACCGGTTTCTGGCGATAATTTTTTTTGGCAATTATTTATCTCGCGGGAGCCTCGCACATTGAATTTTTTTTTAAAAAAAAATTGTTCAATTGTTTAAGGAGATAACTTGAAAACCACACTAGTCTAGATCTTTGGAAAATATACGTATTGACAGAAGATAAAGGTGAAATGGGGACTACAAAAGGAATTCTCAGTTTCTTCTTGTCTGTCCCATGGGAAAAAAAATGGAAAATCTGAGTTGATTTGGAAAGATTAGGACAAATTTGAATGGGTTTACTAAACCACCAGAAACAAAACTTAACAGTGGATTAATTCTGGGATGACTATGAATATTACGACAAACGAGGGATAGCATCCGTCAGCATGTCCTTTTCTCTCTCCACCAATTTCTCTCAATATAAACCCCCACCATCTTCCATTCTCTATGTCTCATATTCATTTACTACAACATAACTCAATCTAATCACCTTCTTGATTGAGAGAGAGAGATGGAGAAGAGTGGAGTCTTTTACTATGTTCTTGTCATTCTAGACACTTTACTCTCCTATATCTTCCTTAGAAGAAACAAGAGAAAGCCA
The DNA here is from genome assembly GCA_963454935.2 of Ilex paraguariensis. Classification (NCBI taxonomy): domain Eukaryota; kingdom Viridiplantae; phylum Streptophyta; class Magnoliopsida; order Aquifoliales; family Aquifoliaceae; genus Ilex; species Ilex paraguariensis. The sequence continues at coordinate 162,815 of CAUOFW020000703.1, read as the reverse complement.
CAGAAAAGAGCTAAGCTCCCTCCGGGTTCAATGGGGTGGCCTCTTGTAGGAGAGACCCTTCAACTTTACTCTCAAGACCCAACTGTCTTCTTTGCCTCCAAACAGAGAAGGTCACTTGTCTCTTCACTTGCATTTATTTCATAAACCTCTAATTGCACTTTCCAAAAACACACACTAAATTCGTAGCTAAAAGTGTACTTTTGGTCGCAAAGAACTTTTAACGATGACTTGAATACGTGTAACCTCGTCTGGGAAAAACCTTAGCGACGGAAACTAATTCTATTTTTTTTTCCTTTCCTCATTTAGTGCGCAATTATGAACGTAATGGAACTGATTTTTCAGGTATGGCGAAATTTTCAAGACTCATGTACTTGGTTGCCCTTGCGTCATGTTAACAAGTCCTGAGGCAGCTCGGTTCGTCTTAGTCACTCAAACTCACTTATTCAAGCCTACGTATCCGAAAAGTAAAGAAAGCTTGATTGGCCCATCGGCACTGTTTTTCCACCAAGGGGACTACCATATTCGCATGAGGAAGCTGGTGCAGGCCTCATTGTCACCGGAGGCTCTTCGTAACCTAGTGGCTGATATTGAAGCCATGGCCATCTCTGCCTTGGACTCCTGGGCTGGGGGCCATGTCATTAACACATTTCATGAGATGAAAAAGGTTGGTTTCTCTCATAATAAATAATTTTCTTTTATTTTTACTATACTACTATAGTGCATAGTTTTCATTTACATTCAAGACATTCAGGAACCGTTAGGATCCTGGCTGGGGCCTAGTATGGGACCTAGGTGTGGCTCTCTCGAGGTATGGCGTATTGGTCAAGGTTCGTGATAGAAACATCCCAAAACATAGAATTTTTTATTTCTCATCTTTGGTTTCTATCAAAGGCAAAATGTTTCAGCCGTTTCAACCGTTACACCACCTTCATTCGCTTTGTAAAAGAGGTTGATCACCCTAAGTACTTGTCTTTGTTTCATCTTTTTACTAAATGATTCCCTTAAGCAATGGCTCCTTTTTACCTTCATTATGCTATTTGTCTCGAGATACGGAACTCGAGTTTAAGAGTTTTGATCTAACACAATCAATGAGTCCTGGGGCTTTTGGCATATTGTTTGAGGTTTCTTGATAGAAACATTACAAAACATAGAATTTTTTATTTCCCGTCTTTGGTTTCTGTCAAAAGCAAAACGTTTCAGTCGTTTCAACCATGCTGCCTTCATTGGCTTTCCCAAATAGGTTGATCACCCTAAGTACTTGTCTTTGTTTCATTGTTTTACTAAATGGGTCCTTTTAAAATTCTAACTTTTGCTATTGGTCTCCTTGTGCCATTGTAGTTCTCTTTTGAAGTTGGCATACACGCCATACTTGGCCATTTGGAGCCTCATCAAAGAGAAGATCTGAAGAAAAACTACAGCATAGTGGAGAGAGGATACAATTCTTTTCCCACAAACTTACCAGGAACTCCATACAAAAAGGCCCAATTGGTAATTATGAGTGTGTGTGTATAGTTTGTTTGACTTGTATTTTTTACAGTGCCATTGAACTGACTCTCTATTCTTTATGGTTTGGTGAATTATCATGAAGGCAAGGAAGAGGCTAAGTAAGATTTTGAGTGGGATTATAGGTGAGAGGAAGGAATACAGGTCAATAGGGAAGGACCTCTTGGATAGTCTCTTGGACTCAAAGGACGATAAGGGTGAATTCCTAAATGAAGATCAAATTTCAGACAACATAATCGGAGTTCTTTTCGCTGCTCAGGACACCACTGCCAGTGTCATGACATGGATTCTCAGGTACCTCTACGATGATTCGAAACTTCTGGAGGCTGTAAAGGTAAGATATAGAAGATGCCATTTCATTTTCATGGAGAAATTTCTTGTCTTGATCTTGAATTCAATGAGAGAGAGAGAGACATTTGTGATCACCAATTGAATGGTTATAATGTATTTGCAGGCTGAACAGAAGGCAATTTACCAATCAAATAGAGAAGGGCATCAACAATTGACTTGGAATCAGACAAGAAATATGCCAATCACTTACAGGGTATGTTGTTGTTTATTACCAAAGCCTATGGGCATTTCCTTGATGGCCTTGCAAATAGACCAGTCAAAATGCGACAAAATGCAACACGACACTGATTAGTAGACATGAATCGACGTGGAGTTAAGGGGTTTGAGTGAGATTTTAATAGGTGCGGGTGAACCCGCTAAACCCATTTAAATAAAATTAATAAAATAATAATTATTTATTTATTTAAGTCATAATAATATATGCAATTTCATAATTAGATAAGTTAAAAAAAGTTTAATGATTATTTTTTATTGTCATAATAAAAAAGTTTATTAAACGGATTAAATGAGTCATTTTCGATAACCCATTTAATAAATGAATCATGGATTGTATGTAGATTTTCACTCGTCTAATTAAACGAATCGTATACAAGTTGAATGATTGTTTACACAAACCCAATTAGACACGACATGAACACTCTTAACCCAACACGGTTCACACGCCTACATGCAAGTATGTATTTTGGATGAATTACTAACAATGGAGTTTCTCAGGTTATACAAGAGAGCTTGAGAATGGCAAGCATTATATCTTTCATATTTAGAGAGGCAGTGGCTGATGTAGAATACAAAGGTGAGAACGGATTTGAATTGCCTCCAATATTTTTTTTCTCAATTTTCTCTTAATGCTTGATCACCCATCGTATATCGTTGGCGATCCACCAATGTAAATGAAAACCAGCTTGCCCAAATGTTAGTCTTCCCTGACAAACCCCTGATCTTTCTTCCATAACTAGGATTTTTGAGAGAATCAATGTTTCAAAACTGTCACAGGGTACCTAATTCCAAAAGGATGGAAAGTCATGCCTTTATTCAGAAATATTCATCATAATCCAGATTTCTTTGCTGATCCCCAGAAATTTGATCCTTCGAGATTTGAGGTATGACTTCAGATGGATAGTCTTTTATTTTTTTTGAAATTGGGGAATTGAAAAGTTTTGCTTAACTGCATCCTAAATTTTATCCTGGTGTATGTAGGTTAAACCAAAGCCCTATACTTTCATGCCCTTTGGCAGTGGAGTACATGCCTGCCCCGGGAACGAGCTCGCGAAGCTGGAGATGTTCACTATGGTCCACCACCTTGTCACTAAGTTCAGGTATGATCCTGAAATTGAAACAATCAGGGTGGTAATATCTGATACAATTTCTTCCACAAACACAGCACAAAACTTCACAATAGGCAGAATTCTAACTGCTACCCTCTACTCTAAATGGTACACAAACACAATACTAATGCCACTAGCTTAATCCTAGGACCCAATTTTGAATCGCATTTTCAACATAAAAACCATCGGATATTCGTGCACTAGATGGTCCTTTTTTTTTCTTCCAAAAACGACACAGAATAAAAAATAGCCATAAGGAATTTGAATTGCTGCAGCTAGGAGAGTAACTAAGGGGAACTATCAAATTGACAAGGGTGTTTTGTTTCCATGTTGATGGTGGTATGGTTGCAGGTGGGAAGTGGTGGGATCTCAAAGTGGAATTCAATATGGCCCATTCCCAATTCCTCTGCTTGGACTTCCAGCCAAATTTTGGAAAGTATCTACTCCCTAAAAGCAGCATGGGTCCTTCTGAATGTGATGACATAAGCATATGCCTCCCCCCTTCTCCCCACCAAAAACAAGGAAAAAAATAAAAGAAAGGGTTACATTTTTACTTATGCTCTAACCCTTGCCCTCCATGGTCATCCTGGGAATATATGTACAAGTGATGCCTCCATTTTCATTCAATATTGGGTTGTTCATTTTGTATGAAGGAATTTTCTCCCTCTAAGTCTCTCTCTCTCAGATATAGGTTCATTCAGAACTTTGCATTTTGAAATGTTTCCGTTGATGAATTGGATTGAATGAGTTCTAGTTAACAAGGACAACAGACTTTTGAACAGTGAAATATCTGTCTTTTTTATGGCTTTGCTTGGATATGAGATTCTTGCCTTTGGACGAGAAAATTGGATTTGCAGCCCCACATTTAGTAGGGTGAGATTAGGTGTTCGTGGCTGATGTGATGCAGCATGTTCAGCACATGATTACACGACGGATCAAGACCATCCAAAGTAAAATTGATCAGACATCAATTAAAACTAATTTTGGATGACAGTGTTAAAAAATTTATTAAAATTTTATTTCGATAAACTATTGACGAGCCGAGTAAGATTGAAAGTATTTCTACCCCTCATTTAAAATGACGTTTAGACTATTTTTTAGGTACTTTTATATTCTATCCTACGATTTGGGGTATTTATTTAATATTTAAAATATGTCTAAGACTAAATCATTAATTTTATTTTTGTCGGAATAAATGTAAAGAGATTTCTCTTTTCTTCCAATTGATTCAATAGTCTTCGTAAATCAATAAAACTTTTGACAACTCTAATATAAAATTATTATGATAATTAACATATTATAGTTCTGTAATTTAATCTCATTTTTTTATGTGCTTCCTCACATCATGATAACATGTGTCGAGGGTGCATTCATGTGCACCTTTTTTTAGAGGGCCACAACAGAGCCACGTGTGGGGTGAGTTTTCGGCCAAGTAAAAAGAGGTTAGCGGTAGGGATGACAGTGGATCGGGAAAAAATGAGTATTCGTTCAAATTCGTTCCGCTTGGACCGGAGATGAATTATACGTATTGAATGGTGGACGTATACGAGAATACCCGTATAAACCTGTACGAGGATGAAGGCGGGGATGAACTTACCCTTACCCCCGCCCCTCCCTTCTCCGCCCCCGCTACCCGTTATATATATATACTCGCATGCCTTAACTAAATATATTTACTATCACTACTAATATAGAAATATAGTAATCAAACTAACAAGTGACATTGCTATGTGATAATCTTATCAATTTTTTTTCCTGATTATTCTTTTTTCTATTTGTATTCACTGATTGAAACTATTAGGAGTTTGGATTAACCATGCTCTAAAAACAGATAAGAGAGAGTAAGATAGTTTTGCATTTCATTGTGGATAGAAATATTGTGAATGGAGATTGATGAGTTTTTCTATTAGAGTGAACTAAGAAATTGAGAGAATTATTGAATTAGAGAAATTTTAAGTTTTCATCTTTTAACATTTTATGGCTGTAATATGAATTGTAATAATAAAAATTCTTTTAGGAAACTTCAAGTGTAGTGTTATCGTTTTCTTAGTTCAATTTTATTTTTCTTTTCTTCATTTATCTCTAATAGTTTCGTTTCTCTTTTTGTGGTCCAATGACATTTTAAACAGAATACTATATTGTTTTGGCCTTTACATTTTGTAATCTAGATTATTCATTAGATTATTTAGAATGTTGTTGGATTATTTAAAAATATTATATTTATTTAGAATTTTGGATTATGTTACTTGGGCTTGAGCTTAAGCGGGTATGGGAAAGCGGGGACAGGGATTAAAAATTTATCCGTGGACGAAAATAGGGATGAAAATTATACCCGTTAACGGAGGTGGACCAAGGATGGACAGAATTTTTTTAAGTGAGTACGGAGATAAAAACTATACTCCCCGCCCCCGCTTCGGTCTTACTGACATCCCTAATTGGCGGCCTAAGCTGGAGAGCACCCTCTAAAGGATGCTACTTTGTCGGCCAAAATGGATTCACACATAATCCTGGACACTAACTTAGGTATGGCCAGTAGAGGTTTGTATCATTATAATTACTATGATTTGATATGTATTCGGGTTTTGTGTTACATTCTTGATTTCAAAAGGTGCTATGGTGGAAAAGAAAAAGTTATTCACACTATTAGGTCGACTGCTATGATTTTCCCCTAAAAAAACAAAAAAGTAGTTCACATGATTAGCTCGACGCATCCTTTCTTTCGACCTTAAATCAGCTCATTGTGTTGGCATATTGTTCATAACACTTTTTAAGGGTCACAACTGACTGGGTCAGCCCAAATTCTTTCGTCAATGGTCCATGCTGAAATCAGGGTTATAGGTCCAGCCTAGTTAGGTTAGGCCTGGTCCAATACTGTTGATCGCTGGTCTGTCCACTAGGCTAACCGAATGAGTCATTCTAAATACGACTTGGCACAACAAAGATTTATCTTGTATTGTTAATAGTAAAGTTTGGACTAAATTTTATATTTTTTGGTGAACTGCGATGCACGATACTTGTTCAATGAACAAGTTAGTCAAGGAGAATTGTCACGCAACATTCTTTTAATTTAAAATGGATATACAGTGTTATCGGTGTGGTCTGTTCAAATTTAAGAACAATTATAACCCTTACTATGGAGGGAATGAAGTGGTTATCTTGAAATTTGAAAAGACTATAGTTACTAATAATCAATGGGCTCTAGGAATTCAAAAAGCAATAAATAAAATAAGAAAGAGCCTAAGGAGAATTGCCTTGAAGAAGTTAGTATGACCGTCGATGAAAACACCTTATAAAAGAGCCATTTAGGTACAGAGAAGAGACACGATCAAACTCATCAAAGACTCATGACTTGGACATTTTAAGAGTAGTTTTAAGATAGCTTTAGAATTAGGAATTAGTTTTAGAGAATGTTTCATCAATCTATTATATGCGAATCTTCAATATTAATAAAAATGTCTTTTTTTTTTTAATATTTTTATTGTCATTTTACTTGTTTTAAATCTATCGATTGTAATTATCAAAGGAAGTTTTAAGACAAGGCAATTAAACCTAACAACAAAAAAATATTTTTTTGAAATCTCTGTAAATAGATTGAATCCACCGATCACAGGAGAAATCATTTATGGAGACCAACAAGTAAATATCTGCTTCTATAAGGTTTATAAATGATCTTGTTCATGCTAAACTTGAAATTCGGATAAAAACACGGACCGTAGCTCAACCCAATAGCCCGACTTTCTAGGTGGGCTAGGGCCGATATGGATCAGTGATAAAACTCGTTGCCATCAAGAAGTGGGCTGGGTCCAGCCTACTAACGGTTATGTTCTGGAATTAACGAGTCGGGCCCATACCATCTGAAGGGACCTGATAATCGTCTATTAAGCAAAACTCGTGTGTAGTTAATCCAAGGAATTAATTTTGGTGGGTCGATTGTCCCTTTTTCCGGGTGTGGGCATCAGAAGCTTTCTTTGTTTGATGGAGGGGTGAATTCAGACAGCTTAGTACGATGTCCCAGAAAGATTGTAAATAACGTGGTTTGGTTAGAATTGTTTGAATTAATTTATACGCGTTTCGATTAATCTTTTATTTTGATTTTGTCAAAATCACATCGTCTATAGCGAAAGGAAGTTATTCATGAGAAATAAATTTTTTATAACCTGACTTCAAATAATTGCTAAAATTCAAACTCCAGATATTTGAGTTTAAGCTCGTACTTGTTACCACAAGGATTAATTTTTTATTTTTTAATTCTCTAATCTACCCTAGTTTAACACTTGCAGATCCTTTTTTTTTTTTTTTTTCAGATTCAACGATAAAAGATATTCGAACCAAATTACACACATTTTGATTAAATTTTTTTTTATCTAATCAAAGACATATCATTCATATCGAAATTAAAGATATTCATGAGAGATCAATTATTTTGTGACTTTATCTCAAAGAATTATTTAGATTCAAACTCATAATACCTCTAAATTTAAAGTTTGTCTTTATTGCAACTTGAGCTATACCTTGGATATAGGGGTGTCCATGGGGCAAGTAGGGCTAAGCTTGCAATATTTTTTTCAAGTCAGGTTGGACGTAAATCGAAACCCTTATTCATATAAGTTATCGGGTGGGCCAGACGGGACTTCCGGTAGAAATAAGCCACCTATTGCGCAACCCATCATTAACTAGGTGGGCTTTATGGGCCTTGTTGGACAGTCTTTTATATATATATAATTTCATTTAAAATATTTTTAACTTAATATTTTTTTAAATTACATTTTTGAATTAAAGCAGTAGAGTTAAAATTGAAAAAAAATAAATAATGAATAACTTTATTTAAATAAATTAGAATCATATATTACCACTAAATTTTTAAAGTTTTAATAATAAATTTATTTCCAATAATTGAGTGAAAAGACAAACAGGCTAAGTGGGCGAGTTGGGCTATGCTGGCGAACAAACTCATGGGCTGAGGGCTCAGTTTTTGTGGGCCGATTCATGGGTCAAATTTCGGGCTGCATAAAGTGTTTGAGAATAAATTCAAACCTTCTTTGAAAAGATATTAGATTCAGGGTAGAACCGATCAACTATTAGATTTATTAAACTTCGAACCTATTTTTTGGTCTGAAATAGAATCCGTGGGCGGGTTCAAAGGCCATGGATTCCTCTACTTGGCTACTTCCGATCCATTTAGCGAGTAACACTTTTCCATATACGCGTGAGTAGCTGCCACCGGTACAGACGACGTCACCGCTAATCTAACTTAGAACCAGACTTCGTTGGTTGGCGTGTCCGGACTTAATGCGTTTGGATCACCGCCAACTACCCCATCCTGTCTCTCTGTTCTCTATTAAAAACCCGTTCGATTCTATATAATCAATGGATGGTCGGTTTATTTGTTGCACGGCACACCCCTGCGCATTCTAGCCAAGTCCATCGGCAAAAAATGGTCAATTCGACTCAGCTCAAGTCCGACGCTCTTATGGAGCAGATGAAGCTCCATCTCTCCACCGACGCCGGCAAAGAACTCACCAAGAAGATAGGCCTCGTCTATCAGATCAATATCTCCCCCAAGGTCTCTCTCTTTCTCTCTCTCTCTTATGCGTACTGGCATATTTTCGCTCGATTTGCTTGCTTAAATTGAATTACAAGCCCTAACTTGTAAGCTTATGGTACAGAAAATTGGAATCAATGAGGAGGCGTACGTTGTTGATCTTAAGAAAGGGGAGGTCAAGAAAGGTTAGGGTTTCTGATTCCCTCTCTAATTGGTTATCTCGTTTATATAGTTCTTGATTTCATTTAAATTGACTGAAGTTGAAATAACTCATTCTTTTGTACTGTACTTGATTTCATTTGAATTGACTGAAGATGAATTCAGTAAATAAATAAGTGTTGATAGAATGGGGTTAAGTTATCGAATCCAGAATTAGGTAGTACTCTTCCCGAATCCTATTTCCAGCCCCTGAATTTCTAATTTTGTGACTGGTCTGTGATCAAATGATGAATCAATGTCCTGTTCTTCCTTATTTGCAACTGAAAGTTAGTACAAAAACTGGAAATTGTATTTGACCAATGCTTGTTTGGCCTTCATTTGCTAGTTATAATCGTTATTCATCCTCTGAAGCAAATGAATGTATTGAATGCCATGATTTTGATTTGCTTGTTGGTTGTTTTGGTCAATTTAGGGCAATATGAGGGTGGGAAGCCTGATGCGACCTTTTCTTTTACGGACGATGATTTCCTTAAGGTTGCCACTGGGAAGATGAATCCCCAATTTGCTTTCATGAGGTATGAATTGAACAATATTTCATTGGGTTTTAATTCCTAATTCTTTATTTTAATGTCCTCTTGTGATATCATTCTACTGTTTTGACATTTTTTGGTATTTTGGATGGACACAGGGGTGCAATGAAGATCAAGGGTAGTCTCAGTGCGGCTCAGAAATTCACTCCTGACATCTTTCCCAAGCCGTCAAGGATGTGAGCAGGCATGTTGATGATCTTGAGTGGTACTCACCCTGGGGTTGTTTTCGTTGTCTATCAGCTTGGTACTTTAATCTGAATTTCACACCTGTATTAGGAAATTAGAAATTGTCCAAGTCCAACTGATCATAAAAGAAAGTAGCCAAGTCTGTCTGCCAGTATCTCCGATAGGCGACTTTTATCTCTTCATGAAATCTCCTACTGGATTAAAGGCTAGCACATCAAAAGGAATTTGATATTTAAATATTCACATTATACTTCTTGTACCATTTGAGGTCCATCGTTGAAGTAAAATAACCTCTTGCATTCTTAGATGTATTGTCTTTGAGATATATAGCTTCCAAATAATGTTTATCTAGGTCAGAGATCTCTTGCTTCATAGTGTTCAACCTCATGCAGGATGAATTGGTTATGGTTTCTGTTAGCATTTGTTTACTAGGAATCCTATTTGGATGTGTCAGTTTTTACCCCTTTCTTATGTTAGCAGAACATGACCCAATAAATGTAGCTTTTGGATAACTGACTTTGTTGTATATGGATTTTCTCTAGAGAAAACGAAGACAGATATAGACTTTAACATTGGTAAGGTTAGGTGGAAATCGTATGAAACCCTTCCCTTTTGAAAATCTTCAGAAACCTTCTCACCAGTTTTGCATTAGCAACTGTGAACAGGTTTTAATAGTTGAGCTGGACACCCTAAAAAAGAAACAGATGATTGGCAATGAATGAATAAGGTTCTTCAGTGTCAATGCTTCTTGGAGTTTATGCCCAAGCCGATGATGAGTCGGATCTCTTTTAAGATATTTGTATCTTAGCATTGCAGTTGCACCAGTTAGACCTCTAGCATGTTAGCTTGTTGCAAAATGATAACAAAAGAGAAAATTGGAATTGCTTCAACAAGAAATGAGTATTCTTGTGGAAGTGTTAAGATTCATGGGTAAAATCAATAGTTGAATATCCGTCTTTGTTGCAAAATGGTAGCATATGTTTACTAGGAATCACATTAGGGGCTGTCAGTTTTTACCTCTTTCTTATGTTTCCTGAAAATTACCAGAGAAATGTAGAGTTCGTTTACCAGACTTCTGTTCTATATGAATTTTCTCCAGACCAAATGAAGATGGATAGACTTATTATTTGCAAAGATTAGGTGGAAATCATATGAAACCTTCACTTTTGAAAACCTTGAGAAGCCTTCTTACCAGTTTTGCATAAGCTGGAGTCCAGGGATTTCCAACAATAGCAATACTGAACAACTGGGAACAGGTCTTAATAGTTAAGCTGGAGACTCTACAGCATTAGATGGTTGGTAATGAATTAATGAGGTTCCTCAGCAGGGCCAATGCTTATTGGAGTTTATGCCCAAGGCGAGGAAGAGTTGAACCTCTTTTCATATGTACATATCTTAGCATTGTAGTTGCACCAGTAAGATCTATACAATGTTAGCTTGTTGCAAAATGGAAACAAAACATGAAACTTGGAACTCTGCTTCAACAAGATACAAGTACTCTTTTGGAAGAGTTGAGGTTCATGGGTAAAATCAACAATTGAATGGATTTCTTTGTTCAGTCTTTGCATGTATATGTGTTTGCGTGCACATGTATTCCAAGTTTTTAAAAATATGTCAATTTATAATCTTAGTAGGGGTAGTGGTTTATAGGAAATATGTTATCTTTAGTGGATTAATTTTTCTTGTAGTATGGGGGGCTCGCCCACAAAATGACCACTTGTGCATTGTTGTCTTTGCGACAGGAAGTTAGACACCGATGAAGTTTTCATGTTTTCCCCATTGTTTTGAAGATCTCTTACCTTGTTAATTTTTCGGGTTTTCTAACTCATTGCTGCTGCTATCTTTTATATTCTTGTTTGTGGATTGATTAAGTTGTACTATGGGCTAGGCATTATATTCCGACAGCAGTAAGCTGATGGAAGAAACCTTTGCCACTTCTGAAACGCCAGCAGTTGAAATTTACCGTGTTGTGTTGCGCCAGATCTGTAATGGTGTATCCAATGGAAAAATTCCAATTTATATATCTAAATCTTTTCAAAAATTCCAAGATTGTCTTAAAAGGAGTACTTTTCAGCCATGATTGCTTCGGTGCCAACCCTCTACTCACCTACTTCACCTAAAGTTATTTCACCCGGCCCTATTCTCTCTCCTGTGTACCCTCTCTAACCTCCTCTAGTCTCTCGCCTCACAAATTTCCCCATAGTAGAACCCACAACCTGGGTCCCCATAACCTTTGCTCCCAACTCCCACCAGAACCCCCAGACCCTCAATCTCTGTGTATGTAATTTTGTATCTATCGTTCATCCTCTGCAGCTATCGACTGTGGTGGGTGGAAAAGTTATGACGGAATTTTGGTATAGAATTTGATTTTAAATTCAAGTCAGAGTTGTAGATGCTCTTAAAAATAGTGGGTCTACTTTAATTTATAGTAATTTAACCACTACTGAATAAAATTAAAAGAAAATATAACGGAAAAGATGTTAATCCATATCATTATCTGTTGTTCACATCAAAGATATAGCCAAGCATACAGTGGATGGTGTCTGATAGAACATTGATGATACGTGTCCTAACTCCTCACTTTTGGATTAAAGCGAACACACCTGCAATTTGGGAGCTCTACACTAGAAACTCTATAGAGCCATAGAGACATCAACTCTAAAAAAAATGAAAATGGTGTCTCAAGTACTCTAGACTAGGGTGTCAAACGTGTCGGGTTAAACGGATGGTGGGGGAAAAATATATAAACTCGTACACGACAAGTTTAATAAATTGGTAAAAAATTTTTACACAAACATGACTCATTTAATAAACAAATAACAAGACACAACTCGTTTAACCCGTTTAATTTTAAAAAAATTATATCAACAAATTTTAATAATCAATTTTTTTTTATTGTCAATTGCTCTTACCTCAAAAAAGAAGAATTTTTAGACAAATCTCATAAAAATAAGACTTGAAGACTTAAAATAAAAAAGTAAGAGGTTATTGTTTTTTATAGACAACTTAGCCCTTCTTATCTCCTCTCATTTTCTAATGTGGGACAAAAACAAACGACATTGGTTTGCTTTGGCTTTGAAGTGCTCCTCATCTCCTCTTCTTTGTCTTTGAATTACTACTTTACTTCTTTTTTTTATTGATTTTTTTACTTCTTTTTTTTCTTGCTAATTTTTTAAAATAATTATTAATTTATTATTATATTAATTTTATTTAAACGAGTAAACGTGTGATAAATGGTTTGACAGGTCTCACTAGAATACGACTCGTATATTAAACGTGTTTGGCGTGTCAACTCGTTTATCACCCAAACCTGCTTAATTCATGTCGATTAATCGTTTCGTGTCGAATTTTGACAGCTTTACTCTAGACCCATTCGGATACACCAGTTCAAACATTTCTAATCCCTCACAATATAAGAGCAGGCATAACCCCTCAAAACTTTCGCCTATACATTCACACTTTGTCACTATCTAAATTAGCATCCAAAGTTGTAGACAGTGAGTATATTACGGAATATTTCAAAGGATCTTCCTTTCGCCCTCATGTCATTTAGTTTAAAATTAATCGTTTTCCCAGCAATGTCTCGGAATGGTCAATCACTCATGGTCATAAGTGACATGCCAAAGTAGCTGAACATTAATTCTTTCACTTTATGACATAGTCAAATGTCACAGATTACATAGAATATTTGGTTAAACAAAATAATTTGTTCATGTAAAAATGACTCGGAGGGCTCACATAGGGAGGAAACATGGATCAATTCTTTCACCTCCTTAATTGTCACCAAGCACATGTACTATGAAATACATACTACGGTGGAGTGACTCGATCTTACTGAGAGCATATATCATACTCAGACGCCGTACAAATCTTAGTCTAGTCGCTCTACAATCGTCTAACCCGAGTTTTTTATTTGCTCGTCCTCCAAAGACGCCAAATTAAGATCTCGTATCTGGCTAATCAATAAACACAAGCATAATGGACATAGAGTTGTGTCCATTATCGATCTTCAAATGTCAGATTTTATTTTGTGTACAAAACAGAGCAATATTATATGCTAGAATATCTCATATTTGCTTGTGATATCAAGTGCCAAAGGCGATTGCTCGTGTGACTGAGCCAATCACGCCCGCTGACATACTTAATGTGTGTGTTTTCTCAAATATTAAGATAATCAAGAAATATAATATTTAATTGCAATTAAAACTATGTATTAATATTTCAAAAAATGTCAATACAAATGACTGTGTGATCTATTCAATCTCTAGCACATAATCAATACCTACAAAGTTCTAGAGTTTTAACATGAGTCATATACACATCTCTAGCTATAGGCTTAGTTAGGGGGTCTGCAACCATTTGAGTTGTAGGTATGTGTTTCGAGATTACTTCTTTTTGTGCAATCATGTCTTTGATATAATAATATCTTAGATTTATGTACTTGGTTCTTCCATAATACTTAGGATCTTTAGCATAAGTTAATGCAGTCATACTATCACAATGAATCGTCACTAGACCCAAGGTATTTGTGACAACTCCTAGATGTTGAAAGAACCTTCTTAACCAAACAAATTCTTATACAACAGCAGAACAAGCCATGTCTTTTGCTTCCATGGTGGACAAGGATATGCATGATTATTTTTTGCTACTCCATGTAATGACGCCACCATTAAGTAAGAAAGCATATCCTAATGTGGACTTGCGTTCATCAATATCACCACCACAATCAGAATCACAATAACCAACCATCTGTAAATCTGAAGATTGGTAGCATAACATATAATCTGAAGTGCCCTTGAGATATCGTAGTATCGTTTTGATTGCCTTCCAATGAGCTATTCTAGGATTTGACTAAAAACGATTAACTAAGCCTACCGTATAGCAAGTATCGGGAGGGGTACATATCATAGCATACATTAAGCTACCTATAACACTGGCATAGGGAACACGAGCCATCTTTCCTTTTCCTCAAGAGACTTAGGGCTCATCTTTAGACTTAGGATCTCGTCTTTTGCTACAAGAGTGTTTATGGGTTTTGTAGTTCTGCATATGAAATCGTTCAAGAACCTTCTTAATGTAAGTCTCTTGAGACAAACCAAGAAATTTCTTAGAACGATCCCTTAGGATCTTAACTTCGAGCACATTCCTTGCTTTGCCTAGGTCCATCATCTCAAATGTTTAGGACAACCACTTTTGAGTAGTGATAATCATCTCCTTATTATTTTCAGCCAATAAAATATCGTCAACATACAAAGATGGAATCAAGAAGCTATCTTTAGACTGTTTAACATGCACACAATGGTCTTCATCAATCATCATAAACTCATAAGAAGTGATAGCTCGATGAAACCTTAGATACCACTGTTTGAATGACTGCTTCAGTCTATAAATGAATTGTTGGAGTTTTTAAATTTTATAATGACCCTCACAAGGGATTTATCTTTTAATCGAGGTGTACGTAAATTGATCCGAATATACTTGACCATTAAATCCAAATATATATATTCCTTTGGAGGTGATTATTGGAGGGCTATGAAACACGAATACTTCGTTGAGATTGACGTACCCATATCAGATACACCTTTTACGTATCCGATAATAATTAAATATTAGAATACTTCATGGATACTTTTATAATAGAACAACATATATAATTTTTTAGTTAAACTTTTAACATCTCTTTTCGAATTCACATACCATATAATACATTAACAAAAATTTCATATTACTTCAAAGACACATGAGTGTTTTTTAAGTATTATATACAATTATATGCCAAAAGACTATTTAGTAAAGTTATTACATTATAATCTTAACAAAAATTACTTTTAAATACTAGTTAAATATTAGCTTTAATTTTTTTAATTAGTCTCTTCACTTTGTGAATATACCATAACGATACGATATATATTTTCTTGAAACTAAAAAGAATTATTAATTTTTCTTATTATATATTAAAGAACTACCAAAATGTATAAGTGTTAAGTTAGGTGAAAATAATAAAAATATTTTATTATAATCGTATCTTGACCGTACTTGTATCATATTTTTTTAGACTTTATCGTATTCATATTCATATCTTATTTTAACCGCATTTTGTATCTATATTCGCATCCGCGCTTTTCATAGTTGGAGGGTAATGGATGAAACGCCCACCGTGCCTTACACGTTCAACTACAACTTTGTGACGGTCACCGGCAATGACGTACAGAAAAGTTCGTAACATGGACTGGACCTTATCAAAAGTCCCCATTTTTCATCCTCGGTTGGTTTGATTTTTAAAATAGAGAACATTTTAGTCATAATATTGAATTGATAAGATGGGAATAATCAAATTTTTTGGGCTTGAGGTATAATTAATATTTTTATGATGTCACTCCGCCAAATACTAATTTTTGGGGGTTGAATTATAATTTTTTTCTTTTAGATTGAATTATAATTTTCTCTTTTAGATTGAATTATAATTTAATTTAATCTCTCAATTATTAATTTAATTAATTTCTACAAATTTTAATCGTTAGATTAAACAGAGATAAACCACGTGTTTGTTATATAGTTGGTTACATTATGTGCCGTCGCTTGTTTTAATGATTGAAATTGACGAAAAAATTTAATTAAGATGAAATTTATAGTTGAGGTATTTGAAATAATCAAAAATTTAGAAACTATATTAAAATAAGACATAAAATTTAAAAACTAATTATGATACTTATCCAAATTAAATCCTCGCCAGTCATCCTTTTTGAATTCCTGAATGTGAACATCTTGTGCAAATGTGTTCCGGAATAGTCAAGCATTCCGGCCGTAGCGTTGTGTTTGCGTGTATATATATATTTGTTTGTCCCTTCTGTTCCAAACCCAGAAAGAAAATGATGACAATTCTCACTTCTCTCTCTTATCTCTGTTTCGCCTTTTCTATCTTTCCCACCACCCTCGCAGCTCCTACCTTGTTATTCCAGGTACCCAAAATTTCTGTACAGGGCATTCTATACTCTCTCTCTCTCTCTGGGTTTTTGTATAATTACATATTTTTGGTTATATGATTAGGGGTTTAATTGGGAATCAAGCAATAAGCAGGAAGGATGGTACAACTGGCTCATCAAGTCCATCCCAGACCTGGCTAATGCTGGGGTTACGCATGTTTGGCTACCTCCACCCTCTCATTCTGTTGCGGCACAAGGTGGTTACAATTCTCATATTTCTGGATATATTGTTTACTTCTTTGCATTGTTTATTGTTGTCCCTTGTTGAAGAATTCAAGATACAATAGCTAGTTAGTTAGTTAATTGAAGTTTGTTACAAAGTTAATCAAATTGTTGTTATTAATTACTACTACTTTAGGATAAACACCTCTCCTGTTGATTGAAATTCCAGTTGCTTTTATTTGTTTCTTTACTATGTTGCTTTATCTTAGTAGAGTTAACAATTACATTTACTTACTTAAGTCAGCAGTAAGAACTTGCCTGCTTATCCCGTAGCTGGTGAGACAGTCCAAGAGTCAAAGTTTTTTTTGTTTTATTTTTTTTTTTGTGGATTTTTTGTTTGTTAGTTCAATGGTTTGGTGCCAAGTTTGACAATTTTGCTGTAAGAAGTTCCTAAGAGCAAGACAACAATCCCTGAATTCCAAATATCTTTCTAGTTTACATTCTTGTTCTATTTTTCCCATATATATTCGATGTTCAACTCGTATTCTGATGTAAAAAAGAATTTGGTGACCCACTTGGCTCCATTTAGTTACTCACAATATGTTCCTGACTAATAATGCCAGATGTAAAATTTGCACATTGGTCTCTGCTGAATAACTCCTGAATTCGAGTTCGCCTTTGTTATGGTTGCTTTAATTCCCAGCCAAATCTCTACCAACTGTTATTGCATGCCTCAACTCTCCAGGATGATTACATCAGTTTGTAAATCACCGTTTGATCGAGAATTGTAATGTGTATCTCAAAAACTTTGGCTCAGTCTTGAAATTGCCAAACTTCATGAATAGAATTGGGGTCCAAATGCAATACTGGCCAGCATATGCGATTAACTAAGCTTGGTTATAGACATCAGTGAATAGCTTTAAATCACTGTAAACATTTGATTTGGATGCAAATAATTTACTTGGGTATAACAGTAAACGAGGCTAAAATGTCCATACTGATGTTTGGTGGAACATTTAGACTGGAAGATGATGATAAAGATGGATATATAATCAAATTGCATAATTGTTATTCTTCCTCTCTTTTCAGGATATATGCCTGGAAGGTTGTATGATCTTGATGCATCACAATACGGAAATAAACAGCAATTGAAGACATTGGTTAATGCTTTCCACAGCAAAGGGATCAAATGTGTTGCCGATATAGTAATAAACCATAGATGTGCTGAGAAGCAAGATGAGAGAGGAATATGGTGCATCTTTGAGGGAGGAACAGCCGACAATCGTCTTGATTGGGGACCATCATTAATTTGCAAAGACGATACTGAATATTCCGATGGCAAAGGGAATCTTGATTCTGGAGCCGACTTTCAACCTGCTCCTGATATTGACCATCTCAATCCAAGGGTGCAAAAAGAGTTATCAGATTGGATGAATTGGCTAAAGACTGAGATTGGATTCGATGGATGGCGTTTCGATTTTGTCAGGGGGTATGCCCCAAGTATCACAAAGGTATACATGAAGAACACTACACCAAACTTTGCAGTTGGGGAGTATTGGGATTCTCTCTCTTATGGGCAGGATGGAAAACCCGATTATAACCAGGACCAGCATCGTAATCGCCTGGTTCAGTGGGTTCAAAACGCGGGTGGGGTTGTCACAGCCTTTGATTTCACTACAAAAGGGATTCTTCAGGCTGCTGTGCAGGGGGAGCTTTGGAGAATGAAGGACTCAAATGGAAACCCTCCAGGACTGATAGGAGTTTTGCCCCAAAATGCTGTGACTTTTATTGATAATCATGATACAGGATCTACTCAGAAGGCTTTCCCATCTGATAAAGTCATGCAAGGATATGCTTATATTCTCACCCATCCAGGGATTCCATCAATAGTAATTTCTACTACCTTATTCAGCTTCTATGTTCACTTACCATTCATTGAGGATGAAGTAATACTATCATAAGGATCAAAATTTCGAAATGAACCGGTGATTAGATATAGAAATTCTTACGTTTCGAACTGTTTTAGAATGTTTCGATATATTTCAGCCACGGTTTCAGAAACTAAATTTTCAAACTTTTACTCTATTTGCTAAATTTTGCAAAGAAGTTTCTATTTTCGAGCTGACTGAAACTATGCACCGTCGTATTTTGCTTTTGGGTTGTTTTGTTGACTGAGGAATTGCTTGTTCTGTTGTGCAGTTTTATGATCACTTCTTTGATTGGGGGCTGAAAGATCAAATTTCTAAGTTGTCTGCAATCAGGAGTAGGAATGGGATCTCTCCAACAAGCAAAGTGAAGATCATGGCTTCCGAGTCTGATCTCTATGTTGCAATGATTGATGACAAAATAATTGTCAAGATTGGGCCGAAGCTTGATCTTGGATCTCTTATTCCACCAAACTTTCAAGTTTCTACCTCGGGGGAAGCCTATGCTGTTTGGGAGAAAAAAAACAGTCTAAGCTGAATGTTCAAGGTGGTCATAATGTGGCTGAAAATCCCATTGTGCACTGTAATTACTTTTGTCATAATGAAATGTATATCGAATGCTACTTTTGACCTAATTTGTTGATATGATTTATCACCATCATTGGATTGGTGATGGGTCTCAACAAATATTGGAGTTTATTATCAATTCAATTGTTATGAATAATTAGATCAATAAATTAGGTTCAAGCAATTTTGTAGAATATAATACCCTCCCAAACTCCCATTAATAGGAACTAAATTGTGTTATTGTTTTTTAAATGTCCTCCCACCCTCCATATGTAGTTGGCATAAAATGTTGTCATAGCAAAGAAGGTAGAAACTTGTATTATTTTCTTTTAGCTATGTTATTGAGACTTAATTTATTGATATAATTTGTTGATCTAATTGACAACTCCTAGATGTTGAAAGAACCTTCTTAACCAAACAAATTCTTATACAACAGCAGAACAAGCCATGTCTTTTGCTTCCATGGTGGACAAGGATATGCATGATTATTTTTTGCTACTCCATGTAATGACGCCACCATTAAGTAAGAAAGCATATCCTAATGTGGACTTGCGTTCATCAATATCACCACCACAATCAGAATCACAATAACCAACCATCTGTAAATCTGAAGATTGGTAGCATAACATATAATCTGAAGTGCCCTTGAGATATCGTAGTATCGTTTTGATTGCCTTCCAATGAGCTATTCTAGGATTTGACTAAAAACGATTAACTAAGCCTACCGTATAGCAAGTATCGGGAGGGGTACATATCATAGCATACATTAAGCTACCTATAACACTGGCATAGGGAACACGAGCCATCTTTCCTTTTCCTCAAGAGACTTAGGGCTCATCTTTAGACTTAGGATCTCGTCTTTTGCTACAAGAGTGTTTATGGGTTTTGTAGTTCTGCATATGAAATCGTTCAAGAACCTTCTTAATGTAAGTCTCTTGAGACAAACCAAGAAATTTCTTAGAACGATCCCTTAGGATCTTAACTTCGAGCACATTCCTTGCTTTGCCTAGGTCCATCATCTCAAATGTTTAGGACAACCACTTTTGAGTAGTGATAATCATCTCCTTATTATTTTCAGCCAATAAAATATCGTCAACATACAAAGATGGAATCAAGAAGCTATCTTTAGACTGTTTAACATGCACACAATGGTCTTCATCAATCATCATAAACTCATAAGAAGTGATAGCTCGATGAAACCTTAGATACCACTGTTTGAATGACTGCTTCAGTCTATAAATGAATTGTTGGAGTTTATAAACTTTGTTCTTCTAACCCACCACCACGAAGTTCTCAGGTTGATCTATGTAGATATCCCCATCCAGTTCTCCATTTATAAATGCAGTTTTAACGTCCATTTGATATGGTTCTAAATCTAAATGTGCAACAATAGCTAGAATCATATGAATCGAGACAAACCTTACAATAGAAGAAAAGATTTCCTCGTAGTCCACACCCTCTCTTTGGGTGTAACATTTTGTCATTAGGCGAGCCTTATACCTTTCTATGGATCCATTTGTCTTGCGTTTAATTTTTAGAACCCATTTGTTCCCAATGGCCTTGCGCCCAGGCAAAAGATCAACCAAGTTCAAGACTTGATTAGCTTTCATTGACTCCATCTTGTTATTTATTGCAGCTATCCACTCATTACTAGCAGATGATGATAGAGCATTTTTAATATTTTTAGGTTCGACATCATCATGTGGAGCAAACCATGAAAGCTTCCCCTCTTCAATCTCAAAACGACGTCGAGGGATGGTTCCACGTTTGTTTCTACGCAACTCTGTGTTGTATGAATCTACATCCATCGGAATTGATCCACCATTGAGTATATCGCTCTCACTGTCCCTAGGAGGTGATGAAACTATTTTCGCAATCTCTACTTGGTTAGTGGGTATATCTCTTTAGGGATCATCTAACTCACAGAGTTTTATTCCTTTAGACACATCTCCTTTGCTAGGAAAATCCTCTTCAAGGAAAATTGCATCCCGTGACTCAATTAAGTTACCCTTCTATTAAGTTGTTCACTTATGAACACGTAGCCCTTTGAATGCTCAGAATAGCGGATGAAAATATACTTATTCCCTCTATGACCCAACTTCTCATATTTATGAGAAGTATTGTGTACATAAGCTATTGAACCTCATGACCATAAATTATTTAAGCCAAGTTTTGTGCTTGTCCATAACTCATATGGGGTAGAAGGAACTAATTTAGAAGGCATTCGGTTAAGGATATAAGCAACAGTCAATAGAACATCTCTCCAATATGAAATCAGAAGATGAGTCTGTGCCATCATAGTCCTAACCATATCAAACAAGGTGCGATTTCGTCTTTCCGCTACACCATTTTGTTGTGGAGTGGCAGGTATTGTCAATTACCTCATTATTTTTTTTTCACACAGCTCTTTAAACTATTCAGATAGATACTCGTGACCTCGACTAGTTCTAAGAACATTAATATTATTGTCTCGTTGATTCTCAACCTCTTTAATGTAATGTTTGAAGCAATCCAATGCTTCAGACTTGTGAGAAATCAAATAGACATGACCGAAGCACGTAAAGTCATCAATAAAAGTGATGAAATAGGATGCACCATGTCTTGTCTTCACATTTATTGGGCCACATATATCTAAATGTATTAATTGCAATGAAATAGATGTTCTTCTAGCCTTACCAAATAGTTTCCTAGTTGCCTTACCTGTGAGACAAGTTTCACATGTGGACAAGTTGATTTTAGCGAGTGGGTCTTGTTTTATTTCATATGGTCCCATGATGGTGGAAGGAAGTAAAGTCCAACTTGAACTTGTTGTTCATTGGTCCACACATGACCAACAGCGCCTAAATTACGTATTATAGAGGTCATGGCCCTCAAGTGTTATCAATGTATGCTCTAGCTTGTTTTGATACGAGTCAAACCTCATGGTTAAACTACGAAACCTAATAAGAGAAGTAATACCAAACTTCTCTTGTAATCTTCTTGTTCTTGGCGGGTTTGAGGTCGCCTAGGCTCTGGCAGCACAAAGTCAAGGGTATCCAAGACTTGTTGCTCATATAGGAAAAATTGAATCTTACGACGCCATATGTCATAGTTATTGTCATTCAATTTGTCGCCCTTAGTTAATTCAACCACTATATTTTTAGTAGTCATTATGATATAATTTACATGCAGAGATAATGTGTATGTGATATTAGCACAACACATTCTATAATTTTACCACAAAAATCTAAATTCAAGTATTAACAATTTTCATAAGTCGTGAGATCGAAAGTTCACTAAGTTCTCAATCATCTCCCGCGCCATAGGTGATTATTATTAACACTTAATTTAATTAATGTGCAAAATTTTGGTTTCCTAAAACCAAACAAAATAAAGCTCCCACTTGGTCTAGTATCTCTAGGTAATACTGATCATAATTAATTTTATATCATGCGTGATTTTATTATAAATAAAATGGACATTTAAATTAGAACAAACATAAAATTCTAATTTAATTCATGCATAATAACGAAATAAATGATATAAGCAAATCAACACATGGTAACATTACTCTATGCAGGATATCAATATATCTTATAAACATATATTTATTTCATTTTTAGAATTTTAAGCAAATAAAATTTGATCCCATAAACTATCAGTAAAGAATCAAAATTTGATTGCCATATGTTATTATTGTTCAGTAACCCAATTCTAATCCAAGAATCAGATGCACTAAAAACCAAACAACCAAAAAACACTAAGCAATAGGCATTCTTTCTAAGGCAATTCATTTTTAATTTTAATGTAATTGGTTAATCCATTTTCTACGTCAACGTTTGTATAGTCAAACTAAAATGGGTCTTTCTAATGGACCCAAACGCAAAACGAAAGGCAACGACGATGATGACCCAAAAAACATGTCTTTATATCTAATTGTGTTGGATAGGTCATGGTTGAACTTAAATTCCAATAAGACATGATGAACAAGGAAACACAAGTCTTTCTAGTAGACTAGTCGGGTGACGGGCCAAAGTTAGGTCTATACCGTAAGACGGAAAAAACTTTGCCTTTCTCAAAGTCGTCAATTCCATCGCGCAATGGCGATAACGTGTTGACAATTTACGGACTAATTAATTATTTTTTTATAAAAATAATATTTTTAAACTATTAATAATTGATCGCAAAGGTACAAGAACACCTTAAATGGCTCTGATACTAATATTGAGAATCGTATATATATTGCAGAAGTATATGATCAAAGACACACCCTATTCTCTTTAATCTTAAAAGTCGTTTAAAAATGTTCCACGTACTTTAAAATCTGAAAATTATTTTTTATTCGATTGCTCGAGTAGTATGATATTGTTATACAATAGGAATCAACACCGAGTTTTCACAGTACAAAAGTCTTTCAACATTACGTAAGAAGAGAGAGAGAGAAATAGAGTAGGAGACTTTAAAGTTTAATTATTTATCAGAGGTCCTTCATCTTATTGGATTGCTTTAGGTTTATATAGACAACCAATGAGTATTATTAAAAAACACATCTTATAAGGACATGTCTGTTAATATTTAACAGACATGTATTTTGGGTGGTAAATGATACCTTTAAAAGATATGCCTCTTTTGGACATTCTTTAATTTGAGTCAACCCATCGTGAACGCCCCGATTCGGGTCCATTA
Source organism: Ilex paraguariensis (assembly GCA_963454935.2). Lineage (NCBI taxonomy): Eukaryota > Viridiplantae > Streptophyta > Magnoliopsida > Aquifoliales > Aquifoliaceae > Ilex > Ilex paraguariensis. Next base: position 138,857 of record CAUOFW020000703.1, on the reverse strand, counting down.
CCCGACCAATATCTAACAATTACATTTAATATTTTCTCCACTTGACCAGGGTTGCTTTCACCTCTAGTTCCGTATAATTTTTGGCACTAATTTCGCCATTGAAACCCCAATCAAATCTCCAATTTGTGAACTCCTCTCCGCTTGACCAGGGTTGCTTACACCTCTAGTGCCATATACTTTTTGGCACTTATTTCCCCATTGAAACCAATCAGATCTCCGATTTGTGAACTCCTCACAATCGTCTTCCTCTAATTTCCACAATTTAGTGGGTCTTAGAGAATTTTTTTCATTATAATTCCTACACCAAATAGATATAAATAGGTGAAAATTCTGACATCACCGCAATCCACTTGGTGCTCTAGCTCCTAGCTTGCAGAGCGGCATACCCAGAAAAAAAAAAAAAAAGGGGGATTCAATCCAACTCATAGGTTTTTCCTACAGCTACCTTATTGTGAGCGAAAGCCAAGCCTCCCTTATGGGTCGCGATGGAGGATGTCAAAGATGAAGTGCATGTTAATGTCGTCACCCAAATTAGAAGAATATTGTATTTAACAATGAAGTTACGTAATCCTCTAAAGGAGTTGACATCGGCCTCCAGCGACTGATAAAATGACTCCTGCCAAAAAATCTCATCTGCAGCACGGAGATAATCAAAATTTTTCATCCTCTTACACAATACTTGTCGCAAAAGCTCACTTTGTTACAATAACGACCGCAAAACTTATTTAGTAGTAGAACACTCGAATCATAAAACAAAAATTTTAAGATTATGCACATCTGATTCTCTCAATTTTTTAAATTTTATAATGACCCTCACAAGGGATTTATCTCTTAATCGAGGTGTACGTAAATTGATCCGAATATACTTGATCATTAAATCCAAATATATATATATATATATTCCTTTGGAGGTGATTATTGGAGGGCTATGAAACACGAATACTTCGTTGAGATTGACGTACTCGTATCGGATACACCTTTTACGTATCCGATAATAATTAAATATTAGAATACTTCACGGATACTTTTATAATAGAACAACATATATAATTTTTTAGTTAAACTTTTAACATCTTTTTTCGAATTCACATACCATATAATACATTAACAAAAATTTCATATTACTTCAAAGACACATGAGTGTTTTTTAAGTATTATATACAATTATATGCCAAAAGACTATTTAGTAAAGTTATTACATTATAATCTTAACAAAAATTACTTTTAAATATTAATTAAATATTAGCTTTAATTTTTTTAATTAGTCTCTTCACTTTGTGAATATACCATAACGACACGATATATATTTTTTTGAAACTAAAAAGAATTATTAATTTTTCTTATTATATATTAAAGAACTACCAAAATGTATAAGTGTTAAGTTAGGTGAAAATAATAAAAATATTTTATTATAATCGTATCTTGACCGTACTTGTATCATATTTTTTTAGACTTTATCGTATTCATATTCATATCTTATTTTAACCGCATTTTGTATCTATATTCGCATCCGCGCTTTTCATAGTTGGAGGGTAATGGATGAAACGCCCACCGTGCCTTACACGTTCAACTACAACTTTGTGACGGTCACCGGCAATGACGTACAGAAAAGTTCGTAACATGGACTGGACCTTATCAAAAGTCCCCATTTTTCATCCTCGGTTGGTTTGATTTTTAAAATAGAGAACATTTTAGTCATAATATTGGATTGATAAGATGGGAATAATCAAATTTTTTGGGCTTGAGGTATAATTAATATTTTTATGATGTCACTCCGCCAAATACTAATTTTTGGGGGTTGAATTATAATTTTTTTCTTTTAGATTGAATTATAATTTTCTCTTTTAGATTGAATTATAATTTAATTTAATCTCTCAATTATTAATTTAATTAATTTCTACAAATTTTAATCGTTAGATTAAACAGAGATAAACCACGTGTTTGTTATATAGTTGGTTACATTATGTGCCGTCGCTTGTTTTAATGATTGAAATTGACGAAAAAATTTAATTAAGATGAAATTTATAGTTGAGGTATTTGAAATAATCAAAAATTTAGAAACTATATTAAAATAAGACATAAAATTTAAAAACTAATTATGATACTTATCCAAATTAAATCCTCGCCAGTCATCCTTTTTGAATTCCTGAATGTGAACATCTTGTGCAAATGTGTTCCGGAATAGTCAAGCATTCCGGCCGTAGCGTTGTGTTTGCGTGTATATATATATATGTTTGTCCCTTCTGTTCCAAACCCAGAAAGAAAATGATGACAATTCTCACTTCTCTCTCTTATCTCTGTTTCGCCTTTTCTATCTTTCCCACCACCCTCGCAGCTCCTACCTTGTTATTCCAGGTACCCAAAATTTCTGTACAGGGCATTCTATACTCTCTCTCTCTCTCTGGGTTTTTGTATAATTACATATTTTTGGTTATATGATTAGGGGTTTAATTGGGAATCAAGCAATAAGCAGGAAGGATGGTACAACTGGCTCATCAAGTCCATCCCAGACCTGGCTAATGCTGGGGTTACGCATGTTTGGCTACCTCCACCCTCTCATTCTGTTGCGGCACAAGGTGGTTACAATTCTCATATTTCTGGATATATTGTTTACTTCTTTGCATTGTTTATTGTTGTCCCTTGTTGAAGAATTCAAGATACAATAGCTAGTTAGTTAGTTAATTGAAGTTTGTTACAAAGTTAATCAAATTGTTGTTATTAATTACTACTACTTTAGGATAAACACCTCTCCTGTTGATTGAAATTCCAGTTGCTTTTATTTGTTTCTTTACTATGTTGCTTTATCTTAGTAGAGTTAACAATTACATTTACTTACTTAAGTCAGCAGTAAGAACTTGCCTGCTTATCCCGTAGCTGGTGAGACAGTCCAAGAGTCAAAGTTTTTTTTGTTTTATTTTTTTTTGTGGATTTTTTGTTTGTTAGTTCAATGGTTTGGTGCCAAGTTTGACAATTTTGCTGTAAGAAGTTCCTAAGAGCAAGACAACAATCCCTGAATTCCAAATATCTTTCTAGTTTACATTCTTGTTCTATTTTTCCCATATATATTCGATGTTCAACTCGTATTCTGATGTAAAAAAGAATTTGGTGACCCTCTTGGCTCCATTTAGTTACTCACAATATGTTCCTGACTAATAATGCCAGATGTAAAATTTGCACATTGGTCTCTGCTGAATAACTCCTGAATTCGAGTTCGCCTTTGTTATGGTTGCTTTAATTCCCAGCCAAATCTCTACCAACTGTTATTGCATGCCTCAACTCTCCAGGATGATTACATCAGTTTGTAAATCACCGTTTGATCGAGAATTGTAATGTGTATCTCAAAACTTTGGCTCAGTCTTGAAATTGCCAAACTTCATGAATAGAATTGGGGTCCAAATGCAATACTGGCCAGCATATGCGATTAACTAAGCTTGGTTATAGACATCAGTGAATAGCTTTAAATCACTGTAAACATTTGATTTGGATGCAAATAATTTACTTGGGTATAACAGTAAACGAGGCTAAAATGTCCATACTGATGTTTGGTGGAACATTTAGACTGGAAGATGATGATAAAGATGGATATATAATCAAATCGCATAATTGTTATTCTTCCTCTCTTTTCAGGATATATGCCTGGAAGGTTGTATGATCTTGATGCATCACAATACGGAAATAAACAGCAATTGAAGACATTGGTTAATGCTTTCCACAGCAAAGGGATCAAATGTGTTGCCGATATAGTAATAAACCATAGATGTGCTGAGAAGCAAGATGAGAGAGGAATATGGTGCATCTTTGAGGGAGGAACAGCCGACAATCGTCTTGATTGGGGACCATCATTAATTTGCAAAGATGATACTGAATATTCCGATGGCAAAGGGAATCTTGATTCTGGAGCCGACTTTCAACCTGCTCCTGATATTGACCATCTCAATCCAAGGGTGCAAAAAGAGTTATCAGATTGGATGAATTGGCTAAAGACTGAGATTGGATTCGATGGATGGCGATTCGATTTTGTCAGGGGGTATGCCCCAAGTATCACAAAGGTATACATGAAGAACACTACACCAAACTTTGCAGTTGGGGAGTATTGGGATTCTCTCTCTTATGGGCAGGATGGAAAACCCGATTATAACCAGGACCAGCATCGTAATCGCCTGGTTCAGTGGGTTCAAAACGCGGGTGGGGTTGTCACAGCCTTTGATTTCACTACAAAAGGGATTCTTCAGGCTGCTGTGCAGGGGGAGCTTTGGAGAATGAAGGACTCAAATGGAAACCCTCCAGGACTGATAGGAGTTTTGCCCCAAAATGCTGTGACTTTTATTGATAATCATGATACAGGATCTACTCAGAAGGCTTGGCCTTTCCCATCTGATAAAGTCATGCAAGGATATGCTTATATTCTCACCCATCCAGGGATTCCATCAATAGTAATTTCTACTACCTTATTCAGCTTCTATGTTCACTTACCATTCATTGAGGATGAAGTAATACTATCATAAGGATCAAAATTTCGAAATGAACCGGTGATTAGATATAGAAATTCTTACGTTTCGAACTGTTTTAGAATGTTTCGATATATTTCAGCCACGGTTTCAAAACTAAATTTTCAAACTTTTACTCTATTTGCTAAATTTTGCAAAGAAGTTTCTATTTTCGAGCTGACTGAAACTATGCACCGTCGTATTTTGCTTTTGGGTTGTTTTGTTGACTGAGGAATTGCTTGTTCTGTTGTGCAGTTTTATGATCACTTCTTTGATTGGGGGCTGAAAGATCAAATTTCTAAGTTGTCTGCAATCAGGAGTAGGAATGGGATCTCTCCAACAAGCAAAGTGAAGATCATGGCTTCCGAGTCTGATCTCTATGTTGCAATGATTGATGACAAAATAATTGTCAAGATTGGGCCGAAGCTTGATCTTGGATCTCTTATTCCACCAAACTTTCAAGTTTCTACCTCGGGGGAAGCCTATGCTGTATGGGAGAAAAAAACAGTCTAAGCTGAATGTTCAAGGTGGTCATAATGTGGCTGAAAATCCCATTGTGCACTGTAATAACTTTTGTCATAATGAAATGTATATCGAATGCTATTTTTGACCTAATTTGTTGATATGATCTATCACCATCATTGGATTGGTGACGGGTCTCAACAAATATTGGAGTTTATTATCAATTCAATTGTTATGAATAATTAGATCAATAAATTAAGTTCAAGCAATTTTGTAGAATATAATACCCTCCCAAACTCCCATTAATAGGAACTAAATTGTGTTATTGTTTTTTAAATGTCCTCCCACCCTCCATATGTAGTTGGCATAAAATGTTGTCATAGCAAAGAAGGTAGAAACTTGTATTATTTTTTTTTAGCAATGTTATTGAGACTTAATTTATTGATATAATTTGTTGATCTAATTTACAGTGACATTTGGATTGACTGTAGGCTCTATCAAATATTAGAACTAGATGTTCATCCAATGATTTCTATGAAGTTATATCATTATGTCAGTAAATTAGTTCAATTTTTTAGATCTAAATAGTATTATTCATTCTCTTTACCTTTCTTGGGGGCTGATCCAAGTGACAAAGAAACAAATGATGGGTTTTTGTATCTGAAAATATGTTTTTGGGAAGAATTTTAAAAAAAGTGTGGCAATGTTTGCTTTGCGTCTGTAAAATAGTTTTTTGTTCTCAAAATTTCAAAAACACCCAAAACCTATTTGTTTAGCATTTTTGTTCTCTAAATTTTGAGAAAAAAATTAGATTTGAATCAAAAAAAACACAAGTTTAACTTGTTTTTAGAGTTTTTTTTTGAAAATTTTGGAAACAAAAGAACAATTTTGGATGTTTATATATATATTACCTATGCCTGAAGGCACAGAGTAATAAAAAATGATAAATCATAAATATATTTGTATTCATATCCAAAATTAAATCACAAACATAAAGAAAAGATAAAAGAATATAAGCATCAGTTTTATAGTGGGGGGTGAGAGGTCGTGGGCGATAATAATGGTGGTAGGAGACGGTGATGGTTGTGGTAAGTGGCAATGACCATGGCAGCGATGATGAAGGTGGTGATGACGATGGTAGTGGTGGCGGCGATAGTGGTAGAGGTAATGATAGAGCGATTTCAACTACTATTTTTTTTTAAAGTATTTTTGAGAAATAATTTTTAAAAGTACTTTTAAAAAGTTATTCCAAACACACCCTTAGACCCCTATTTTTCTTATTAAATTTAAGGTGTTAATATTAGTCGTTAGATTAACTTTAAAATAAAATTTAAAACGATCTCAACCGCGAATAGTAAAAGTCATTTGAGATTTAAATTGTAAGTTACTTTATTATATATATATATATATATATATATATATTATAAAATTGTCAATATAAAAATAATTTTATATATTTTTTTAATTAATGTTTGAATTACTGTTCAAATATATATTTAAGCAGTTCAGACATGTTTTACTATTTTCTGTGTTATAAAATTATTTTTGAAATTATCTAACCAAACAAGTTTTTTATCTCAAAAAATATCAAAACCACTTTCTTAAAACTCTTCTCAAAAACTATTTTCGAATACTATTTTTTGAAACTCAAACCAAACAGGTCCTGTATTTTTTGTATCGTAAAATTTGTTTGGTTATATGATTCTAAAAACAGTTCAGATAAATAGAAAATAGTAAAATATGTGGACAATAATAACTCAAAAAATAATGAAAATACGAGATATTGCTTGAATTGTCTATTTACACATAATATAAGTTGGGATATAATACACATCATTGTTCCTGCATAAGAGAAGCCCACCACTATCTTACATTGACTCATTTCTACGTGTTATCTTACACACAGAAAGAATCATTTCTCCACTGTCTATGGTGTCTACCAACTGAACACCTAAAGAAATATTGCCCATCATTCCTCACTGTAGGAGCCCTAAAAACATTCATGTAGCAGCACCATACGCACATAAAGGTCCTATAGCATTATCCATGTGCACAACATTTTATCAAGAAAAATAAAAGTACCATTAATATGTAATGCAATCAACATTTTGGACCAATATCCATGGTGTACGCACCTCACTAAAGGAAATCCGAAGATTGGGCGTCTGCTTCTGGTTGGGTATAACGGGCCTGACCAGTCAATGGGATGGGATCGAACTAGCCCACCACAAAATACCGAGGCCCACAGCCTGCCTACCAGACGGGCTAGCCAGGGGTCTTCACTGGCCTAAATTTTAGCTGATTGGCTTTAAACGAGCTTTTAGTATTGTACTTTCAAAATTAAATATTTATTCCAAGAAAATATAAAAATAAAAAATTGAAGTACTACAACTGAAATTATAATAAAAAGCACCACATACTACAGTAAATCGGATTTTCCTTCAACGTGTATGTGCAGGATTGTCTAAAATTTATTATTTTGTAGGCGAATATACAATTTTTAGGAGTTTAGTTATAAAAGAAATTATAATATTTTAGAGTCAAGTTAAAGTTTTTGGGATCAAATTATAATATTTTGAAGTTAAATTACAACTTCTTATCTTGAACGCTCTAAAAAATTATAACTTAACCCAAAAAATTATAATTTAATTTAAAAAATTTATAACATGATGGTATGGTATTGAAAAAGTTACTCCCAAAGTAACATTTTTTTTAAAATTTTTTATTGGATAATCAGACTTGTCCTTATTACTCCATCAAATTTAACAACTGTCATGATGACTTGAGTCGGGTTAAAATAGGTCTTTACGACTTGATTACGGTATCAAAAAAATAAATTTGGTACCATATCTCCAATTTTTACCATTTCAACGGGTGTTTTTACAATTTTAATGGGTTATTTTACAACAATTTTTTTTACCACTTTTGTGGATATTTTTACCAATATTGTAGGTATTTTTACTACATTTTTGGTGACTATTTTATCAATTGTCTTTGATACAAAAAAAATTATTACAATGTTTTTATTATATTTATGAATATTTTTCATACATTTATAAATATAATAAAAATAATTACAAATATGATAAATAGAGGTACCCTCTTTTTTTTTTTTTTCCGTTATCATAGTCAAATCCATGTCTTCGAATCAATCACTAACATAGGAAGTGAGTGAATCTTAAATTTCTAAACTACTAAAAGACAAACGCAACTGCTGAACCTCCTCTCGATTTAGATAATGCTCCGTAAATTAGAGAGGGGACGGTAATTGGAGAACATTGTACCCGTTGAGCCGGTAGACGGTGAAGTGCAAATTTGTCTTCCTTTCAAAACCCTAATCTGAACCTTCAAAGATCAAATTTCAAAATTTCAAACTCGCGCTCTTCACTCAACTCCACACCACCAACCTCCGGATCAACAAACCCTCAATCCATTTCCCATCTGAGCAACGCTGACAAAAAACCCACAAAAATGGGTGCTAACAACAGCCGCGAGGACCTTGAACTCTCAGACTCAGACGCCGAATCAGAGTCACAAGATCAAGAAACCGAAGAAGAAGAAGAAGAATACTACGAAGATGCCAAATCGCCGTCTTCTTCTGGGCATAAAGGATCCAAAACGCCGTCTTCTTTAGATGAAGTCGAGGAAAAGCTCAAAGCCCTGAAACTCAAGTATCCATCTCACGACGCATCTCCTAAAAACGCTGTGAAGCTTTATCTTTATGTTGGTGCCAACACACCCAAGTCTAAATGGATCGTCTCCGACAAGCTCACCTCCTATTCCTTCATCAAAACCTCACAAATTGACACCTCAGACGATGAAAATGAGGAAGAAGAGGAAAATTCTTGGTGGGTGTTGAAAGTTGGGTCCAAAGTTCGAGTTATAGTCGACGCCCAAATGCAGTTGAAGTCTTTTGGAGATCAAAAACGGGTCGATTTTGTGTCCAGTGGAGTGTGGGCTATGAAATTTTTTAGTGAAGAAGATTACAAAGATTTTGTTGGTAAATATCAGGATTGTTTGTTTGAGAACACTTATGGGTTTGAATCTAATGATGATAATAAGGTTAAGGTTTATGGGAAGGATTTCATTGGGTGGGCGAAGCCAGAGGTGGCGGATGATTCTATGTGGGAGGACGCAGATGATGGTTTATTGAAAAGTCCTAATTCAGCCACACCCGTGAGAGCGAGTCAGGATTTGAGGGAGGAGTTTGAGGAGGCCGCGAATGGTGGGGCGATACAGAGCCTGGCTTTAGGTGCGTTGGATAATAGTTTCTTGGTTGGCGATTCGGGTATTCAGGTTGTGAAGAATTTTAGTCATGGAATCCATGGAAAAGGCGTTTATGTAAATTTTGATAAGGGAAGGCAAAGTTTGGTGCATTCGGCTCCAAGGAAGGCTCTGCTTATGAGGGCAGAGACTAATATGTTACTTATGAGTCCTGTGACTGATGGGAAACCACATACAAGGGGGCTTCACCATCTTGATATTGAGACGGGGAAGATTGTTACTGAATGGAAGTTTGAGAAAGACGGGACTGATATTACTATGAGGGATATAACAAATGATAATAAAGGAGCTCAAATGGATCCTTCAGGTTCAACGTTTTTGGGATTGGATGATAATAGGTTGTGTAGGTGGGATATGAGAGATAAGCACGGGATGGTTCAAAATCTTTCAGATGCTAGCACTCCTGTTTTGAATTGGACTCAGGGGCATCAGTTCTCAAGAGGGACTAATTTTCAATGCTTTGCTACCACTGGTGATGGCTCGATTGTTGTTGGGTCACTTGATGGAAAGATCCGGTTGTATTCGAGCAGTTCTATGAGGCAGGCTAAAACTGCTTTTCCGGGGCTTGGTTCACCTATTACTCATGTGGATGTTACCTTTGATGGTAGGTGGATATTGGGCACAACTGATACCTATTTGATTCTTATCTGCACTGTGTTTGCTGACAAGGATGGGAAGACAAAGACTGGCTTTGCTGGTCGTATGGGGAATAGAATTGCTGCTCCGAGGTTGTTGAAGCTGACTCCTTTGGATTCACATAGGGCTGGAGTGAATAATAAGTTCCATGGTGCTCAATTCTCATGGGTATGTATAAATTTGTGCCTTTCTCATGCTCCTGTTGGTTTCCTGGATGTATCTGTTTCTACACCACTTAATTTTTGACAGTTTCTACGCCACTTTATTTCTGGATTGTATTCGGAATTCCTTGTTAATGAATATTCTTGATTGCTACAAATGTTACTTTATATGACTTATTGTTGAATTTTGGGTTGGAGATATTGTTAAATTGCATGCATCTTTATGAATTTTGTGTATGATATGTAAGAGTTGTGGATTGCTGCGGACGCTTCATTGACCATGATAACTTGACAAAATTCTCAATGATTGAAAGTGTCCAGGATTGTTTGTGGGATAACCTTGCACTCATGAGTTGATTTGCCCCACTACGATATGGTTGTCTGTGAGTGGTAGGACTAAGGCTCAAAAATTGAAGAATTATCATTAGATTGTGTCAAAAATGGCCATTGGTAGTCCTTGGAATTCAAGGTGACATGAGATGAGGGTTTTCAAAGTGTTCTTTATTTGGATAGTCCATACCTTGGAGATTTTCTGTTTGGCAGCTTCGGAAGCTTTGATGAATGGATATGAAATTTATTTAACTTTGAGTAGTTAAGAATCATTTCCATCTGGATATGTAGAAAAATTTTCTCTCCTTTTTTCTCATTGCAGTTGTAGAGTTTGCCTTTATTTCTGGTCAAAAACATACTGCGGTATAATACCTGTGGTCAGGCAGTGTACCTGGTAATTTTGATTGTCAAAAATAATTCTACATCGAAACTATTACTCATCCATTGACTTCTGTGAAATGTGAAATTTATGCAGTTGTCTAACATTTGACTAAGGAATGCCTTCATTTAATCGTCCCACAAGCAGCAGCTGTAGACCTGCTACCATGTTTCATTAATAGGGCACTTACTAAAGGATGCTTTCTAGGGCTAAATATTTGTGATTTGGCAAGTTTTTCCCTACCTATAAGAGAGAATCACAATTGTGTATTGCATTATTCCTGTTTTTTTTAGAATTTTTAAAGGATCTCATATGCAACAGCTGTTAATTGGTCTGAAATCCCAAGTTGGAGTTTATAAGTGACCATTTAGTGCAAATAATGGCAAGGGTTAAGTTTTTACGTAGCACAACCTTTCAATACCTTGTATCAGTGGCAGATGGGAGCAATATTGGGTGATGGCGTTTTCCAAGGGAACTGTTAGTGACAGAAGTTTTGTCATTCATCTTGTTGAGGGAAGATTATCTTCTCTGATTTAATCATTTTTTAGTCATTGTGTTCAGTCTGCTAGAATTACTGGTAAAACTGATTAGGGCAATCCTTTTGTAGTTGATAAATAAAATTTTACTTGAAATTTGATGGTATTACGCAGGAAAAGGGACACTATTTTCCCAGACAAACATGCTAACAACAGGCAATATGGTGTCTCAATGATTGCAGACATTTTGCTAATGAGGTGCCTTTTATCCAGTAGTTGTCAAATAGTAACCCATGAATTTGAAGGTTTGCAGGAAGCACAGCACAACTTTTTCTGCAGTAGTTATGTTTTCCCTAGCTTTTATTTGAAATGAAAAAAACCATGAAACAATTTCACTTCTATCTTTTTCTCCGACTTCGTCGTTTTCTACTTTCCCTGTACATAACATTAGTGTTTTGTCGTGTTTCATACCTTAAAGCTTTCTCTATACTAATAAATCTAGTTCTTTTTGGGTTCTTATGATATTGAACTCAATGCAACAAAGCTTTGTTTTAACTATTTAGGGTTTGCTTGGTTCTCACAGTATTTTATTGTATTAATCCTGATGAATCTATAAAACTGCTCAGGTTACTGAGGATGGGAAGCAGGAGCGCCATCTGGTTGCAACAGTCGGCAAGTTTAGCGTGATATGGAATTTCCAACAGGTGAAGGATGGTTCTCACGAATGTTATCGAAATCAGGTAGGCCTGAAGAGCTGCTATTGCTACAAGATCGTTCTAAAGGATGACTCCATTGTGGATAGTCGCTTCATGCATGAGAAGTTTGCAGTCAGCGAGTCACCTGAGGCTCCACTGGTGGTTGCAACCCCCCTGAAAGTCAGCTCCTTCAGCATATCTAGTAGGCGATGATACTTCAAACAAATATCTTTGTTTAGTTGTCTGCCTTCTCAAGTTCCTCAACTAGTTTGTTTAAAAATGATACATTCAGAACTTTCTTTATTGTAACATGTCAAAGTAGAATCGATCTCTGTGTGCTTGTGTTGTTCAAGTAGGTTTCATAACCATGTCGAAGTGGTTAGTTGTCTAAACTTTATTGTTGTTGTAATGATTTCAAGGATTCAATTATTGCTCGTTCGAAGGGAGAATTAATTGGGACATTTTGTTCTGTGAACAATTAGTTGTGAAGTTGTGATTCTTAGTCCATCTGTGTACTTTGATTTCAACCAGGCTACCTGAGTGCCCTCCTCAAGTGTAAGAAAAATTACTTGAAGTAATAAGATTTTTTCTTAATCCTTTCTCCTCGGCAGATTTTTTGTGATACAGGTGATAGTGATTGCTGTGTTTTGGACATACGGTAGCACTATCTGTAGTTCTGTACAAATAAACAGTTCTCAGAGCAAATTTACAGTCTTGAAGTTTGGTTTTGAAGTGATAACAACTAACGAGTGTGTCTATCTACTTACAGCGATATGTTGTGGATTTGAGTCTGCATATCAATTCTCTACAAAATGGCTGTAAGCTGACCTATCATCACCATCCAAATCCTCTGTCTACTGCTATAGATGAGATTCTTATATGTCACGAGATCGGTTTGAAGCTCTGGCACACCTTCATTTGCAGCAAACTGGAGAACCCATTAACCGAATTGAAGTTCTGTTGCAGCCAGATGGTTTTGGAGTCCATGGAAACTTCATTCGAGATGTACCTGATAGAACTATTCGAAACTCTCTCTCACTCTAGGATCTCAACATAAGTAATTCAACGGCTAAAGATAAATGTGATAAGTGGGCCCATGCCATCGTGTCTATGATGCAATTAAGTGGATGCTCTTTGGATGGTGGGGACTTTTGTGGTGTGCATGCCTTATTAGGTTGGGACTTGTGGTGTTGATAGAGAAAAAAATGGACGTTGTGGTGGGTAGAGGCTTCCAAATTCTGGCATGCTCTTCTCCGTCTTTCTTTGGGAAGAACTTATACAGAACATCATTGGGTGTAACAAAGATTCGTCAGCCATCTAGAACAGGACCTGCTCCACGGTTCTTACGAAGCGTAGTTCAAGCTCAGGAACGCCCTACATGGCTTCCTGGGCTCGACCCTCCACCTTATCTGGATGGAACGTGAGCTCTGATTCTCCATTCACTGTAGTTTTTGACGTCCCATATTTTACTGCCCACTGGCAGTTCATTTTTGTTCAATTTCTCTTGTATAAGTTTATTAATCTGTAATGGTGGTGTTGTAGTCTGGCTGGAGATTTTGGGTTCGACCCACTTGGGCTTGGAGAGGATCCTGAAAGCTTGAAATGGTATGTACAGGCAGAACTGGTTCATGCTCGATTTGCCATGGCCGGGGTTGCTGGAATTCTTGTTACTGATGTAAGTGACTGGAAAATTTGCTTGGAGATGTTTTCTTGTTTCTTGTTCTTTTCAAGTGACTGTTTTCTAACCTTTTAATTTAGTAAGAACTTCCTTGAGCAAATAATTATGTTCTACCTTTGGTACACAGCAAATCCATTGGATTTATAGAAGTATTTAAGCTTGTTTGAACTGAAGGAATTTTAGGATTACAATGAATGGTTTTTGGTCTTCTCAATGATTAATGTGATGTTCCCTGTTACATTACCATTTTATGACTTGCTTATGTACAACACCTTGTCGATAGATTGCCTTTTGCCCCTGCCTCAATGAAGTGATTGCAAAAATTTCTAGATTTTGTCCAAGATGTGTATTGTGGTAATTGTACTTTCCATCCGCGGTTTCTGTTTATGGAACTACTACGATCACCATAATCAGGTGGGGATTTTCTTTTTGATAGCATGGTTCCTCCTGATTTTTCTACTAATGATTCAACCTTCATTTTACATTGGTGATCTTCACAGATCAATACTTTATGTTTCCTTTCCATCATTGCGTAACATTTTTGGTGATCGTCCTGTCGCAGTTGCTTCGTGTAACAGGTATAAGCAATTTGCCAGTTTGGTATGAAGCGGGTGCCACAAAGTTTGAGTTTGCCAGTACTAGAACCCTGTTTATTGTCCAATTATTATTAATGGGGTAGAATCTTAATTCCCTATTACTGTTACATTTAGTGAAATGCTGCAACATGTTTTTTATTTTTATTTGATCCAAATGCTGCAACTTGTTATATTTTGTGAAATACTGTGATGATTTTCCTAATATTGGTTACTTTTTGTGCAGATTTGTTGAAACAAAGAGGTACAAGGATTTCACAAGTCCAGGATCTCAAGCCAAAGAGGGGTCTTTCTTTGGATTAGAACCTGCACTAGAAGGTTTAGAACCAGGGTAATCCTCCATAAATTGAATAGATACATTTTCATCTCTCGCTAGAGTAGAGTACTCATTCAATGGGAGGTTAGTATTTAAAGAATGAAAAGCAATTGAAGAGAAAATACTGTGCTCAACGAGGATGAAATGGACCCGACAGGTGACAAAGGGTCCCTAAATTGGAATTTATACAGTGAGCTACCGCTAGTAGTTGGTAGCTCTGATGCCATAAAGAAGAAAAGGAACTTTATCTATAGATGGTTTGCATTACAACTCACCATTTTAATCTCTATTGATTTATCTTCATAATCCATTCTTAATTTCTTCGTCATGCTTTATTTTTTTTCTTGAAGTACTTCCATTTCTTGATGCATTGCCTGTTAAATGATAATAACATTCATCTAAAATTGCAAACCTATAGTTTTGTTACCTTGGATGTTATACCTCGATTCTGCTATGTTCGAAGATCAGTAAATTTATGGCTTGACTTGGAAGCAGTTTTGAGTTTTGGATTCTTAACATTGTGTCCATCATCAGATACCCTGGTGGTCCTTTGCTGAATCCTCTCGGCCTTGCGAAAGATATAAAGAATGCTCATGAGTGGAAGTTGAAAGAGATTAAGAATGGTTTGTTTACCTTGATTCTACTACTTATTGCTGCCATGTGTTTCATTTGTACAGTTAATATTACAAACAATACTTCTTTCTTGCAGGACGGCTCGCAATGATGGCCATGCTTGGCATATTTGTTCAAGCTTATGTTACTCATGTTGGCCCTATTGACAATCTCATGGAGCACCTCTCAAATCCCTGGCATAAAACTATCATTCAAACCCTTGCTGGATCAGTTTCTTGAACATGTTTAGTTGTAGTTTGTTACTGTTATCTGTTGTAGCAGTATCATATTCTCCCTTTTTTCCTGTCAGATTTCCTCTCACTTCACACATTGTATCCCAGCCATTGAAGAAATTGTACCCTAAATGTGGTCATAGCTATATATGTCCTCGTTTTTCTTTTTCTTTTATTGTTTATAAAAAATTGTACGATCGACGTCAATTGAGCCTAAAATTAGGTGCTATAATTTGGAAATTCCTATGAACGAGACGGATTCCATTATTGACGCGTAGTGGTACAACATATCCCGATTTCCACAATGTGTTTTTTGCTCTATTTTCTTGATTTTTCCCGATAATAGTTCACCCACCATGTGTTGATGGTATTTTTACTTTCATGACGAATAATCTATCATTAAAAAAAAATCGAAAAAAATTATATTCGAGGAATTCAATCCTGGTGCAACCTTTCTAACAAACTAATGGTGAAACCAAAGCAGTGAACTAGAAGCTTTTTTCATGTTGACAAACTTGTAAAAACCTTGAAAAATATTAACAGGAGTTGTAATTCTCAACGTACCAAGCATATACATTACAGAAACCACCTTATTATCTCTCTTTTCCCAGCCCAACAATAATGAAAAACTTACTGCTGCCTTTCCCTTCTAGCCACACTCCGTCCTGAGAACTAATCCAATCAAATTTATTGTACAGGAACCAATCCTCAACATGTACTATAGAGATTTGTTGAATTTACTCTCTCCCCAATTACGGCCACTACGCGACACTGCCCGAAAAAGGGAGGCTGAAAAATACAATAATAACAACAACAACAACAACAACAACAACAATGACGTAGAAGTATGAACAGAGTATTATGCTGTCTTGGATGCCTGTGCCTTCTTTCTGGCCAAGAACATGAAAATTCGTGGGAAAAATGATCTCCTCTTTTTCTTTGTAACCTTCAATTCTGGGGAAGACTCAGTTTCAGTGTTGCTTCCAGGCATATATGCCTTTGGGCTCGATCTATGATGCAGAGTTCCGCTGGCATCTGGTGCCTGGTCAAAATTCTTCGATTCTTTTCTGTCCTCAACGCTAGTTCTTGGGCTCTTAGCTGGGTTTACTACTACTTGAACGGATTCACCAGCTTTTCTCCGTTGCTCGTGTTCAGCCCTCCACTTTCTTAACTCCTGTTCCACACCCAACTTCCCTTCCTGGGCCTTCTCAGCCTTTTGCAGTGCGATTTCCAACACTTCCTTTCTCATGGCCATCTCACGATTCACTTCCTCTAACTTATTCAAGCTTTTCAACTCAGACTCCTTGGCCACCTCGATTTGGGATATGGCAGCAGCCACCCTTATGTTGGCCTGCTCCTCCGCTTCATGGGCCTGCTTGCTGAGCTTGTAATACTCCTCTAAAGAAAGTGTTACTCCTGTTGGTGAATCCTCATCATTGGTAGTTCGAGCTGATTCACTCTCTTGCAGTGCGTTGATAGCTGCTAGTGCCAACTTCTCGGAAGCCTTTGCAGCTTCTATCTCCTTTTGAGCTGCAAGTAGTCTACTTTCCATGGTACTTGCTCCAGCTTTTGCTTGCTCTGCTTCCTCCTTTGCCTTTCTTAGCTCTTCACGAGCCATTTGAGCAAGTAACTTTGCCTGATCTGCCTCTTGAGCTGCCTCTTGTAATTGTTTGGGAAGCTCCACCATCTTCCCTCTTGCTTCTTTCTCTCTCATCTGAACAAGTGCGATCTCTGACTTAGTCCTGTCCAACTCAGCTTCAAGAGATACAACTGCAATTGATGCCATTCCTTCTCTCTGCCTAATGGTAGCAAGAGATGATTTTTCTTTTTCCAGCTCTGACTTCAATGACGTGGAGGCAACCTTCAAGTAATTTACTTCAGCTATTGCCTTCTCAATGTTGCTCTTCACTTCTTCAAGCTCCTTCTTGGCTGAAGCAACTGCTGCTTGTATATCGGCATGAGTTTTCTTCTCCGATTCCTCCAGCTCACCTGTTGACTGTCCATCAGTTTCCTGCAGCAATTTCGATTCCATATAAGCTGCCAATTCAACTTTTAAATCCTGGAGCAAGCCTGAAGCGGTATCTAACTTCGATTTGAGATCCTTAGATGACAAAATTTGCTGGTTTAGTGTCTCTAACTCCTCTTCTGCCTGCTTCAATTCCTTCTCCCAATTAAGAGTATCTTGCTCCCTTGCCATAGCAGCCCCAATTCTGTGTTCCTCTGCCTCCAGATGAGCAGCATGTGCAGACTCCAAGGCCTCCTTTGTGGTTATCAGCTCAATGGTCAAATCCTCTACTGTCTTGTCAACTTCCTTTGATGCAGAAATGGCCTTCTCAGCTTTCTTCACAGCTGTATCTTTCTCCGACACCAATAAAGCATAATCTTTACGAAGTTCTGACAATTCATCTTTCACGCTTTTCAGCTCTGATATTGCAGCTGCATGCCTTGCTTTGGCAACCTCAAGCTGTGCCTTGGCTGCAACGCTAGCCTCATCAGCAATCCCTTGTTCCATCTCTTCCACCCTGAGCTTGGCAAGTTCAGAATCTTGCTTTGCTTGATGCTCTTCAGTTTGTGCTCTCTCCAGATTGAGTTTCAATTCTTCTATGAGCCTCTTAGTGCTCTCTAGCTCCTTTAAAACTTGCATTTTTGCATCTTCAGCAGCCTCAGACTGTTTCTTATGCAATGGAATTTCCTCCCGCACTTTCTCAAGTTCCTGTTCTACAAATTTGCGTCTCTGCGCACGCCAGAGAAGAAATTTGGAATTAGTTTTGCAATAGACGGAAGTTTCTCTACTTCTAAATACAATGTTGCACTGAACACAAATCTGGGTCCAAGACATCATCACACAATGACAAAGTAAAATTAAATACAAAACCAAATGTTCTACTTTTTAATCTCCTTGATATACACTGTAGAAAGTCAAAAAATGTAATAAAATTGAAATAATCATTAGAACACATTCATGTTCCTGTCCACCTCAGTGATAAACAGATGTTATTATGAGATCAAGGTACCCACTAGTCATGAGGATCATTCTCAAACAGTTCAGATGATAGAAGAAATGAAGTTGGAAAATACCATACCTCCACTGTCTGTACTCTATGGGCCTTCCAGTCAACAATCCCCCCAAACATAGAAACGGCTGCTTTAACGGATTCAAAAGGTGCTGCTGTATCAATTTGACCTCTGTTTATGGCGACCTTTTTCAAATGTTTGGTATGATCAATGAGTTCTGGTGCCTCAATGGTAACAGTAGAATCCGTGACTAGAGGCTGAGCACCCTTGTTGGATAACACTACATGATGGTCATCATCAGATTCTCTTGCTTTAGGGGATGAAGTGGAACGTATAGTTACATCTTGAGGACCTGGAACACTGCCAAGAGGACTACCTTCTTGAGATAGCTGCAGAGCATTATCCAATTTTACTTCTGAAGCATTAGATGGAATAGAATCTGGGGAACCTATTGTGTTTTCCTCTCCTTCAGGCTTCAATGTTTCCGGATTCCTGGATGATGTAAGTGAGGCATCCTGCTCAACTGCAGGTCCATCAGAAGTACCATTTGTTTGAACATGGGCAGTGCTAATAGTAGCAGCCTCTTGAGATTGTTGTAAAGCATCATTTGGTTTTGCTTCTGGTTTATATGATGGTATTGATTCTGAGGAACCTGTTGAATTTTCCTCTTTTTGAAGCTCTAATGCCTCTGGATTCTTTGTTGATGGAAATGGCACTTCCTGCAGAAGTTCAGGTCCACTAGAAGTATGCTGCATAACACCATCTTCAGACTCCTCAGCCATAGAGCCTGGATGGTCAGGTCCTGTATTATCAACAGGAGAGGTTGTAAGTGGATCGCCAGTGGGAAGAACATGACCTTGTTCTAAACTTGGGCCATCAGAAGCATCTGGTACATATTCTAATTTTGAATCATTTAGCACTGATCCCTGACATTCAGGTTGCAGTTTTCCATTAAGATCTTGATTTTTTGGAAGAAGACCATTTGAATGATCCTTGCTAGGGGAGGATAGTACTGTTCTAACAGAATATTCGGCAGAAAAATTAACTTCTGCATTTTGTACTTCCTCCATTCCTTTAAAGTGCCAAGCAAATCCAAGTGGGTATCTGAAATTCAAATAACCAGAACAAACTGAGCCTGAAGCTTCAAGCACAAATATTATTTCCCAACACCATGGCAAAATTATATGTACTGTTGAAAATTTGAAATGGCCATATTCTGGAACTTTTGAAGACCGACTACGAAATTAAAACAAAAAACATAAATTTCGTTATCTCTTTGTAAGAGTAGGACCACTGGTTCAGTTAAAAAGAGTGAAAAATAAGGAAAGAAGAACACCTGGCCCAATTAAAGGAAAAGTTATACCTTCTATTAGTAGGGAAACTTGATCGAGCTCACTGGTTGTGTAATGTTTTAACCATTTGATATTAAATATATAAGGAAATGACTCAAGCTTAAGCTTTGTTGTATGAAGCTCCAACAGGGAAACACAAATCATGTTTGTTAATATAACATTTACAAGTGCACTAAGTTTTCAGTAAAACAAATACAGTATGTGAGTAATTAATATGATGGAGCAGAACCATCTGCATATATTCATTTGATCAGAGATGCCAGGCATTCCATGATCTAGGTTGCACGATTGCAAACGAGTTGGCTTTGTGATCTAGATTGTCTAAATTTTCGACCCCAAACTATAATCCTAACTCCAAATCAACCCTAACCCCAAATTGTAACCTTCTCTAGTATTGGCTACCAATAGTGTAAACCATATATACCGATTTTTTGGGGGGTTTTTAAATTGCGATAGAAGAAGGAAAAGGAAGGAGAAAGGAAGAGGAGGGGGGGAGGAGGGGGCGGGGGGCTATTCATTAAGCAGGTTAAGATAAGATTAAAGCAAAAGATTTCCTCTGTTAGAATGAATTAGCCATTCTATATTATCTGCTACCAATCATTTAAGATCTCTCATCAGCCAAACGCCCATTCAATTACCACAAAAACTAAGAAGGATAAGGAGATAAGCAATTACCAAACGCCCATTCAATTACCATATAAACTCTCTTTGAATTCAAGTCTTTCTTTACTTTCCCAGGATTTCTCAGTAACCAAACAACAAGCTTTTTCGAATTTTCTCAGTAACCAAACAAAAAGCTTAGTCGTAAGTCTATAGTATATCCTGACATAAAAGGGAACACCAATCCTTAAAGTCTAAAACTGAGAATTAAAGCTCTAATCATGATTTCTTCAGAGAATTACACACAGAAAATAACTGAACCCCTTTCGTCATCCAACGGAGAGAGAGAGAGAGAGACATACCTGGAATAACTACAAACGAGAGAGAGAAGTCAAATCGAAAAGCTAGAATTGCTCTCTGGATATTAGCTAAAAAATAAAAAACAGAGACAAACAGTATAATTAGCTTAAAATTCAAAAGGTCGAAATTGAATACCAAAAATAGAAAAAAGAAAATTTAGTAATAAATACGAAGAAGGAAGAGAAAAGGTAATAATGGAAGAGATTGAAACACGTGCAGGGAGCCTACCAGATTCATCTTCTCTCTGTCTCTCTCTCTCTCTCTCTCTCTCTCTCTCGATGAGATTTTCGAATATTATTTTTTTTCTATGTCCGAAAATTTTGTGATTTACATTAATAAATCAGAAGTGTTTACCGACCACATGATAATCTACGAGCCAGAGGAGCTCAGCTGGGCCTTCTCTCTTTCTCTCTCTCTTTTCTTTCCTTTTTTTTTTTCTCTCTCCTGGAATATAGTATTCAGACAGTCCAATAGCGCCCATTAGGAGTGAACTTCACTCTCCATTGTAGCGCGTGGATTTGACTCATTCGCTGGGGAGGGAATCCCATACAATGGCGCATGGTTTCCAATCATCTCCAAACGAGAGTGGGATTAGAAGGGTAGAGAAAGGGCAAACGGTCAAAAGGGGAGGAAGAATAGAGAGAGACACTTGCGTGACGAAAGAATTACGGAATTACCCCTATCCTCGTAAAGTTTCTGGTAAGCGTGGGTCCCAGTCCCAAACTGACCTCCGATGACGACCGTTTACTTAATTAGAGCCGTGCGATCAAGCTAAGAAGAGTCAGCCTAATTTTCGCAGGCAATGGGTGGGCTGATCCGGCCCATTCATTAACTTATTTTTAAGACCAAAAGACATGGACAACCATCCACATTTTATAAGCATCTAGTGGAAAAAGACAGAAGTCAGTGGACAATGAAGCAAAAAAAAAAAAAAAAACGAAAGATTGTTGAAAAAAAAACTTGTGATTAGTTGGAGGTGGAATAGATCTACCAAAAACCTCCAGATTGAGTGTTGCCGACTGGGTCGGAGAGTAATGTCACACTTAGTATAAATAATCAAACAGAGCTTCTCAAGCTCGTTTAGAATGTGATTATTTGGAGGTGGAATATGTCTACCAAAAACCTCCAGGTTGAGTTGCCAGTGGAGCTGGAGAGTAACGTTACACTTATGCTTCGTTTGGTACGTTGAAAAAGTGAGAGGATGAAAAATTAGAAGGATAAAAACTTAGAGAGATAAAAAAAATATCATATTTGGTAAGGAAGGAAAATAGGAATGATGAAAAAGTGGATGAATTAATTTTTCTTCAACTCACCAAAATCAATCCCTCCAAAATCGAAAGGAAAGTGGATGGAAAGTTAATTATTTATGTTGAGATGTATCTTATTTGTCTATATATCTTATGTATACATTAATTTTATATAAAAATACAATGGTAAAATATGTATATATATTTTAAAAAATTTTAAAAATTAATTTTTTAAAAAATAAAAAAAAAAAAAATATTTTTTTCATCTTAATTAAGGGTGAAAATTTTAAACTCAACACGATGACATGACTCGAATTCAATACGAAAAATAAATAGGTCAACTCGCAACTCGACACGACACGACATGATTAGTTAAATGAGTTAAGTTAGGTTTAATTAATATTCGACACAAACTCGTAATCACTTAACATGAATTTGATACAACACGACTCGATTCTATTGTCACTCCTAATCTTAGCCAGCACAAAAAAAAATTGTTCTTTTTATTTTTCATCCATCTAATTAAACACAAAAGAAGAAAATATATATCTTCTACTTTCCATTCTCCCTACCAAACGGATCATTAGGGCTAATAATTGAGTAGAATTTGTCATGTTCGTTTTTTTGAAAGATACTAAAAAATTGTTCAATTTTGACTTGTTTAAAAAATGAGTTGAAACTAAGTTAAGCCAAACTTGAGACAAGTCGAATTTGAGTCGAGCCCGAATAACTTGATTATTTTACATATAAACGAGTTGAGACTTTTTAGACTAATTTTCTAAACTAATCTATAAAATTATTCAAATTCAACTCATTTAAAACACCATCCGAGCTTGAGTGGACTCTTTTATAAGTCGAACTCAAATAACTCAGTTCAATTATCAGTTTTAATTACGCTGATAAAAAAAAGGGACTAAATTTCAATTTCACACGTTTGAAATTCAAATTTATTCTATTATAGATCATTTAATCTTTATTTTTTGATCAATGTAACATTATTGGAAGGTTACTGGTCCATCTCTCTCTCTCTCTCTCTCTCATATACATAATATGTGTATGTATTATCAGACCATGGCATTAAAAACAACTTTTTGAAATCATATTTTGTTTTTGTCCATTAAAAATGCAACACGTGTATAATTTCTTTTGACTTTTACTTTTACAATCAACCGTTACTAGTAAATCAAATGAAAACTATTAAGTCAATCAATGGTTAATATTAAATCAAGGAAAATGCTATTTAGACTTAAAAATTTGACATAATTTGTTGACCTAATAACGTAGTTTCATTTGAATCATTGGATTAACATCAAGTTCTAATATTTAATGGAGCCCACAATGAATCAAAAGGTCATAGTGAATTAAGTCAGTAAATTAGGTCCCAATAGCATTGCTCTTAAATTAATCGATCGCTATAAAACATTTACATCCTTCATCTTTATGCTCCGTTTGGTACGATGAAAAATTGAAAAGATGAAAAACATAATGTTTGATAAGGAAGGAAAGTAGGAAGGACGAATAAGTAGATGAATTAACTTTTCTTCTAACTCACCAAAATCAATCCCTTCAAAATAGAAAAAAAAGTGAATAAAAAGTTAATTATTTATATTGAGATGTATCTTATTTGTTTATATATCTTTTTATATATACATATATTATATATACATTAATTTCATATAAAAATACAATAGTAAAATATGTATATATATATTTTTTTAAAAAATTAATATTTTTTTAAATAAAATAAAAATAAAAAATAAAAAAAATTTAAATTAAAAAAAAAATATTTTTTCCATCTTAACTAAGGGTAAAAATTTTCGACTCAACACGATGACCCGACTCGAATTCAATACGAAAATAAACATATCAACTTGCAACTCGACACGATACAATTAGTTGAATTAGTTAGGTTAGGTTTGACTAATATTCAACACAAATCTGTAATGATTCAACACGAATCTGATATGACACGACTCAGTTGTTACCCCTAATTTTAGCCAACACAAAAAAAAATAGTCATATTTATTTTCCATCAATTCAACCAAACACAAAGGAAGAAAAATATATCCTTCCTACTTTCCATCCTTCCTACTTTTCATCATCCCTACCAAACAGAACATTTTGCTCTGTTTGATATGATGAAAAAATGGAAGGATAAAAAGTTGGAAGGATGAAAAGTTAGAGGAAAAAATAAAACATCATGTTTGATAAGGAAGGAAAATAAGAAGGATGGACAAGTGAATGAATTAATTTTACTTCCAACTCACCAAAATCAATCATTCCAAAATCGGAAGGAAAGTGGATGAAAAATTAATTATTTGTACTGAGATGTATCTTATTTGCCAATATATTATGTATACATTAATTTCATATAAAAATACGATGATAAAATATGTATATATATATATATATATATATATATATATATATATATATTAAAAAATTTAAAAATAAAAAATAAAAATAAAAAAATAAAAATAAAATTTTAAATTAAAAAAAATATTCTTTTCATTTTAACTAGAGAGGTGAAATTTTTTGACTCAACACAATAACACGACTCGAACTCGACACGAATTTTATGACACGAACTTAATTATAACTCGATACGAACTTAAAAATAACATGACACCCGAACAAGAAATATAAAAGACTCATAATTTTATGATTCAACACGAATCTGACATGACATGACTCGATTATCACCTATAATATTTGTCAACACAAAAAAAAAAAATTAGTCATTTTTATTTTTTATCCAATCAAACACAAAGGAAGAAAAATATCATTTATATTTTCCATCATCGAAAGATAGAAAGTGTATCTCTTTTATTTTACATTCTTCCTATTTTTTATCTTTTCTATCAAACGGAGTATTAGAGTCGCAATAAATCACTTCGGTCACAGCATATTCCAAACAAAAAAAAAACCCTAGTAATTATTAATAATACAAAACAATTACTCATACGCCCGCCCGATTTTTTTTAAAAAAAAAGAAAAAAAAATTAAAAAGGCACAAATAAGTACTGATACAACAACACCTTCCAATTACCAATTATTGCTTAACAATGATAGTTCAACGACCAAGATTTAGTCACTTCCAAAAACTCCGAAGTCCCGTTAATCATGCAGGTAAGATGATTGAATTTTTAACGTTTGATGTAGGGATGTTCAGTCCGACCCATGAAATTTTTTTTGGGTTAGGTCTAGGAAGAGTAAGCCCAAATTTTTATCCAAATGAATTTTTGAGCGGGCCAAACTAAATTTCGGATAAGAGTAGGCTGCAGCCTAATTCACTATTCACTGGGTTGGTTTTACGGGCTCATTTAAAATATTTTTAATTTAGTATTTTTTAAATTATATTTTTGAATTAAAAGTACAGTCAAAATAGACAAAAAACAAATAATAAATAATGTTATTTAAATAAAATAGGGTCATATATTACCACAAAACTATTAAAATTTTAATAGTCAAATTTTTTTCAAACAAATGGGTGCGAGGGTAGACGGGCTAGGTGGACGGGCTGAGCTATGCAGGCGAGCTCATGAGCCGGCTTTTTACAGGTGAGCTCATTGGCCGAGTTTCAGGCCGGATAATGGGTTTGAGCGCAAGCTCAATCCTTTTCTTGAATGATATTGGGCACGGATTCGTACAGACTAACTGTTGGGTCTATTAAACTTCAAGTCTATTTTTTTGAACTGAATAACCGAACGCATGGACAACCTGACCCATGAACATCCCTAGTTAGATGCTTGAAATAAGTTTTTTTTGGTTGAAATTTAGCACAAAATTTTACGAAATCTATCAATTTTGTGTTGGGGTAAGCCAGAGGAGGGTCTTCAAACCCAAAACTATGCCCTCGAAGCTCAAAATGTTCTCACAAATGATCGAATTGAAATACAAGATAAGGTTGGTCTGGGCCATGGGTATGGTCGAAGCAGCCCCCTTAGAAAGATAATTATTGACCGGATTAAACAGAGAAGGATACAAGAATTGGAGTCCAAAAATAAACAGTGTTAGGA
This sequence comes from Ilex paraguariensis, assembly GCA_963454935.2. NCBI lineage: Eukaryota > Viridiplantae > Streptophyta > Magnoliopsida > Aquifoliales > Aquifoliaceae > Ilex > Ilex paraguariensis. The sequence goes on along the minus strand of CAUOFW020000703.1, from coordinate 112,922 downwards.
AATTCACAGATGAAAGTTAATTAGTTCTTGAAACAAACCTTAAATTAATATTATATATTTACATAAATAATAAATGAGTTAAATTAATATTAAATATGAATATTCGCATTTTGACATAATAAACCATTTAACTTGTATTGTAGGAAGAAAATATTTGATTTTTTTGTCTTCTTGGTATTATAGTGTAGGAATTCTTTAATCGGTGGAGAGATATTTTTTTTATTTTACCATATGGATTGAATGAATTTCTAGCCTACGAGGGTCTATAAATGTTGGATTTATTTGAGAGAAGAGAAAAAGAGCAATGCTATTAAGATCTAATTAATTGACTTAATTTGCTAACCTAATTTATTAAAACCATTGGATCAATTGTAGACTTCATTAAACATAAGAACTTAATTGGTGTTAGGGTTGACTATTTTCCGACATGAAATATGACACGACCCGTTAACACGAATAATAAATCAGTTGAGTTGGTGTCAAATACGAACAACATAAAATTGACATGATTAACATGTTCAAATAGTAATATAAGAATAAAATACTAATTTTTTATTATATTTTATCAAGTAGTGACCTAATTTTTGTACAAAAAAAGATATTTTACTCATTTTTATTTTAATATTTATTAAATTAATTTTTAGTTTATACAAAAAAGTATGAGTAAGTTCGATTAAGTGATAATAAAATTTTAGACGTAAAACTGGACGTTAAATTTTTTATTTATAGGTTATATTGGTCAACACAAACACAACACGAAAATAAATAGGTTTACACGACACAATATGATTAATTAAATGAGTTAAATTAAAATTAACTAGTATCTAATATAAATTCGAAATAACTCGACACGATTGTCACTCCTCCGTTAGACGGATGCTAATGAAGATGGATACATTAATAAAAAGGAGATGAATGAGCTTGTCGAGTATGCTACCAAAGTGGGGATTTACTGTTAATTAGAGCCACTCATAGCATATTTAACAGAAGGCTACGGGTCTAACATAACAGTTTAAACTATAAGCTAGTTCTTTAGCTTTCTAGAGTGATGTTGTAAACCTGCAACTTTCTTATTTTAATGGAAAAACTAATACTTTGTTCTCTCTTCAGTTTCTTTAACGAAACATTTTTCCCTATTGCTATCAGAATATATACATTTTATATAGAATTTCTGTTAATTATCAAAATATTTAATAAATAGTTTTTATATATAACTTAATCAACGATTTTTATATATAATTCAATTAACGGTTTTCATATATACTTTAATGATCTAACCTATGTAACTTTCTATAACTATCAGACGTCGTTAGTTGCTTTTTTATAGGGTAGGGGACAATAGTAAACTTAATAAAAAACGAATTTAAAATCAAATAAGTTTTCTTGTCAGACTTATCTTCAAATAAGTCTATATAAGGGGACTGACCTCCAAATTTTCTTAGAAAGATTATTATTGACCGGATTGAATAGAGAAGGACACAAGAATTGGAGTCCAAAAATAAACAGTGTTAGAAAATTCTTTTTGTACAAAAAAAGATATTTTATTCATTTTTATTATTATATTTATTAAATTAATTTTTAGTTTATAAAAAAAAGTATGAGCAAGTTTGATTAAGTGATTATAAAATTTTAGACATAAAACTGTACGTTAACTTTTTTATTCATGGGTTATATGAGTCAGCACAAACACGACACGAAAATAAATAGGTTGATACGACACAATATGATTAATTAAATGAGTTAGATTAGAATTGATTAGTGTCCAACATGAACCCGAAATAACTCAACATGATTGCTACTCCTCTGTGGCACGGATGCCAATGAAAATGAACACATTAATAAAAAGGAGATGAATGAGCTTGTCGAGTATGTTACCAAAGTGGGGATTTACTGTTAATTAGAGCCCCTCATAACATATTTTACAGAAGGCTTGGGGTCTAACATTACAGTTTAAACTCTAAGCTAGTTCTTTAGCTTCCTAGAGTGATGCTGTAAACCTGCAACTTTCTTATTTTAATGGAAAAACTAATACTTTGATCTCTCTTCAGTTTCTTTAACGAAACATTTTCCCCTATTGCTTGCATGGAGACAGTCAGGACGGTTTTAAGTTGAGATAAAATATATCAGCTTGAGGAATTTCGACGAACCATCACCATGTTGTTGAGCACAAAAATGGTAATGTCCAATGCCCTCTATGAGGGCAAAAAAGCAACAACAAAAGCATAGCATTTTGATGGCTTGGTGAACAAACTAAAATTCCCCCACAGATTAGAAAACGCCAAAGTTTCATCAGATTTTCAGAAGCAAGGTCATTGGAGTACCATTGTGGCATCTGAATGGAGAGGCAGTTCACTATTATTGGACTAATTTTCTCTGGGAAAACTCTGCGGTTCTAAAAAAAAAAAAATTTCAGTATCGATATTGATGATGCACAAAATAGTTTTGTATACCACCTGTCAAGTATGAATAATAAATGCAAGAAAATAATATCAGGAGATGGAGAGACACATACAATTTATAGTGGTTCAGTCAGCTCGACTTACGTCCACTCTTCAATGACTTTGATTACTAGGTATTTTATTAACTCAAGGGTGTGGGGAGCAGAGAGTACAAGCTTTGAGGGAGAGGAAAAAGTTGTGCTCAGGTAAAGTATGATGCCCCCCTAGGTGTTGGTGGGCGCGTGCAATTTATAGTCACTCTCCTAACAAATTTGGGTGAGGTATTAGCAACTACATAACTATTTTGGTGGAACTCACGACTTCTCCTCAACGGACTAGGCAGTTGTGGTGCTTTCTATGGAATTCGGTCAAATGATAACGTGGATGTTGACTTTTTCGAAGGGGAAGAGGATAAGACTCTTGATGCTCTCTCGATGACGTGACGTAGCTTCCTGATGAGCCTGACTCCAAGGTGGCTAGGATGAGCCTTCTTACTCCAATGTGGCTATGATGAGCCTTACTCCAAGGTGGTAGAGGAGGAGGCTATTGAATGACCTTGCATGCTCCTTTATTGATGTAACTCATGGAACCTGATGAACTTGATCGGATGCAGACTCCTTTGGACTTGGCTAGTTAAACCTATTGGAGTTGGGCCCTTGGGCTTGGCCCATCATTTTTCCCCCAATGCCCTGTGTCCAATGGAACTTGGAGAGGAGGGCATTCGGTTGAGTTTAAATTTTTGGCTGACCGGTGCAACTAGAAAAACTTTGGGAGGCCAAAACATCTGTTTCTAAGCCTTTTAAAGATTTTTACAGCATCATTCACAACCAAAGGCTATGAGTCTTGTAGGGCTCGCCGAGAGCTTCGATTTGATATATAATAAGCCTCAATTTGAGTAACGGAGCAAAAGTTACGGTCAAACTTTCAAATAGAAAACTCAGCGAGCGATTTAGGCGAGTAGAGAGGTGTTCTGGGCGAGCAGATTTTTTTTTTGAAAAACTTCGGGAGGCTAAAATAGTTGTTTCTTAGCCTTTTTTGGACTTTTTACACCATCAATCACAGCCAAAGGCTATGAGTTTTGTAGGGCTCGCCGATAGTTTCGATTTGATATGTAATAAGCCTTTATTTGGAGTTATGGAGCAAAATTTATGATCAAAATAGCGAGAAGGCGCGCTGGGCGCGCGGACAGCCGCTTGTAGGCCAGAATGGGGGCTGCCCAGGCTAGCAGGCGTGCAGTAGGGGAGCTGGGCAACAGCTTGGGCGCACGGGCAGATTCGGGCGCCATTTTAGGCACTGATCTGGGCGCCTTTGGAGCTGTTTTGTGCAACTTTGGGGGGCCAGACAGCGCTAGGCTGCCCCGTTTGGGCAAGCAAAGGTGGTTATGCACCTCTCCAAGCGCTAAATTGTCTCGTTTGGGCGAGCATAGAGCATTAGACACCTCTCCAGGTGCTGGGCTGCCTCGTTTGAGCGAGCACATAGGATCAGACACCTCTCCAGGTGTTGGGCCACCTCGTTTGGGAGAGCACGTAGGATCAGGCACCTCTCCAGGTGCTGGGCTGCCTTGTTTGGACGAACAGAGATCGTCAGACACCTTTCCACGTGCTGGGCTGCCTCGTTTGGGCTTGCAAAGAGCGTCAGGCACCTCTCCAGATGCTGGGCTACCTCGTTTGGGCGAGCATATTGGATTAGACACCTCTCTAGGTGTTGGGCCACCTCGTTTGGGTGAGCAAATAGGATTAGGAACCTCTCTAGGTGTTGGGCCACCTCGTTTGGGCAAGCACATAAAATCAGACACCTCTCTAGGTATTGGGCTGCCTTGTTTGGGCAAGTAGAGAGCGTCAAACACCTTTCCAGGTACCGGGCTGCCTCGTTTGAGCGAGCGCATAAGATCAGACATCTTTCCAAGTGCTGGACTGCCTCGTTTGGGCGCCATGGGTGAGCCTGGGGTGCCTCGGGCGCTTTGGGGGATTGCCTTAGGAGATTTAGTCGAGCCTCGGGCTGCCTAGGGAGATCCTGCTTGTAATGACAAAAATAATGTTATTTGAAACATTAAAGTATCTCACATAATTACCTAGAGAGAGAGGTAGGCTGCTTGCGCGAGAACAAAGACAGAGTTGGAGAACTGCTCATGAGAGAGCTACACCTTTTGAGACCTACCTTTTGGCGACCCATGAGAGAGTCTTTAAACTTGAGGTATATGTTGCCTGTTTGAGAGCAGTGCAGAGGCCAAACTTTTTTGGCGACCCACGAAAGAGCTGCTAAGTTGGAGATAAGTTGCCTGTTTAAGAACAGTGCAGAGGCTAAGCTTTTTTGGCGGCCCGTGAGAGAGCCGCTAAGCTGGAGATAAGCTGCTTGTTTGACAACAGTGCAAAGGCCAAGCTTTTTTGGATGACCCGCTGCCTGTTTGAGAACAGTGTAGAGGTAGGTCAAGCTTCTGGTGATCTGCGAGATGATTCGAGGTAGGTCAAGCTTCTAGTGATCTGTGAGATGATTCACCTCGCCTAGACCTGTTGATTTCCTCAGCATTCATATATTTTTGAGCATTTGTCAAAAGTTCTAGCATGCTTTTTGGTGGTCGCTTCATTACTGAAAAAAAAAATTTGGATGAGCAGAGGCTTCCTAGAAAGACGGTCATGGTGACTTTGTCATTGGGCTCCTCGATTTGGAGGACCTCCTCGTTAAAACGAGTGAGGTAACTCCTTAGACTCTCGTCTCGATCCTGTTTTATGTTGAGCAGATGGGTGACAGGCTTTTGTTGGCAGCGTCCACCAATGAACTGTGCCACAAATGATCTGCTCAATTCGACGAAGGAGCTTATGGAGGCCGGGTTGAGTTTGGCGAACCATTGTCGCGCTGATCCCTTCAAAGTAGTTGGGAATACCCTACACATAATTTCGTTGGGAACGTTGTGCAGTTGCATTAGGGCCTTGTAGGTTTCGAGGTGATCAAGTGAATTATTCGTTCCGTCAAAGGTCTCCACGGATGACATTTTGAACTTTTGAAGGAGGGGGTAGTTCGCCACGTCAGGTTTGAAAGGCGTGTCTATCCGTATTACGAGGTAGTCTATTATTTCGGGTTCCTGTGCTTCATGGCGTTGAAGACGTCACCCAGTTGATTTTGCACTTTCTTAATTTTCTTGTCCCAATGATAAGGGGCTCCTCCGGAATGATCATGAAAATGACTCCCATGCTCCATGCTTTGATTTTCGTCATTATCTTCTTGGAGATGAGGGTCTTCATTATGGGAAGTAAGAGGAGCTGTAGGAGGAGGTGGAGGTCTCTCACGATGGGCTCCCTTGTGTGGGGTGCCCAAAGGGACTCCAAAAAGGGCGCCCAAATGGGGATCAACAAGTTATGGAGCGCCTTGATGTCCAGGGTGTGGAGCTCCTTGATGTCCAAGATGTGTAGATCCTTGATGTCCAGGGTGTGGAGCTCTTTGATGTCCAGGGCCTGCAGCTCCTTGATGTCTAGGGCATGGAGCTCCTTGAGGTCCTCCAAGCTGTGCTCCTTCAAGTTGTGCTCCTTCTTGTCTGGTGAGCATGAGTTGTAGGATTTGTTGGTTTTGGGTCATCAGCTGCTGCATGGTCTCCAACATTTGCTGAGGATTCGAAATTGGAGCATTTGAGATAGAGTTGGTAGGTGGAGGAACAACCTCTTCCTCTTGTTGTGGATTATCCTCAGGTTGATTCATGGATCTAGTGGTGATCGTCATAGGTTCAACAGATGGAGTGTTTAAAAGTGAGAATTTAGTCGTTCCCACAAACGGCGCTAAACTGATGATGCACAAAATAGTTTTGCACACCACCTATCAAGTGTGAATAATAAATGCAAGAAAATAATATCAGGAGATGGAGAGATACAGACAATTTATAGTGGTTCGGTCAACTAAACCTACGTCCACTCTTCAATGGCTCTGGTTGCTGGGTATTTTATTAACTCAAGAGTGTGAGGAGCAGAAAGTATAAGCTTTGAGGGAGAGGAGAGAGTCGTGCTCAGGTAAAGTATGATGCCCCCCAGGTATTGGTGGGACATGCAATTTATAGTCGCCCTCCTAACAAATTTGGGCGAGGTATTAGCAACTACATAACTATTCTGGTAGAGCTCACAACTTCTTCTCAATAGGCTAGGGAGTTGTGGTGCTCTCCATGGGATTTGGTCAAATGATGACGTGGATGTTGACTCTTTCCAAGGGGAAGAGGATAAGGCTCTTGATGACGTGGCATAGCTTCCCGATGAGCCTGACTCCAAGGTGGCTAGGATGAGCCTTCTTACTCCAATGTGGCTATGATGAGCCTTACTCCAAGGTGGTAGAGGAGGAGGCTATTGGATGATCTTGCATGCTCATCTACTGATGTAACTCGTGGAACCTGATGAACTTGATCGGGTGCAGACTCCTTTGGGCTTGGCTAGTTGGACCTATTGGAGTTGGCCCCTTGGGCTTGGCCCATTAGATATCGCCGATTACTATTTTGTATAATAAAGTTATAACTTTGAAAAAGGAAGTTACAACTGCTTAAGGGAGGTCATATCGATCACAGACACCTGTGATCGATCATGAAAAACACAGTACCGATCTCAACATTTCATGATCGATCATGCCTTTTAAAATTATAACTTACACCTCAAAAAAATTATAACTTAACCTTAAAAAGTTGTAACTTATGGTACCGATACCACCAATGGTACTGTAGAAGTTCTCTTTTCTCTGATTCAAGAAAGAGCAGGAAAGGAATGACACATCGTATAAAAATCTATTGCAAGAATTTTTTTTTTGAGATCTAAAAATCTGATCTAATGATAAGTCTAGTAATATAATTTGATCCTAATGAAGATGTTCAAGAGTTACATTTAAAATAATGCTATTAGTCCAAATTAGGTATCATATTATTAATTCAGTTTTTAGGTATCAATAGGATTTTTTTTGGGGGGGGGGGGTGAGAGGGGGTTGGATCTCAAATCATTTTTAGAAGGATTGGGAGTAATGGATGCTTATTTAAAAAATAAAAGAGGAAACTACATGTCATGGATTAATTTAGGTGAGACTCGCTATATATATATATATATAATTTATATATATATATCTTTATATTCACAAATAAAGAAATTACAATATTCAAAAAATAAAACACTTACAACACTAGTATTAATGGACTAGTGGTGGTGTGGGGATAGGAGTGAAACTCCTTTTTTGCATCATGAAGAAGGCTTTATAATATCAGAGAAACGTAGGATAGTGTTTACTAACTTGTAATGAGTTTTGTTCGAAAACAAAAGCTTGGTTTGCTAGTGAAGACTGAGATCCTTATATAGGAGTAAGGAGCCTTCCTGAGAATCCTGAAATGATTTCCCTCTTGACTACTTTTGCTGAGGTAAAATGCTTTCACTTTGGCTTTCGGTGGAAAAGTAGAAGCGAAATGCCTTTTACTTAGGTAACTTTTGACTAATGCAGGTGTGAACCCTTACTGCTGGCTAACAGAATCTACTTTCAGTTGGAAAGCAGATTGGATGCTGATGGACGACTGCTTTTCTGGAGGAAAGAGCTTGACTTGACTATGTGATATAATATCATTACAAGTGACAGACAACTTTTCTCTTTGTTGAGAGCAGTGATTGAAGCTATCACATGTAAGGATAAAAATCAAGGGGTAGTGATGTCGGCTAAGTTATCATATCCTGCAAAAGGATCTTGACTATCTTGAAACGGATCCAAGGATGGTGAGACTGAGGCCTGGGATGATGCAGAAGAACTGGAACTACTCTCACTGACTGCTTGTTGGAGAAGCTTCTGTGCCAATTCTATGAGTGCAGCAGACTTCTTCTTGGATTGCTTACTGGAGTCCTTAGAGGAGGACTTTTTCTATTTGACTAGGGAAGGTTGTGCCGATGATTCTGTAGGGGTAGAAACCTTGAGAGGTGGCATAACTTGTTTGACTGGAGTTGCCGAAGCATGACTGGTTGTTCCTGTGACCAGAATTGGAGTAGGAACTTTTACTGGAAACTCTTGCTATACCTGTTCAATAATGCGTTGATGCTGGAACTTGGGCCACCATTTAACGCAGAACTGTCTGATAACATAATTTGCTGCAATATCCCATTTCCAATTGCATATCCATCGGACTTTATATTTTTTCATAAAAATAAAAGGACTAGGAAAATGGGACTCATGTTTACTAGGTTTATAAGCAGATGAGAAATAGGTCACCTGATCTTGAAGATCAAGTGGTAGGATTTCAATCATGGGACCGTGAACCTACCACCACTGTGAAAACGAACAAGGAAGCTGACTTTTGAACTTGTTAAATTGGATGATCTAGGAGTGAGTTAAAGACTCATCCTGATAGAGGATAATTTTGTACCATGATTCTTTGTAATCATAGTAACTAAACTTTTTACTATGGTTTGGTAGATCTCGGAGCAAAGAAGGATGAGATCCCCATTATTTGATAGAAATAAATTTTAAAATATATAAAGAATGATAAATAATTTTACTAGGTTCTTTACTGTCCGGAATTTCTTTGATGTAGATGGACTTGGTAAAAAAATGATATTTTGATAAAACTGGAAAGTCTTTTCAGGGTCATGTGGGACAAAGGTCCAACCTTACTCAAGGTAAGGATGGAACACAGTTACAGGGGATACCCATAACCTCCACCTCTCTAGTAGAACCTGTGGGTGTAACGAACCCGCCATCTCACGATGGATGTTCCCAGGTTAATGATAATCTTAGGATTAATCTAGTTAACAAAATTAATTTCCAAAAATGACGTTCTAAAGTAAAAATCATAATTGATAATAATTTTGAATTAGAAACCATTGCCTGAATTGACACTGGTGTAGATGTAAATTGCATCTAGGAAGACATTATCCCAAATAAGTACTATCAAAAAACCATTGAAAGACTTAATTCAATAAATAGTAGTAAAATGAATGTTAAGTACAAACTACCAAGTGTGCATATCTGTCAAGATAGTGTATGTTTTAAAACATCCTTTATCTTAGTAAAAGATATGACTGATGATGTTATCTTTGGTTTACCCTATATGACTGATAATGTTATCTTTGATTTACCCTTTGTATACTTATTGTATCTATTTACAACAGATACAAATGGTATAACTACGAAACCACTTGATCAATCAGTAACCTTTAATTTTGTAACCAAACTAGAAGTTAAGAAATTAAGACAACTTAAATATCATTTAATCTCTAAGTATCTTAATTTAATCTACCAAAAAACTAACCAAGTGAAATTTCTCAAAGAAGAAATTAATCACAAAAGAATTCAAGAACAACTAACTAACCCAATCTTAATTGAAAAGATTGATCAGTTTAAAGCAAAATTGGAAGCATCAGTATGTTCTAACCTTCTTACAGCCTTCTAGCATAGGAAGAAACATATGGTAAGCTCCCATACATTAAAGGATTTAAGGAAAAAAATATTTCAACTAAATTCAGACCAATCCAAATGAACCATGAAGTAATGAAAATTTGCAAAAAATAAATTTCTGAATTACTTAAAAATGGTATCATTAGGAAAAGTAAATCTCCTTGGTCATGCCCAGCTTTCTATGTCATCAAAAATGCGAAATTAGAAAGAGGCATACCAAGATTAATAATTAGTTATAAGCCTTTAAATTTTGTATTGGAATGAATTAGATATCTTTTGATTAAATCCTGTTTGTTTGAAATTGGGTACCTGATCCATTCCAATACAGAATTTAAAGGTTTATAGTTAATTACTAATCTTGGTACGCCTCTTTTTAATTCTGCATTTTTGATGACATAGAAAGCTGGGCATGACCAAGGAGATTTACTTTTCCTAATGATATCATTTTTGAGTAATTCAAAAATCTCTTTTTTACAGATTTTCATTACTTCATGGTTTATTTGGATTGATCTGGATTTAGTTGGAATATTTTGTTCCTTAAATCCTTTAATGTATGAGAGCTTTACCATATGTTTCTTCTTATGCCAGAAGGCTGTACGAAGGTTAGAACATACTTTTGCTTTCAGTTTTGCTTTAAACTGATCAATCTTTTCAATTTAGATTGGGTTAGTCAGTTGTTTTTGAATTCTTTTGTGATTAATTTCTTTTTTGAGAAATTTTACTTGTTTAGTTTTTTGGTTGATTAAATTAAGATACTTAGAGATTGAATGATCTTTAAGTTATCTTAATTTCTTAACTTCTGGTTTGGTTGCAAACTTAAAGGTTACTGATTGACCAAGTGGTTTCGTGGTTACACCATTTGTTTCTATTGTAAATGGATACAATAAGTATACAAAGGGTAAACCAAGGATAACATCATCAGTCATATCTTTTACTAAGATAAAGGATGTTTTAAAACATATATTATCTTGACAGATATGCACACTTGGTAGTTTGTACTTGACATTCATTTTACTACCATTTGCTGAACTAAGTCTTTCAATAGTTTTTTGATAGTACTTAGTTGGGATAATGCCTTCCTGGATGTAATTTACATCTGCACCAATGTCAATTAAGGCAATGGTTTATAATTCAAAATTATTATCAATTATGATTTTTACTTTAGAATGCCATTTTTGGAAATTAATTTTGATAACTAGATTAATCATAAGATTATCATTAACCCGGGAACATCCATCGTGAGATGACAGGTTCGTTACACCCAAAGGTTCCACTAGAGAGGTGGAGATTATGGGTATCCCCTGTAACTGTGTTCCATTATGAGATTCTGTCTTAGATTGTTCATTAACATGTGACTCATTTTCAGGATCAAAATCCTTTGAAGTGCCGATACTATGTGTTGATAAAAACTTAAAGCTTCTACAAGTTTTTTGTCTTGAGCTTTTAAATCTTTTATTTCAGATTTTAACTTATTGACTTCATGTTGAAGATCCTGTAAGGTGATTTCTTTCTTTTTCTCCTTACTGAATTGTTCCATTGTTGTGTTAAAACTAATTAACTGGTTTTGATTAAAAGATTGTTTTATGTCTTTTTTAGCAAACAAATCTTTTAATTTTCTGATGTTTTTTACTTTTAACTTTGGGTCTTCAATTTTACTAATTAACTCAATGAGGATATGTTCTTCCTCATTTTGTTTGGTTATTAATTTAACTGTTTTACAACAGCTATCTTTACAACCTAATTTGATTTTAGGTTCACTAGGGTTACTAGAGACTTACTGGTAGTCTGAAGAACTTTCAGAATTGCTTGAGTATTCTGAACTTTCTTCATTATGGGTAAGATTGTTTAACCTAAAAATGTTGATAATTTCTTCTTCATCTTTTTGGGCTAAATTCAATCTTTTAACCGTTCTTTAACTGGACAATCTGGGCTGATATGACATTTCTTGCCCCAGTTGTAACATTTGAGTTCTTTATCTTTTTTACTAGCTTTTTCCCTGGATTTTTTGTTTTAAGTTTTATGCTTATAAGATTATCTAAGTTTTTTACTAGATTTTTCATAATAAGTTGGTTTACTAAAAGTGTTTTTACTACGTTTATAGTGACTTTTACTACGGCTATAAGGCTTGTGTGACTTGTGTTTTCTGCGTGATGGTGCTACTGACTGGAGATCATATTGTTCACAAAAATTACCTATTTCATACTTAATTTTTTAATTGTTTACTAGTTTTCATGTCAATACACATCCGCATACCTTGTTTTTGGATGGTACTAACAAGATCACCATAAGTTAATGAATCATATTCTATGATTCTAGTTTCTTTACTAAGTGCTTCCCTAATTTTGTGGGTAAAGAGGTTAGGTAGGCCATTAACAAATTTTTCTTTCCAGAAAGATTTATCACAATCTGGCCTAAGCATTACTCTTGAGATGAATACATCTTTGTTCCATCTGAAATCACTAAGTGTTGGGCACCTAAGGTTACTAAGCTGATCATGCATCCTAGCTTCAATATTACTGGGTGTTCCAACAAAATGTTTGATTATTGTGAAGATGAGAGTATTAATCCCATCATCTTTTGCTTTACCAATTCTTTCATTAAAGATTGGTATCCCTTCATCATCAAGAACAACAACATATTTAATACTGTCTCTTGATTCTTGGTTAAGGTAGTTATCCCACCAATTCCTTAAAACACTTGTAAATCCAGAGGTGATCATATCAACTAATTCTGGTTCAGTGTGGTCAGGGTTGGAAACATAACTATTGGCAACCATGGATAGGTGACTAATTTTATTAAGAATTTCTTATTCACTCAACCCATCTATGTTCCATTCATAGAGTTTGTTGGATTGAATTGAAAATTGGTAAATAATGTTTTTCTCTTCAAATTGAAGATCTGGTGGTGTTGGTTTAGGGTACCAATTTTTACTAGTGCTTGTTGGATTAACTTTTGAAAAAGTTGATTTATTAATTTTTTGGTTATCAAACTGTTCTTTTAATTTTTCAATTTCAGAATAGGTAGTGCTTGTACTGGTTTCTGAACTGTCAGAAGTTTGATTGATAACTGTTACTTGGAATGGTCCTGATTTGGATTCCATCTTGTGGATAATTTCTTCAATCCTTTGAAGATTTTGCTTATCTTTAAGACCTAAATTAGTTTTACCTTCAGGTAGGTTGATTAGAGGTTTCTCTAATTTTTTACTTGAAGATGGCCTACTTTTGTCAATTTTATTTTCTATTTTATCAAGTTGTTTACCTATAGTTATTAGACTTTGGTTAGTGAAGTTATTTTGCTCAATTATCTTTTTGTTAGATTCATTAGTGGGAACCTTAAAGGGTGAGGCTGTAAATTTGGTATCCAAATGGATAAACACTATGGTTTCTGTTGGAGGGTGATTAGATGATATCGTGAAATTTTCTGGAGTTTTCCACTTATGTTTTATAACTACTTTTACTTCTTTGTGACGGGTTTCCAGATAATCGAAAAATAGAATTTCTGATTCTATTTTATGCATTAACTTAACCCATTGTTGCATTATTTCTTTTTGTTGGTTACTATTGAATCTTTTAAAGTACTCCTGTCTTTTAGATTCATTTGTTTTAGACTTAAAGGGATCTAGACTCGTTTTGTTGGGCAAACAAAGGCTAGGTGACAAGGGTAGACCAAACTTAATAATGATTTACTAAATTGAAATGGAAGAGATTTAAAACAAGTAAGATAATTCACATATAATTGCATGGGTAACTATCCAGGTCGTCAGGCATAGAAGCTTCTCCAACAAGCAGCCAGTGAGAGCAGTTCCAATTCTTCTACATCCTTCTAGGCCTCAGTCTTACCATCCTTGGATCCGTTTCAAGATAGCCAGGATCCTTTGTAGGATATGATGACTTAGCTGACATCACTACCCCTTGATTTTTATCTTTACATGTGATAGCTTCAATCACTACTCTTAACAGAAAGAAAAGTTGTCTGTCACTTGTAATGATATTATATCAAATAGTAAAGTTAGGCTCTTTTCTCCAGAAAAGCAGTCGTCCATCAACATCCAATCTGCTTTCCCACCGAAACTGAAGGAATACCAAGCTAGGGCAAAGTCTTGATATACTGTTTTACTTGTTGCACAATAGAGGTGTGCACTGAAGACCAAGAAGGAGGATTTTCTTTGAGACGGTCATATAAAAGTTTAATGGTTTTCCCAAGATCTTGATAGAAGTCAGAAACATAGTTTAGGGAATCTAAGAACCTTTGTAACTGGGTTTTATCGGTTATCTCATTAGAAAATTTATCTACAAATTGGATAGAACGACTGATGGGAACGATAGTTGACTGTTGGATATTGTATCCTAGAAACCTTATTGAGGTTTGGAACAACTTGATTTTACTAGTAGAGATAATAAGACCATTGTGTTTGACTATCTTTAGGAATACATAGAGGTGCTTCCAGTGTTCTTCTATAGATCTAGAGAAGATGAGGATATCATCTATATAGACTATAGAAAAATGACTAATGGAGTTAAAAATTTCATTCATTATGTTTTGAAATTTACTAAGTGCATTTTTCAATCCAAAGGGCATTACATTCCATTCATAATGACCAAAGGGAGCGGTAAATGCAGTCTTATACCTATCTTCTGAATAGATTTGGATTTGTCAGTAACCACTTTTTAAATCAAATTTTGAAAAGATTACTGATTTACTAAGTTTTTTAATTAAATCCTATTTGTTTGGAATTGGGTATCTGATCCATTCCAATACAGAATTTAAAGGCTTATAATTAATTACTAATCTTGGTACGCCTCTTTTTAATTCCGCATTGGTAAGAATACATCTTTGTACCATCTGAAATCACTAAGTGATGGGCACCTAAGGTTACTAAGCTGATCATGGATCCTAGCTTCAATATTACTGGGTGTTCCAACAAAATGTTTGATTATTGTTAAGATGAGAGTATTAATCCCATCATCTTTTGCTTTACCAATTCTTTTATTAAAGATTGGTATTCCTTCATCATCAAGAACAACATCATATTTGATATTGTCTCTTGATTCTTGGTTAAGGTAGTTATCCCACCAATTCCTTAAAACTCCTATGAATCTAGAGGTGTTCATATCAACTAATTCTGGTTCAGTGTGGTCAGGGTTGGAAACATAACTATTGACAACCATGGATAGGTGACATTTTGGTTCAGTGTGGTCAAGGTTGGAAACATAACTATTGGCAACCATGGATAGGTGACTAATTTTATTAAGAATTTATGTGTTTCATCATGAAATTTTGTCTCAAATTGTTCATTAACCTGTGGCTCATTTTTAGGATCAAAATCCTTTGAAGTGTCGATACTATGTGTTGATAAAAAATTTAAAAGTTCTGCAAGTTTTTTGTCTTGAACTTTTAAATCTTTATTTCAGATTTTAACTTATTAACTTCATGTTGAAGATCCTGTAAGGTGATTTCTTTCTTTTTCTCCTTACTGAATCGTTCTATTGCTGTGTTAAAACTAATTAATTATTTTTAATTAAAAGATTATTTTATGTCTTTTTTAGCAAATAAATTTTTTTAATTTTCTGATGTACTGGATCTTCAATTTTACTAATTAACTCAATGATGACATGTTCTTCCATATATATATAGATGAGTCTCACACCAATACAAAACTCATAATCTACCATTTAGGACGAGCAATAATAATGTAATGGCGGTGATCTTAATTAACTCGGGAATCTAAGGTGACAAGACCTTTGGATAAAATTCTCACTGCATTGTGTCAAATTCAATAGATATTTCAACAATACGATTTTGATTATATTCCAATTATTTTCCTTTTCATAGGATGTAACTAAACAATATGAAAGTAGAGGTTCCAACAAGGAAAGATTATGAATTGAGTTTCCTTTATTCCTCATTATCTTCTTTCTTTTTTGGTGAAAAATGTGATATTCTGGCTAACCAAGGCTATTTTTTAACACAGGGTGGGTCAAGTGGTCATCCATACCCACTAAAATCTCATCTCAAACAATGCACAAGAAATAGATTGAAAATTTTAAAATTTTATGAATATCAAAATAGGTAGGGTAATTTCTATTTCAATATCCTATTAAATGCTTCCCATCCAAGGAGTGCAAAAGGATTAATCTTGAACCAAATGCATTATATTTTCCTTTATGTACCATTCTCAAATTACCGCAGTTAGCTCCTGAAATTGAAATTGTTTTGCTGTCGAATAATTTCTAAACATCAAAATTCTGACCATCAAAGATTTAAATAAGACAATCAACTTGGCGTAAGCTAGTTAGCCACCCTAATTCTCTCAAGATTATGCCAACCAAGATGTCAAAGGGTCAATATTTCTTGTGAAAAAAACTTGATTTCTCATGTCCTTCTCTTTGAGGATGCCTTCTTTTAGGCTTCTCTTCACCCTCGGTAAGTGTTTTATCCTTTGTTAGATAACATTATTTAAAAGTTTTAATAGTTGATTATTCTTTCTATAATGATAAACCAATGTTTTATTAAAAAGATGTAAGTACGACATACATTCCCAACTGTTTTTGTTTGACTGCCTCGTTTTTACTCTTTCTCTCTCTTCCCTCAAATTTGTAGCCTGCTTCAACAATTTTGGTAACGATTATACTTACCATCTTAGCGCATCAATCTCGATCATATCTTACGTGAATAGAACATGACCATGAATCGGACCACCCTACCAAAAGGGAATTAAATCTGGCTTTCGATAATTGAAACTTGCAATTCTTGTTATACAAGTGGGTTAAAAGGCTCCATAGGTACAGGATTCCATTGTTACAACAATTGGTTGTTGTTGAACCGGCCGTCCTTGTGCTTTCTTCTTCAACATTCCTCACCTTTATCTATGTGCTTTTGAGAAGATGCTTAAACATGTGATTTAGAAATGAGAGACCCTACTTTCTAAGATGTGGTTTCACATGCAACCTATAGCATCATGCATGTTGATATATAATAACAAGGGAAATTTGGAAAATCTCATGTAATTACAAAAGCTATAGATATTAATCGAGTTGAACATGTCGAGTTTAAGTATATTCAGGCTCGACTTAATTGGCTGAGGTTGAATGTTCAATGTAGATTCTCACTCAAGTGCATCGCCAAATTGAGGTAGAGGCTTAATTTTTTTTTAACAAAACTTTATAAGAAATAAAACTCTGAACTTAAGACTCAATCCAAAAGCAATCACTTTCTCGATAAAAATTCCCAAAAACTTATATATCACTCATCAAAGTTAAACTGTACATGATTCCAAATTAGTTTTTAAAAATTTATAGGGTTAATTGCACTGTAGGTCCCCAAAATATATAGTTTGTCTCATTTTGGTCCCCAGCATTTCAATTGCATTATTTTAGTTCTTAAAGTATTGAATATGTTTCTATATGGTCCCTAAAACAGATAGCGTTTAGATTGTTAACGATTTTTTATCATAAATTTATTACATGATACTTAAATATGGATAAAAAATAATTTGAATAATTTTTGATCAAATTTCTACTCAAATTTTAGTTAAATAGTTATCTAAATTTCACAGTTTTGATCATGAGCTATCAAAATTTTAGTCAAAAGTTACCCATATTACACTTTTTTTATATCAAAAGCTACCCAAATTTTGTTTAAGAGCTATCAAAATTATTACTTGTCCATATTTAAGTATTACGTGACAAGTTGATGATAAAAAATTGCTAACAATCTAGATGTTGTCTGCTTGAAGGACCATATAGAAACATATTTAATATTTCAGGGACTAAAATGATACAATTGAAATATTGGGGACTAAAATGAGATAAACTTCATACTTTGAGGACTTCCAGTGCAATTAATCCAATTTTATATAGAGAATATAGGGAGAGGAGAGGGAAGTGAATATGGTCAAAGTTATTTGAGAATAAGCCTAAAATTATTCATCGTTTGGATAATAGTTATTTGAACAAACAGAAACTTGAACGAGACAAGCGAAGACTACCTTAGTTGAGTCACAAGAAGTGTTTGAGAATCTGATCAAAATAGATTCATTTTATTGTTTGGAAAGCAAAAGACCCTCGAACTGTTCGGATCATTTCACAGCCCTAGCCATGGAGGCAATAACTAGCACATGTATGGATTTGCTTGCTTTTCCTCACAGAAATTCTGATAACCTCAGCAAGTCTTGGAGTTATGCAACTTGTATTGGGAAATTCTGGTGATGAGTGATCAGAATAACTTCTTTGCAGTGGTGGGCTCGTGAACTACGTTGATTCTCATTCTAAGAGGTTGATAATGCCAACCAGTGACGACTACTAGTTGATGATACATGGCTGATGCATTGGTGTCTTTTTTAGACGGTCACATGACATCATTTGAATGGAATTTCTATTTAAAATTTTGGGTTTTTTGCACTGTGCACCCCGGTAGATTATTTTTTTCATATTACATCTTGAATGTAATAAATTGGTTCAAATGTGACCGTCGAACTAACATCTGTCTCAGATTCCGTTAAAAATTGTTGTGCATTTCACTCGATGATATGAATTGTGAGTTTATATTTTTGCTCAAAAGCAACAAACGTGAATGATATGTGCATCAATTTTTAACGGAATATAAAATAGATGTTAGTTTGAGGGTAACGTTAGAATCAATTTATGATATTCAGGATGCAATGTGAGAAAAATAATTTTTTGGGGTACAAAGTGAAAATCAAGACATTTTTTAGGTTGCACGGTACAAAAAGCCCTAAATTCTTTTTAGTGTCTTGAATTAGATTCTTAATTCAGGTTATAAAACAAGGACTAAAATGCGGATTCAATTTTTAAGTTGACATCCGAGTTCAATTTGTGTATAAAATGAGTTGGAATTTGATTTCGATTTGAGGTAAAACTCCAATTATTATATTAAAGTTGAGCAATAATTTGGGTTAAACCCACATTAGTAAATCCACAACAGGTCTGAAAACTCGAGATAAAAAAACCTAGTATTACTTTAAATTGGATTGAAAGAAATTTTCCAGACCCAAGTATTGAATGAGAGAAAAATGAAAACTCCAAAAATGAAAGGGAGGATGATGAAAACCTGACTCGAGGGAAAAAGATCACAAAAAAACCAAGAATAACTTGATAAAAATGCCAGACTACCAATTATTAAAAAAAAAAACCTAGGTTGGGCGGACTGGGAGTTGGGAAAAATATATTTTAGATTGTTAGGGTTATTTTAGAAATATATGATATTAGTGGGGCCAAGGTAAATATAAAGAATAACAACAGATAGATCTTTCAAGACAGAATAAGAATAATACGAGAGGTACAGGAAATAAATAGTGTTATATAAATGCATATAGGTAACAAAAATATTCATTTTAAAGATGAAGTTGTTTATGAAATATTATGATTGACGATGAATAACACAAATCATAAAGTTTATAATTGAACGAGTAAATATTGAATATAATACCATGTCATCGCCACACAATTTTATAGTCGCATCAAATGGTATAACTTTAATTCCTTGTGATACTTCTTTCCATAACGTGTAGTCTTCGTCTATAAATGCAAGCTTGCATGTCTAGTTTGATCATAGAGCGTACTAGTCTTCCACTTGTTCTTGTGGCCTTATATTACCCTATTTCAAGTCTTTTTCTCTCTCTCTCTCCCCCAGCATGCCTCTCTTCAGGCCGTTCCAACCCATAGGCTGTTGGGAGCACAAGGATCCAGAAGAGCCCTTGGAAGCAGAGCAGCTGAGAAAAGTTTTTGAAAAGTACGATAAAAATGGCGATGGTAAATTGAGCAAAGAAGAGTTGAAAGAAGCCTTTAAGTACCTGGGGGCATACATTCCTGGATGGAAAGCTTGGCGTGGTCTCCAAGTTGCAGACACTAATGGAGATGGATTCATCACTGAGGATGAGATGAATAAGCTTGTCACATATGCCCTCAAATTTGGATATACCGTCAAATAACCCAACTGCTTGTGTACGGTATACCTATAATATATATTTGGAAATGGCGAGTGATCTTCTAAAATAATGTGTAATAAATTTCTGCCAACTTTCTTTGTGAAATCCATGTACAAGGTAGCAGAAGACCATTATGCTGGAAATAAAGAAACTTAAGTCAACTGTTATGTAATTTGATTCCAATATTTAGTTAGTGTACTATTATTATAATCCATGCACAAGGTTTTTTTACTTCTTTTTTCTCTTTTTCTCGAGATCTTTAAGAGATGTTTGTGTGTTACCCAATGAAAAATTGTCACGTCAGACAAATAGGTTTTTTTTTTTTAAAATAATTCTAACAAAGTGATTAATGACAACAACTATTGAAAATGTTCAATTTTTGATTGATTATATACATTAGTTGACACTGTTAATTAGTAGTATTTTTAGTCCATTGAAAAAAATTATCCATAGGAACACTAGTAGCACGGGAGGCCGGTGCATTTCATTATCATTAAAATAAAAAAGCAGGGCCGCGAATAGATCGAGACCATCCTAGCCAAGCACCAAATTGTTCAGGCTCAACTTAGTTCGCCCCTGAAGAATTTTCGAGCTCGACTTGGGTTTGTGACTTGTTTTACAAATTCTGTTCAAGCTTTGACTTCTCACATTTTCAAAGTTTGGCCTCAGCTCAATTTAACTTGTTTGATTAAATGAGTGGACTTACAGTTTTGCTTAGCTCAATTCGGTACGAATCAGGCTAATTTGTTAACAAATCAAGTTTAAACTTTTTTTCAAGTTTAAACTCTCAACCACCTGAGATCTTCTCCCTCAAATCAAGGGAATATCCGTAGATGAGGGGCAAGGACCTCACTGTAGATCCCTTAGATATAGGAGTTGAACTATAAATACTAAAAGAGGCCTCCATCAAGGGTGAGGGCCAGATTGTACAAGCAATACTCTATAACTTACAGCTGAGAATAATAGATAGATCCAAGGAGCAAGAGACTCCCTTCAAGAGTGGATTAGCCGAACTCCTGAGCTCGGTGAACCGCTATACTTTCATTTTGTTAATTATTTTAACTCCCCTAAAAATCTCTCTACACTGCACTTTCTGTTCACATGCCTGATTACACCATCAATATCTATGCATATAAAATGCATAATACAATATATTATACATTCATATATATATATATATATATATATATTATATTTATCTATATTACTTATAGAAGTGGCTAACAATGAAAATTTTTGATTTCCTCTTTTACCCTTAATTAATATAATAAAGCCCATTATATCCCTCATACCTTTTTAACTTCTTAAATTAAATACATAAACTTCTCATATTCCTTGATCTTCTAAAATTAATTACATTCATAAACATCTATATCTGTACTACTTATAACCCTATTTAATTTTTTACTACCAATCATGTTATGTTGCATCATTTAATCTCTATTCAATATTGCACTCTGAAGTCGTTAGATTAGTAATGGAACTTAATGGGCCAAGCCTAAAGGCCCAACTCATGCTATAAGCCCAATCCGAGTTAAAGGCCCAACTCCAAGAGATCCACTAAGTCCAGCTCAACGTGGTCAACCTGGACAAGCTCATCAGGTAGCTACGTCACCAAGGAAGCATTCAGGAGCCTCACCCTTGCCGTCTTGAAAATCGAATCTCAAGCACAATAACTGCCTTGCCAGTTGAGAAGAGGTTGTCAAGCTGTTTAATTATTATTAAGTTGCCCCAATCCGTTATGACTATTAAGTTGCTCTAATTTGTTATGACCGCCAGACTAGTTATTCAATTACTATACTGAGCGACTATAAATTGTAAGTCCCACCAACACTTGGGGGGCATCACACTCATTCGAGTATAATTCTCTCCTCCCCTTCTCAAAGCTTGTAATTCTTTACTCTCCATGCACACCGGAGTTAATAAAATACCAGCGACCCTTGGCATTCAAAGTGAACATAGGTTACGTTAACCGAACCACTATAAATATTGTCTTCTCTCTCCCTCAACTTATTTGACTGCATTTTATACTATTTACTTGACAGGTGGTGTGTATCATCAGTTTGACGCTATCTGTGGGAACAACAAAATTCTCACCTAAACACTTTTTTTGTTGAATCAGATCACCACCAGATCTATGAATCAGCCTGAAGACATTCCACCACAAGACGAAGAGGTTGCTCCTCCACCCAATCCTGTCCCAAATGCACAACAGATGCAGGAGACCATGCAACAGCTTATAGCCCAGAACCAGTATATTCTGTAACTGATGCTCTGACAATAAGGAGGAGTGCAACCTAGACCTCAAGTTAGAGGAGCTTCATGTTGTGGCCATCAAGGAGCTCCCTACCTAGACGTTCCCCATCATCCACCTTTGGGAGTACCCTTGGGTGTCCCACACAAGGGAGCCCACCATGAGGGACCTCCAGCTCCTGCTCCCCATGGTGGAGACTCTCATTTCTAATAGGATGAGGGTGAAAACCAAAACATGGAGCATGGAAGCTATTTCCATGATAATTTCAGAGGACCTCCTCCCAATCACTAGGATGAAAAAATTAAGGAAGTGCAAAATCAATTGGGTGACGTCTTCAATGCCATAAAGGCACAAAGACCCAAGACAGTGAACTACCTCATAAGTTGAACCAATACACCCTTCAAACCTGACGTGATGAACTACCCACTTCCTCAGAAATTCAAGATGACATCCGTTGAAACCTTTGACGGTATGAAGGATCCACTGGACTACCTCGAAACTTTTAAGACCTTGATGCAGCTGCACAACTTCCCTGTCCAGAGGACCTCATCCCAATCACTAGGATGAAAAAAAATTAAGGAGGTGCAAAATCAATTGGGTGACATTTTTAACGCCATGAAAGCATAGGGACTTGAAACAGTGGACTACCTCGTAAGTTGAACCAATACACCCTTCAAACCTGACGTGACGAACTACCCACTTCCTCATTAATTCAAAATGCCAGTCGTCGAAACCTTTGACGGTACGAAGAATCCACTAGACCACCTCGAAACTTTTAAGACCTTGATGCAGCTACACAACGTCCCTGAAGAAATCATGTACATAGCGTTCCTAACCAACTTGAAGGGATCCACTAGGAAATGGTTCACCAAGCTCTCCCCAGCCTCCATTGGCTCATTTGCTTTGCTGAGCTGAGCAAGTCCTTCGTGTCGCACTTTATTGGAGGACGCCGCCACCAGAATCCAGTCACCCATCTGCTTAGCATAAAACAAGATCGAGACGAGAGCCTGAGGAGCTACCTCACTCATTTTAACGAGGAGGTTCTTCAGGTCGAAGAGCCCGATGATAAGATCAGCATGACTGCCTTTCTAGGAGGCCTCTGGTCATCAAGGTTTCTCTTCTTAGTGATGAAGCGCCCACCAAAGAGCATGCTAGAGCTGCTAGCAAAGGCCCAGAAATACATGAATGCTGAGGACATTACAAGGGTCAGACGAGGTGAGTCCTCCAGAACTAGGGAGAAAAGAAAAGAAATAGACAGGGATGACAAGCAGGAGAGTAGTAACAAACGTGGCAGGACAGAGAAGGTACCTACCAAAGACTGGCTTGGTCTTGCTCCCCAGAGAGATCGGCAGGCCTTCACTCCCCTTAATGCCGCTGTTGGGTACATCTTATTGTAGATCCAAGATGACCCCACAGTAAAGTGGTCTGGGAGAATGAAGTCTCCCCTAAATCGTAGGAACCCAAACAAATATTGCCATATTCATCACGACCATGGCTATGACACCGACGACTACTATGACCTCAAAAGATAGATTAAGGAGCTCATCCAACATGGTCATCTATGGATAGATTAAGGAGCTCATCCAACAGGGTCACCTATGCCAATATATTGCTGGTAGAGGACAAGTGTAGGCACCACCTCGTAATTAGAAAGACCAACAGTCCATAGGGAAAATTCACACCGTCTCGGAGGGCTTGTAGGGGGAGGAGAATCCCTCTCCACTATGAAGGCTCATGCCAGGAAAGTTAGGCACCCCGACAAATTATGCCTATCTAAGGCGCCCAAGCATGGCAACAACGAGGCCATATCCTTTTCAGACAAGGATTTAGAAGAAATCCAACACCCTTATGACAACCTTCTGATGCTCACCATGATCGTCGCCAACTTCCAGGTGTGAAGGATTCTCGTGGACAGCGGTAGCTCTACGGATATCTTGTTCGCAGAGGCTTATGACAAGCTCAACTTGAACAGAGAAAGATTGCAGCCCATCAGGTCGCCCCTCATTGGGTTCTCAGGGGAGAAGGTATATCCTCTAGAGTCCATCACCTTACCTGTCACTATTGGAGTGGCACCCCGAAGCTCCACGATCATGGTCAACTTCCTTGTGATAGATTGTCCTTCAACTTACAACATTATCCTAGGACGACCAGCTCTCAACACCCTAAGAATTATGCCCTCCACTTACCATCTCATCCTCTGTTTTTCAACCTTGAACAGAGTCGAAAAGGTACGAGGAGATCAAGTAGTTGCAAGAAAATGCTACGTCTCCTCCATAAAGACAAGGAAGCCACAAGAGGCCCAGCAAGTGGAGGTCCTTGACCCAAGGGATGACGCCACCATAGAAAGAAGAGAACCAGTAGAGGAGCTCACCCTAGTGGTCTTAGATGAGGAACATCCAGACAGAAGAGTATGCATTGACTCTTCCCTTTCTAAAGATTTGGTCCGCCGATTAATAGACTTTTTGAGGCTCAACATGGACGTTTTTGCAAGGTCACATGCAGACCTCGAGGCCATTGACCCTGAGGTTGCCAGCCACCGCCTCAATGTCGACCCTCAACACAAGCCTGTTCGCCAAAAGCTAAGGGGTGCTTCCACTGAAAGAGCCCAAGCGATGGAAAAAGAGGTGGGAATGCTGATAGAGAACGAAACGGCCAAAGAAGTAGCCTATCCTGAGTGGCTCTCAAATGTGGTGATGGTGACTAAAGCTAATGAAAAGTAGCACCTTATGTCGACTTTACAGAGCTCAACAAGGCGTGCCAGAAAGATAGCTACCCACTATCATGAATTGACCTCCTCATTGACGCCACCGCAGGACTTGAATTACTCACCTTCCTGGATGCATATTATGGGTATAACCAGATAATCATGCACCCCCCAGATCAGGAGAAGACATCGTTCATCACTCCAAAGGGGACCTATTGCTACAGGGTCATGCCCTTCGGGTTGAAGAAAGCATGAACAACTTATCAATGACTGGTGAACAAGATGTTCCAATCACAGATCAGGAAAATAACGGAGGTGTACGTGGACAACATGCTGGTAAAAAGTCTCACAGCAGTAGAATACATTGACCACCTCCAAGAAATTTTTAACGTTCTCAGGTCATACCATATGGAGTTGAATCCTGAGAAGTGCGCCTTTGGCGTAGGTTCAGGAAAATTCCTAGGCTTTATGGTCAACTAGAGGGGAATTGAGGCGAACCCCAACAAGATCAAGGCCATCCTATATGAAGTCTCCTTCCTGAACTAAGGAACTCTAGTGCTTCAATGGGAGAATTGCAGCACTCAACAAGTTTGTGTCCAAGTCTACAGACAAATGCTTGCCTTTCTTCAAGATCCTCCAAAAGGCTATTGAGTGGGGACTTGAGACGAAAGAGGCCTTTCACAAGCTCAAAACCTATTTGGTTACGTCTCCCCTCCTCTCATATGCTACACTAGACAAGACATTATATTTGTACCTCTTTGTTTCCCTATCGGCAGTGAGCTCCGTCCTCATCAGAAACCACGATGGAGTGCAAAAGTCCATTTATTATGTGAATAGAGCATACCGAGGAGTAGAAATTAGATATTCGGGGCTAGAGAAGCTAGAGCTTGCCCTCATCTCAACAGCTAGGTGTCTACGACATTATTTCTAGAGTCACACCATGGTTGTGATCACAGATCAGCCTCTAAAAAGAGTCTTGAAAAAATCGGATGTATTTGGGAGACTCCTTAAGCGGGCAGTGGAACTGGGGGAGTTCGATATTCAGGACATGCCAAGGGTGGCCATCAAAGCATAATTCGTGGCAGATTTTATTGTCGAGGTTACACCAGCAGAGAAGGAGACCAATGAGCTCTCCATACTTCAAACTTCGAGCCTGGATGTGCAAAGCAATTTAACACCCGATGTGGACAACTAGATGCCCAATAAGGACTCCCTGGCACCTAGGCCATCCCAGGTGCCCCAATGCCTAGGCCAGACGTCCATGCCAGGCACCCAGGCTCCTAGGCTTGGCGCCCAGGCACTCCAACCTAGCGCCTAGGTACCCTAGCCTACTCCTACAGTCGATTTTGACCCTTTCTTTCTGCCCTTCTAGAACCTTTATATGGATGACTCCTCTACCAGTGAAGGAATTAGAGCAGGCTTAATCCTGATCAGCCCCGAAAATACTTCCATTAAGTATGCTGTGAAGCTCCACTTCATTACCTCTAACAAAGAGGCAAAATATGAGGCCCTTCTCTCTGGCCTAAGGTTGGCAATTGGAATAGAAGCCCAATACCTAATAACTTATAGTGATTCACAGCTGATAGTTATCCAAGTAAGGGGAGAGTTCGAAGCAAAATGAGCCAAAATGCAGGAGTACCTCAGTATGGTGAAAGGCTTGATCGCGAAGTTCCAAAATTTCCAAATTTGTCACGTCCCGAGGGAGGACAACATGGCTACAGATGCGCTCGGGAGGATCGCTTCATCTTTCGAAGTCCTTCCAAGACCAGCAGTCATTGGTCATCAGTTTGAAGCAAGCAAGTTGGACGTAGAAGCCACAAACGTCAATTATGCATCTACTGAGTCAAATTAGATGAATCCGATAAGGGCATACCTCCATGAGGGTGTACTGCCGGATGATCCCCTCGAGGCCAGAAAATTCAGGATGAGAGCTTACAAGTTTACTATTTTACAAGATACCTTGTACAAAAAAAGCTACTCCCTGCCGTTGTTGAGGTGTCTTTCGCCTGAAGAAGCTAACTATGCCCTGCGGGAGATCCATGAAGGGATTTATAGGAACCACTCTAGAGGAAACTCCCTCGCCTACAAGGCGCTCAGACAAGGCTATTTTCTACCATAACTTGGTGAGGGATGACTAGGAATTCGCCTAGAAGTGCGACAAGTGTCAACGTTTCACCACTGTGCCCAGCCGCCAAAGAAACTCATGGTCATCACAAGTCCATGACCCTTCTCCAAATGCGGCATCAACATCCTGGGCCCCTCACCTCTCAGTAGAGGATAGTGCAAGTTTGTGGTGGTAGTAGTGGACTACTTCACTACATGGGCGGAGGCCGAACCCTTAGCAAAGATAACAGATGTAAAGGTGAAAGATTTCATCTGAAAAAACCTAGTTTATGGCTTTAGGATACCCCACACCATTGTCAGCGACAACGCCAAGTAGTTCGACAACAAGCTCCTGAACTTCTTCTGCTCTGACTTTCAAATAAAGTAGCCTCATTCTAGCCCGCAGGCAAATAGATAAGCAGATGCCATGGTGAGAACGGTGCTACGCAACCTAAGGACAAGGCTCGAAAAGGCGAAGGGTTTTTGGGTTGACGAGCTCCCAAGCGTATTATGGGCTTACTGGACCACACCAAGAACTCCAACTGGAGAAACCCCCTTCTCCCTCAGCCTTGGAACTGAGACAGTTATCCCTATAGAGATTGGGGTGCATTCTTTAAGGGTCTAACACCACGACCCCATCACCAATGAGGAAGGATTCTACATCAACCTCGACTTGGTAGAGGAGGCAAGGGAGATGGCTATAGTCCGTAACGCGGAGTACAAGCATCGCATGACAAACAACTACAATTCGAGGGTGAAGCCTCGTTCCTTCCAACCGGGAGACTGGAACTAAGCTGGGAGGGACCCTACTTCATAACAAAAGTGGTGAGACCAGGCACAAACAAGATATAGAGTTTTGAGGGGATGGTTTTTTCCCATCCATGGAATATTGAGCACTTGAAAAGGTACTACCAATGACACATTAAGAGAGTCAAAGTATGGAGACTTGGTTTGATTTTTTGTGGGGCTATTACCCGATATTGCTTTACATAAGCAGTGTAATGAATAAAAATTTCTAGATTTACTACAAAATAATTTTTACATTTTTGTATTCAACTTCTCAACTTCAAAGGAACATCAGTGGCAAAAACCACTTTTACAAAAGTAGGGCTACAAAATACTTTCCTAAAAAAAAAAAAAAGAGAGAAAAACCAAAAAGTCCCTAGCACTCTAACTACTCTCATGGTCCTCCTCCTCCTCCTCCTCCTCATCATCACCCTTGGCATCCTCAGAGCCTTCATCACTATCATCAAACGCCTAAGTTGGCAAGAAAACTAAGACATCAATATCGGAGAAAGCAACATAAATATTTCCCCGGAGTTCCTCATAACCATCAATGAAAGAATCTGCAATGTCATTCTCCAGGTCTGCCTCAGCCTGAGAAGCTCTTTCCTGAGCAGCTTTCACCTTTGCCTTGGCCCTCTCGCGGGTCTCTGCAAGCTCAGCCTCACTGAGCGTGACCCTCTTATAGACCTCCACAAGCTCAGCCTCAAGCTTGGCACCCTCCCATAGGTGGCCGAAAGCTCAATCTCACTGAGCATGACCCTCTTACGTACCTCTGCAAGCTCAGTCTCGAGCTTGGCCGCCCTCCCATGGGTCGCCAAAAGCTCAGCCTCACTGAGCTTAACCCTCTCACGAACCTCAGTAAGCTCAGTCTCGAGTCTGACCACCCTCCTATGGGTTGCAAAAAACTTAGTCTTAAGACCAGTCGCCTTCTCATGGGTTGCTACAAGATCAGTATCAGAATCCCTGCCAGCAACTTCAGGCTCGGCGATCCTCCCCTAAGCAGCTAGAAGCTCATTTTGCACGACTTCATGACTACGTTTCAACTAGTGATAAAATAGGGTCCTTGAAATTAAACACATAGATGCGGTTGAAGCCTGAAGAAAAATAAAAGATAATGTCATACGTTCATGGAAGGATGGGAAAAAGGGGAGATAACAAACCCTTACCTGAGCCCAGCCTTCCAGAAAAGAGTTGAGGATTCTTTCAGTGCCCAAGATACTAATCTCATTCACATCATTGGGAAACACAAACCTCCCAAGTTGATCCCTGATGACCCATGCATTACCCAACATGGAGCTAATTTGGGAAGGTGCCCCAATAGAAGTTCCCACAGGAGGAGTGAATGAACGCGGGGGGGCAGCAAGTGGGACTCTAGAATAGGAGATGCAACTGAGGGAGTCTTTAATTGAGGAGGCATCTCTGGAAAGGTTACTGGATGAGAGGGCGCTCGAGGTACCACTAGAGGGGTTGACTGAGGGGAGCTAACCTCGGGCGGCACCATTGGAGAGGTCACTTGGGTGACTTTGCCCGTCGCTACCTTGGAAGGAGGAGGACTCCTACCTGAGAGAAGAGACCTAATCATCTCCTTATCTACTGCTGCAAGGAAAATAAAGTGTTACCTAGATGAAAAATACCAACCAAAAGAGGAAGGTACAAAAGAATCAACTCACCCTTCCTCTTCAAAGAGGAGCCGCCGGACTTCGGGGAGGGAGCAGTAGCCTTAGCACGAACCCCAGAGGGCGCTCGAGGTACCACTAGAGGGGTTGACTGAGGGGAGCTAACCTCGGGCGGCACCATTGGAGAGGTCACTTGGGTGACTTTGCCCGTCGCCACCTTGGAAGGAGGAGGACTCCTACCTGAGAGAAGAGACCTAATCATCTCCCTATCTACTGCTGCAAGGAAAATAAAGTGTTACCTAGATGAAAAATACCAAGTAAAAGAGGAAGGTACAAAAGAATCAACTCACCCTTCCTCTTCAAAGAAGAGCCGCCGGACTTCGGGGAGGGAGCAGTAGCCTTAGCACGAACCCCAGAGGAACTCTTGACCCCACCATCTTTGGACATAAGGACTCCAAAGTCTTTTTCAGAATAAGCTCTCATCGCCTGCAACTTCCACTCTTTGTCCTTGGAGAGCACAGGAGAATCTGCAAAAGGAATGATGAGTAAAAAAAAAAAAAAGAGCAAAGGAGAGAAAACAAGTGTAAGGCATACCAAGTTTCTAAGAGGCACCTCATCCTCTTGGTATCAAAGCCCTATCGGCCTCTACAGCCCACTCTCCGTCGACAAATATAAAACAAGATTTCTAACTATGACAGTTGGACCGCAGTCCAATGATCAACTTGTCTTTTGTGGTAAAATAATACCAACCCTAATTGGGAGCAGGGGTCTCACTCAAAGTATAAGCTCCATGAAACTCCACCGAAGAGACATCCTTATGGCGCACCTTCCTCCACAACACCAGAAAGCTCAGCAAAATCCTCCAACCATTGGGTGATGATCGCCCCGGGGTGAGTGAAAAATAATGGAGAATGCGACAAATAGAAGGAGACATAAGGAACCTGAGCCTAGCCTCAAACATCTCCTCATAGATGGCAATGTCCCCAGAAGAGTCATCAGAGGTGGGCTCACCCATCTCAGCTCAGTGGCATAGAACCGTTGGGGGAATGTGATAAGTAGAAATAATCTTTAGAATATCATCATCAGTGTTGAGCAAACTAGAAAAAGTACTTACTTTGGACCCATCATCATCAAGAGTTACTTTGCCTTTGCGCTTTTTGTTGCGAGGGCGTGAAGAATTGCTTGAGCCATTACGAGGGAGGCTTTGAGAAACCGAGGCACCCAAGCCTGCCCCAGGCTCGCCCAAGGTGCCCTGGGCAGCCTTTTACTCACCTAAGACAACATGCCTCTCTCTTTGCTTGCCCAAAGCTACTTCCTTGTCACAATTTCTCAAACTAGCGCCCAAAGGGGCACCCTCTTACTTGCCTAGGACATTCCCCAAGTCCCCTCTGCTCGCCCATGCCATGCTGAACAGCGACCAAGGAGATTGGTTAGCTCGCCCAACTGAGCTTGCTCGCTCCACTATCTCTCACGGGCGTCTAGGCAGCTCGCCCAGGCTGTCCCGTGCCCAAGCGCTCCCATCTCATGCTCGCCTAATTCGCTGGACTAGCCGCCCAACTTGCCTCTCTGCCCCACCGCGTGGACAGCGCGCCCAACAGTCCAGATAGCACCCAAATCGCACCTATTCTGGTCCAAACCAGCGTCTTGGGTGCCCAAATCTCCTCTACTATGGCCTCCAATCAGAGGAACATGGACAGCTGCACCGAGCAGCTCCCTTAGCATATAAACAATAGCAGAAACAGAGGCCGATGGCGCCTCCACTCCAGCACCGACGCCTTCCTCTCCCAAGTTCCCTCGTTGATCAATGATGGCTTCTCCTTCTTCGATAATAGTAGGTACTTGCATTCCTCTTTCCTTAATCGACATGGCCTTTAAATGCTCAAACTTAAAAATGTCAAGCCTTGGGTCCCCAAAAAATTTCAAGAAGAGCACTTTCCTTCACTCACTCAAGTTTCTATGGAATGGATGAAGTTTGGGTTCTCAAGGGTTTCAAGGAGTTCAATCCCAAGATGAATGAAATGGGCAAGAGTGAAGAAGGAAGCTTCTATTTATAGCCTAGGGTTTTTAAAGAGGCAAAAGTCCCAAATTACAATCTAGGGCTCTTCAAGAATGCAAAAAGGGAAGTGCAAGAAGGAGTTTATATAGTTAATGGAGTCCCACAGACAAGATGAACCTACTGAAAGGGAGGAAATCACCAACCAAAAGGATTTTTCAAAAAAAAAAAAAAAATTCAGATTTAAAAAGGGTTATACGCTATTTTGACTGTAACTTTAAATGAGACTTATTATATATCGAATCGAAGCTCTCAACGAACTCTATAAAACTCATTCTTGTTGGTAATGAGCAACGCTGTAAATAGTCCAAAAAAGACCTAGAAATAGATGTTTTGGCCTCCCAAAGTGTTTTCAACTGCTTGCTCGCCCAGGACATTGTGTGCTGACCAAGAAGCTGCTTGCTCGCCCAAAACGGTGCACCCAACTCCCCACTAGCTATTTTGATCGTGACTTTCGCTCCGTTACTTCAAATAGGGCCTATAATATATCAAATCGAAACTCTCGACAAACACTACAAGACTTATAGCCTTTGGCTATGATTGATGTTGTTAAAAGCTCAAAAAGGCCTAAAAACATAGGTTTTGGCCACCCAAAGTTTTTCCAGTTATGCTGGTCAGCCAAAAATTCAAACTCAAATTGAATGCTCTCCTTTCCAAGTTCCGTTAGATGCATGGCATTGGGGGGCAAATGATGGGCCAAGCCCAAAGGCCCAACTCATGTTATAAGCCCAGTCCGAGTTAAAGGCCCAACTCCAAGAGATCCACTAAGTCTAGCTCAATGTGGTCAACTTGGACAAGCTCATTAGGGAGCTACATCACCAATGGAGCATCTAGGAGCCTCACCCTCGTAGTCTTGGAAACCGAATCTCAAGCACCATAACTGCCTTTCCCATTGAGGAGAGGTCGTCAAGCTATTAATTACTATTAAGTCGCCCTAATCCGTTATGACTATTAAGTCACCCTAATCTGTTATGACCGTCAGACTAGTTTTTTAATTACTATACTGAGCAACTATAAATTGTAAGCCCCACCAACACTTGGGGGGCATCACATTCATTT
Organism: Ilex paraguariensis; assembly: GCA_963454935.2. Taxonomy (NCBI): domain Eukaryota; kingdom Viridiplantae; phylum Streptophyta; class Magnoliopsida; order Aquifoliales; family Aquifoliaceae; genus Ilex; species Ilex paraguariensis. The sequence continues at coordinate 80,577 of CAUOFW020000703.1, read as the reverse complement.
GAGCATAATTCTCTTCTCCCTTTCTCAAAGCATGTAACTCTTTGCTCTCCCTGCTCATCAGAATTAATAAAATACCGGTGACCCTTGCCATTCAAAGTGGACGTAGCTCACGTTGACCGAACCACTATAAACATTGTCTTCTCTCTCCCTCAACTTATTTTAGTGCATTTTATACTGTTTACTTGACATGTGGTGTGCAAATCAATTTGTGCATCATTAGAACTCACTGATCCAATGGTTGCAAGTGATGTGATGCAAAATTTGGTACACATAACATTACTCATATTAAATTATCTATTTATACTACTTCTAAATGTCAATACTTGTACAAAACTTTTGATTGACAATAATGTCATTAAAACATGCTAAAAATCAAATAATATTATTTTGTTGTGATTTTTCACTGGCCAGAAGTCTATCTTGTGTGTTATTGTCAATTAAAAAGACAACTCTTATAGAACCCTTAGAGTTCCATAACTCAGATTCTTTTAGACATGCAATTTTTATGCTTCTTTATTTATTCTCACTTTTTTATTTATTCTTATTTTTATTTGACAATTTTTTTATGTTTAATTTTGAGTAGCTGGTTTCAAGTAACATAAACTACAATAGTACTATTTGTTGAAAGCACATAAGATTATTGTATCTACAATGATGAAATTTGTGCCATCCATTACTCAAAATATCAAACTTAAGTTTGGCCACATTAATTTAGAAATCAAACATTGAATAAATATATACTTTAAAACTTCAGAGAACTAAGTTTTTGGTACGACAATAATTAAATTATGTACTCGATAAAACAATTCTGGAATATATCATTACATATAAGTTTTGTTAAATTATATTTTGATTCATAATTATATATTTGTTAATAAATTTATTTGATTATTTCATAAGAATAAGAAATAGATATGATCTTAATTAAAATTAAGATAAATTTATAATACGTATATCTGCCACCAATTGGAACTTGAACAATTTCATGTCTTTCATATTCTCGCTTTCTTTACAATTATGTTATGGACCAAGAAATATGAATTGATCATGTAGCATAAAATGTTTATTCATAACATGCTCGATCCAAGTCATAAAATGTTTATTCAAAACATGTTCGATCCAAGTCATAAAATGTTTATTCATAACATGCTTGATCCAAGTTTTTTGAACAAACAATTTTATGAAATATTTTTTTGAAGTGTTTTGAAGATGCTTCAACATTAGCTATGCATCAGGTCTATTTATTAGAAGATTGCCTTTTTTGCATTTTACGTAAGAAAAATCAGTAGCGGGTAAGACTTTAATCGCGAGTTTTATTGGTGGTCATATATTTCAATTTGGAGAAAACTAAAAACTAAAATTATAATTTAAAATTATCAGCGTGCAACACACGCGTGCATCAACTAGTTTAAACAAACAACCCTTACAAAAACAAAAGGCGTGAGCCATTTCTGCATGGAATCTCTAAGTAAGATTGGAGAAAAGAGTAGTAGTTGAAGATTCAGAACCAGAAATGTTGTACAAGAAAAATTGACAATAGTGTGCTCTCATGTAGTATTTGGGTTGTATTATCTCGTTTTATTTTGAGTTCAAATTAAGTATTAGTCAACATTAACTCGACTTACTTTAATTGTGTTAAATGTCATGATATTAACCTGTTCTATTTAATTGTCATGTTGTGTTTGAGTTGACATGGATAACACGTAAACGAATAACCAATAGTAGAATCCTTTTCTCTCAGCTTAACTCATTTTCCACAGGCACCATAATCTTCAAAAATCACTTATCATCATACGAACAAAATTCAATGAAAATTTCTCAATTCTATTACAATTGATATTGTACTTGAACAACTTGACTGGCGTTGAGTTCTTGAATCCTTCGTCTCTCTCCATCTTATAACAGTCAAAGCAGACCTTCTTAACCCTCTAGAGCAGTTTGTTGGAAATCCAATGATTCACCAACTGTGACAATCAAATAAAGGCGAAAATTGACAAAGACAGAAGCTCTCAATCCCTTTCCTTACTTCTTCTTCCTCGCTGGATTCCCATCCCCATCTTCCTCTCCATTCTAACCTCCTTTCCTCACCAAAGCTTCCTAGCTTTAGAATGGACCCAATCCCCAACTCTAAACTTAGGGATGATGATTTTTGCATGGTTGTGGGTGATTCTGCATCCCCAATAGCATATCATGTAGATCTGTCCACCAAGGGCAAAGATAGCCACCATTATTGCTCCAAATCTGCTGCAGGTCAAGATGGTAAGGCCTAGGAGGAGTTATTGCTCAACCAACAAAAGGAATTACAAAATAGAGAAGTTACTGATATGTTCTCTCTCACTAATGCTGTAACTACCGCAGAGTGTGTGGAAGGTATTAAAGTTTTAGCCAATATGAGTAAACTTTAGAAGGCTGAAACTCTTGCTAAAATAAGGGAAAACCCCCCAGCTCAGTACAGATCTGGCACTAATGTCCTATGGAATCAAATGCTCAAGTATGGCAAGAATCGTCCAAACCCACAAATAAGCTGGATTGAGCAAGATGCCATGAAATTGCAATACCACCATGAACCCAAAAGAGTTTACAACCGTGTTGTTGTTCAACCCCCAACTGAGGTAGCAAACAAAGATTGTGCCATATGGAGAAATTGTCTTGTGGGATACTTTATAGAGAAAAAACTGTCATTCTTGACAGTGTCTTTCATCGCTCATAAGATTTGGGACAGGATGGGACTGTTGGAGGTCCTAGCTAATGAACATGGGTTATTGAGGCTAAAATGGCTCTTAAAATGTGTCAAGCCAAACTAGATAACAATCACACTGACTCCAACTTGAGATTGGAAGAGAGACAACTTATCTCCATGTCATAGTTTTAAAAATTCGGCCTGGACATCAACCCGACAAAGGGACTGGGTCAATGGGTCACTAGTCGGACCGGTAAATATAATAAAAAAAAATAAAAAAATAATTATAAATACTAATAAATAGGCTAAAAAATCACAATAATTATGACAATAGCATCAAACATATAAAGTCAAATAGAGAAAAATCATCAAACATGCATCCAATACATTCAATTTTCAATACAACTTATAAAGTTCAATAGAGAAAAAGACATCTATTTTAGTTCAAGGCTCCAATTCTAACTCTAATTCTCCTACTAGGCATCAATCCAAGCATAATCCATATAATTTGCACTCTTCAAAGTTCAAAGTCAATCAATGTATACAAAATCAAAACTTCATTCAATGTATAAAATATAGCATTATTAATCAAAGATTCAATGTATATTTCAATATTCTACACAAAATATAAACCAATAATTAGATATAACATAGAGTCACAGAGAGAGAGAGAGAGAGAGGAGAGAGAGAGAGTATCTACTTGTTGGTAGTCGTTGATGCTCAATGGAGCTCTGATCGATCAAGTCACTTTGCCTTTTCTTTCACTTCGATCAAGATTGAAATTGCAAGAATGAGAGAGTAAGAGATTGTATGTGTGTGTGAGTGAGAGAGAAAGAGACTCACGTTGGAGATGGCTGTGATGTCCACCGTCGCAACGACAAAGAGGCATAGAGGACTCTAGGAGGCAGAGGCATAGACGAAAAAAAATCAAACAAAGAGAATGAGATAAAATTATGAACACAATAAAGAAGTAAAAGTAATAACAATTACCTGTTGAAACAAAATACATAAGTAAAAGTAATCTCTACCACCAATTGTAACCCCTTGATTGTAGAAAATTTTAGAGGGGTAGAGAGAGTTTAGAGAGAGAGAGAGGGGGGTGATGCAAAAATAAAGTAGCAGAGTAAAAACAGAGGTGTTCATGCTAGAAGCTCAAAGAAGAAGAAGAAGATGAGAAACCCAACTGAATCGATGTTGTTTTCATCACAAAACCAAACCCTGATTCTCCATTGAAGAGACCTCCAAGTTGATCAAACCTGTCAAGAAATCTCTTAAAACTTGTACTCTCCACTATGCACAGAGGACTCCAGGAGGCAGAGCTGAAGATGAACATGCAGAGTTGGGAACTCACGTTGGAGATGACTGTCGTTAATGAGGTAGAGGCGAAGACGAATTAGGGCAAAATGCCAAATAGGGGCAAAACTCAGCTATTTATACTAAACTAAATAAACCATTTAGTTTGGTTTAACTCGTCTGGGTTGAACGGTTCAACATTTTTTTTATCTAGTTCAGTGGGTTTATTCCGGGTTTGATGCACAAATGATCTATTTGTTGAACCGACCCGGTTTAGGTACCAGTTCACCTAGTCAACCTATTGAGTCGAGCTGGGTTTTAAAACACTGCTCCATGTACCTAACTGCTGCTAGGAATGAAGAGATTGTACTCAAACACAAATCAAGGATTCAATGGTTAAAAGAAGGGGATCAAAACACTTCTTTTTTTCTTTAGATCCATGGTTAACAGAAGAAACAAAAAGAAGATCCTATCTCTGAGGAGAAGTGATGGCTCTGTTGTTGACGGTGAGCTAGAGGTTAAGAATGAAGTTGTTAACTTCTACCAAAACCTTTTGGGCTCAACTAGCCCAACTTACTCAACTAGTGAAAGAAAAGATATTTTTTTTGAAGTGATGCAAAAAAGACTCTCTGATGAATAGGTTGATGTGTCAGGTGCTTACCAATGAAGAAATCAAGAAAACTCTCTTCTCCTTAAAAGATCAGAAAGCTCCAGGACCTGATGGATACAATGCGTATTTCTTTAAAAAAGCCTGGCCAGTTATAAGGGATCTTGTCTGTGCTCCCATCAAGGAATTTTTTGCTACAGGTAAGCTTCTAAAAGAGTTCAATTCTACCATCTTGGCCCTTGTTCCTAAGGTTCCTAATCCAAGCACTATAAGTGAGTTCAGGCCTATCTCTTGCTGCAACACTATTTATAAGGTCATCTATAAAATCATTGCTTCTAGAATTAAAAGAACTTTTCCTGAGATCATCAGTCCTAACCAAGCTGTATTTATTCATGGAAGAAATATTGTTGGGGACAACATTCTTCTTTCACAAGAGCTATTAAGAAACTACCATAATGATAGAGGCTCCCCTAGATGTGCCATTAAGATTGATCTTATGAAAGCTTTTGACATTCTGCATTGGAGCTTCTTGATCGAGATATTATAAGCCTTTAACTTGCAGACACTAACGGCGATGGATTCACCACCGAGGATGAGATGAAGAAGCTTGTCACATATGCCCTCAAATCTGTATATACCATCAATTAACTCAACTGCATGTGTACGGTATACCTATAATATATGGTTGGAAATTGTGAGTGATCTTATATATTAATGTGTGTAATAAAAATCTCCCTGCCTATATGTGCTTGAAGGTTTCAACTTTCTTTGTGAAATCCATGTACAAGGTTGCAGAGATTATCATAATGGTGGAAATTATTGTCTTCTTTTTCACTGATGTAATCCATCTGCATAATATTAAGTATTATTCATGGTGCCTTATTATGTGGGTGGGTACGATGAATTCACTTATTCTCAACTGCTTCTAGCTATTTTTTCGAGAGTAAATAAAGTTTTCATTAATGTGGAAATTCTGTGATGTACATCAAAACAAAATAACCAATATTGGGAGTGAATCCTCATTGGTGAGCAAAAGTATGGGGAATTCCTAAGAGGTACCAAGCCTAGCTAAGTACCCCATGGGAATTAGCCTAGTCCTATACAATTCTATGCAAAACAAACTTGGACATCGTAGCAGGCATGAGCTGGGAAGCTACCAGGTTAGAAGTAATCTTTCGTTTCTTGGAGTGTTCTTGAATTTAAGAGAAAGCATTCTATCCCTAATGGTTTTGACAATAGCTTGCAAGATGACTTTGGTGTTCCTAGATTGTTGGCTATGGAGCTTTGAGTTCCTTTCTCTCCAAATGGAGTAAACAACTATTGAAAGGCATAGCTTTTGAAGGGTTCTGTAAAGAAAAACTAGATTAAGATAATAAAGAACCTCTTCTCTACTCCCTGCCGAGGCTCTGTTTTTTTATATATACAATGCATATGAATAATACATTTGGTAGACTTAGAATTACAACAAAACCAAAAGTCTAAATACTAGAGATAAGATAATTATGCTTAGCCTATTTTAATTCTATCCTTCAGTTGATTATATGGAGTAGATTCATCATCATCATTTGATAGAGCTTTGTCAGGAGCAGTCAGTGCAGCAGTCCTTGCTTGAGTGAAATTCATCACTTTAACAATCCTTATTGGAGCAGACTGTTGTGTAGTCCGTGGAGTAATCCTAGTCGGTGAAGTAAGAGCAGTCCTCCTAGTTGGTGCAACAGTCTTTATTGGAGCAGATTCTGAGTGTAGAGCAGTCCTCCTAGTCGGTGCAACAGTCCTTATTGGAGCAGATTCTGAGTTTGGATCACTATCTCTAATACGCCCCTCAAGTTGAGGTGGGAGAGAGATAACACACCCAACTTGCCACGAAGAGAGCAGAATATTTCACGGGAAAGGGGCTTGGTGAAAATATCAATAAGTTGATCAGAAGATGAAACAAATTGAGTAACAATAGTTCCTTGAGCCACTTTTTCTCGAACAAAATGATAATCCAATTCAACATGTTTAGTTCGAGCATGGAAAACTGGATTAACAGATAAATGAAGTGCACTTAAATTATCACCAAATAATGTAGCTGGACATGGGAGATAGATATTTAGAGCACGAAGAATATATGTAACCCAAGTGGTTTCAGCAGTAGTGACAGCGAAGGCACAATATTCTGCTTCAATGCTAGATCTGGCAACAGTAGGTGCTTCTTAGCACCCTAGGATACAAGATTAGAACCAAGGAAGATAGCATAACCACTTGTGGAATGTTTGGTTAATGGGCAACGAGCCCAGTCAGCATCTGAGAAAGCATACAAATCAAGAGCATTTTGTTTGAGCAAATGAAGACCAAAATATGAAGTTCCTTAAATATAGTGCAGTATCCGTTTTACTAAAGCAAGATGAGCCACAATGGGCATGTGCATGTATTGACTCACAAGGTTAACTGAATAGTGAGATCTGGCCGAGTCAACGTGAGGTACTGTAGTGATCCAACAAGACTACGAAACTGTTGAGGGTCAATGAAAGTATCATTAGGATGATCAATTTTGGTAGGTAAGGGAGTGGATATGGGTTTACAATTTTCCATATTTGCTCTACTCAGGATTTCTTGAACATATTTGTGTTGAGAGAGTAAGAGACCATGAGGAGTTTGTATTGCTTCAATACCAAGGAAATAGTGAATAAAACCTAAGTCCTTGATGGCAAAGGTTGCTTGAATGCGAGCAAGAAATGTATGAAGTAAGGATGGAGTATCACCAGTAACAATAATATCATCGACATAGAGTAAAAGGATGAGAATTCCTTGAGTAGTATGTAGAGAAAATAGAGAAGGATCAAGTTGTGAGCAGACAAAGCCCAAAGAGATAAGAAATTGACTAAATCAATCGAACCAAGCACGTGGTGCTTGCTTAAGACCATAAAGTGCTCGTGATAGTTGACACACATGATTTGGAGAAGATTGATCAATGAACCCTGGTGGTTGATCCATATAAACATAGTCTTTCAAATACCAATGTAAAAAGGCGTTTTTCACATCTAATTGTCGAATTTCCCAATTATGGGAAAGAGCAATGGTGAGAACAATGCGAATAGATTGAGGGTGAATAACTGGGCTATATGTGTCAACAAAATCAATGTGGGAATTTTGGTGAAACCCTTTTGCAACCAAACAAGCTTTTAAGCGATCAAGAGTCCCATCAGCATGTAGCTTAGTCTTGAATATCCATTTGCAACCTACAATGTTCATGTGAGGATGACGAGGAACAAGAGTCCATGTGTGATTATTTGCCAGTGCCTGTAATTCATCACGCATAGCAACAGATCATCTAGGATCGGCTAAGGCTGCTTTGACAGTCTTGGGTTCTTTTGGCAGATCAGTAGATGATGGTGGAGTTTGGACATGAAGAATGCCTACTTTTGCTTTTCCTCTAGTGCGCATGGATTTACCCTTCCATGTTTGAACTACTTGATCAAGCAGAAGTTGCCATGAATTAGTTTGCCAATGGTCACCACATAGAAGCATCAGATGACACTAGATGAACCTTGAGTAGGGCCAAGCAAAGAAGTGACGTTGGTGAGATTATTGGGAATTGTTGCATAGGTTGCATTCAATCCCAAGTTGGGCAGCATAGGCTAGGGTTCTATCTCATGTGCTTAGCCTTTATCTGATAGCCTACCATAGAATAAAGTTCATTGTAGCTATTTTGAAGCCTAAAATTTCTAATTTATTTCTAGATGATCCAATCACTAATTTTCTTCAAACAATCAAAAAAATTGGACCGTCGTAATCATAACAGACATAACCCTTATCAACTATTAAAATTTAGTGCAAGATTAATATTTATGAAAACTTATGGACCATGAATACATTTTAGCCAAGAAAAAATTTCCACTCTCACTTCTATATAAGAATGCATGGTCTCTCCTAACCCAAAACGTACACCTCCATAGCTATAACTCAACACAAACAACAACAAAAACATGCCTACATGGAACGCTAAGTCTATAAGTCTCCCCTTGCCTGAGGATCGTCTCAGGGATCTTCTCAGGCGATACGACACCAACTGCGATGACAAACTAAGCAAAGAAGAACTAAAGACAGCTTTCCTGAGCCTGGGGATAGCTTTAAGTGGTGGGAGAGCTGGGAGAGCCCTCCCGTCACTCGAATGCCAATGAAGATGGATACATTAATGAAAAGGAGATGAATGAACCTGGCGAGTTCGCTACCAAGTGGAGATTTACTGTTAATTACAGTCCCTCACAACATATTTTTATAGAAAGCTAGATGTCTAACATAACAGTTTAAACTCTAAGCTAGTTCTTTTGCTTTCTAGAGTGATGTTGTAAACCTACAATTTGCTTTAATGGAGAAACTAATACTTTGATCTCTCTTTAGTTTTTTTAATGTCATATGAGCCAGTTCTAATATGAGCCAGTTCTACCATGATTTTTTTTCCAAAATTTCTTATGTGTGTTGTGAGAGGAACGCTTTTGTTATTTTTTTTCCCTTTGGTTTGGTCATTTTTAGTATGACAATCACAACTACTTGAAGATTTGCTGAAAATTTAATATTCCGACTGCAAGCTAGTCTCTCGGCATTTAATGAAAAGGTGCACAGAGAATCAATATTGCTTCTTTTTTTTTTTTCTTGTTTTCTTTTTGCTATGGGGATGAATGATCTTCTTTCTCATGTTCAGTAGATCAACTATCCCTTTGGATACAACTTTGTATATGAACTCTTTTCAGTTTTTATGAAATTATTCTTACTTACCGAAAAAAAAAAAGAGCCGAAAAGAAATGACACATGGTATAAAACATTGTTGTAGAATTTTTTTTTTTTGAGTAATACTTCGAAGACCTAAAAAACTGATCTAGTGATACGTCTAGTCATATAATCCCAATGCATATGTTCAAGATTTACAGTTAGAATAATGTTGTTGGACCACATTAATTTCCATATCATTAAGTCAAATATTTAGATCTCAATTACATTACTCAATTTTTTTTTTTTGGGGGGGTGGGGGGAGGGGCAGTTAATAGAAACTAAAAAAACTTTTGGGGTGCTGGCTAATGAGGTTTTTGGATCTCAATCTTTTTGGGAGAGGTGGAGAGTGTTAAGAAATATAAGGTTATTTTGTTTATTAAGGGTAGAATAGTTTTTTATTTTTCCTGTCTTGTTTAGCTTATATATAGTCTCTTTATATTTAGGTTAAATTACTTCCTTATATTCAATTGAATTATGTAGTATCAATAAAACCCTAGCTTCCTCTTTTCTTGTCTCTTATATTTCTTTAGATTGTTCAACAGAGAGGAACATAAAGGACTTAAAGTGATGGATGCTTAATTGTGAATTTTCAAGCCCCAAAGAAAAAAAAAAGCAATTGAAAGAGAGGAAAATAAAAGAAGAAGGAAATTGCATGTCGTGGATTTAGTTGATACTAAATATAAATGAATGAGACTTCCACCAATACATAACTGATGATATACCATTTAGGACAAGTAACAATAATGTAATGGCGGTAATCTTAACTGGTTTAGGCATCTAAGGTGAGAGAACTCCTGAATAAGATTCTCAGTGCATTGTATCAATTGGATTGATATCTAAGGAATACCATTTTGATTAGATTCCAATTATTTTTCCTTTTCGTAGGATGTAACTAAACAACAGGAATGTGGGTCGATAGATTCCAAACAAGAAAAGATGGTGAATGAGTTTTCTTTATTCCTCATTATCTTCTTTCCTACCTTTTTGTGAAAAATGTGATATTCTGGCTAACCAAGGAAATTTTCCAACAAAGGGTGGAGTGGGTCATGCATGCCCACAAAAATCTCTCGTCTCAAACAATGCACAAGAAATAGATTGAGTCAAATTTTTATGATTATCAAAATAAGTAGGGCAATTTCTATTTCAACACCCTATTACATGATTCCCATCCAAGGGATTTAAAAAGATTAATCTTGAACCAAATGCATAGTATTTTCCTTTGAGCACCATTCTCAATTATCTCAATTAGCTCCTAAAACTGAAATTGTTTTGATGTCGAACAATTTCTAAATATCAAAATTCCGACTATCGAAGATATATAAATAACACAATCAACTCGGCCTAGCAAGCCTACTTAGCCACCTTAATTCTCTCAATATTATATCAACCAAGATGTCAAAGGGTTAATATTTCATGGGGAAAAAAAAACTGTGGCGTGTTTGGTTAGGTTTCCAAAAATTGTTTTCTGTTTTCAAAATTTCAAAAACACTCAAAACTTGTTTGTTTAACTTTTTTGTTCTCTAATTTTTTGAAAATTCTGAGAATTGAGATATGATTTTAGAGAACAACAAAATGATGTTTTCATTGTTTTCTAAGGCAAAATGAAAACAAGTGAAACAACTATCTCCAAATTAATGAGGTCTTCTCTTCGAGTTTCATTGGAAACAAAAAAATGGTGACCGGCTGTTCATCTTATCCTCTCTCTTTCTCTGTCTCTGCGCAATAAATCTATATGAACACAGATATGTGGATATATACATATTTGTGTTCAAATCTATATGTGTGTGTGTGTGTGTGGCTCTGTGTATTTGTTTTTGCTGGGTGAGAAGATAATAGAGAGAGAGAGAGATGGTTGTTGTATGAGAAAATAATGGAGAGAGAGAGGGAGACTTGCTGGGTGAGAAGCCGATAGACTTGCTGGGTGAGGGAAATGGTTGTTGTGTGAAAAGATAATGGAGAGAGAGTTGTTGGGTGAAAAGCTTGACTGGAGTGACTGCCTAACTAGAGTGATAAGGTTTTTTTTTTTTTTATCACAAGTGATAAGTTAAAAATTAATTTTATGGATCATTATCCAAACAAGTTTTATTATTTTTTGTTCTTTAAAACTATTTTCAAAAATATATAACCAAATAGGTTTTACGATCTAAAATTTTTTAAAAACACATTCTTAAAACTCTTCTCAAAAACTGTTTTCGAATACTATTTTTTGAAATACAAACCAAACAATCCCTTGATTTCGTATGTCCGTCTCTTTTGGGATTCTATTGTGCCTTCTTTTAGACTTCTCTTCACCCTCTGTAAGTTTTTCTCCTTTATTAGATACATTATTCAACAATGTTAATAGTTGATTATTCTTTATAATAATGATAAACCAATATTTTATTAAAAAGTAGATGTAAGTACGATATGGATAGCCCACTATTTTTGTTTGACTGCCTCGTTTTCATTGTTTCTCTCTCTTCCCTCAAATTTGTAGCACGCTTCAACAATTTTGGTATGGACTATACTTACCATCTTAGGGCATCAATCTTGATCATATCTAATGTGAATAGCACATGGCCATGAATCGGACCACCCACCAAAAGGGAATTAGATCTGGCTTTTGATAATTGAAACTTATGATTCTCGTACTACAAGGGGGTTAAAAGGCTCCATTAGGTATAAGATGTCATTGTTACAGCAATTGGTTGTTGTTGAACCGGCCTTGTGCTTTTTGTTAAGAAATATAGGGTTATTTTATTTATTAAGGGTAGAATAATCTTTTACTTTCCCTACCTTATTTAGCTTATATATAGTCTCTTTGTATTTAGGTTAAATCATTTCCTTGTATTCAATTAAATTATGCAGTATTAATAAAATCCTAATCTCCTCTCTTTCTTATCTCTTGTATATGTCTTTAGATTTTTTTGCAATCTGGTATTTGTTATGTTTTTTTTTTGGCAATCTGGTATTGGTTCCCTTCTGCAATTTGGTTTTCTTTGTTTGTTAATTATGGCTACTGCAAGAGACGATTCGCTTCAGTTTGTCAGTGTGAGGTTGGATGGAAAGAATTATTCGTATTGGAGTTATATGATAAGAAATTTTCTTAAGGGTAAAAAGCTATGGGGATATGTTAGTGGAACTTCTGTGAAACCTAAGAATACTAATGCAGGTTATGCTGATTTGATAGATGTTTGGGAAGCAGACAATGCAAAAATTATTACTTGGATCAACAATTCTGTTGAGCATTCTATAGGTACGCAGTTGGCAAAGTATGAGACAGCAAAGGAGGTTTGGGATCATCTGCAAAGGTTATCCACTCAATCAAATTTTGCAAAGCAGTATCAATTGGAGCATGACATACGAGCTCTTCAACAAAAGAATATGAGTATCAGGAGTTTTATTCTGCTATGACAGATCTTTGGGATCAATTGACTCTTACAGAATCTGCTGAATTAAAGGCATGTGGTGCCTATATTGCTCGTAAAGAGTAGCAACGGTTGGTACAGTTTTTGATGGCACTTCGTAGTGATTTTGCAGGACTTAGAGGTTCAATTTTGCATCATTCTCCACTTCCTTCTGTTGACTCAGTTGTCAGTGAGTTATTGACTGAAGAGATACGTCTTAAGTCTTATTCTGATAAGGGAATTCTTTCTACTGCTGATCCTTCTGTTCTAGCAGTACCCATTTTCTCATAATCAGAATAAGCCTTACACAAGACCTGTCTTCGATGAGTGCAGTTTCTATATGCAGAAAGGTAATTGGAAGGCTCAATGTCCTAAGTTAAGACAGCAGAATCAATCGCAACAGCAATCTCAAGCTTGGAAGTCTGGCAACCAGTCACAATCTAATGTTTCTAGACCACCTCAGGGTTACAAACCATCACAGTCTAATACTGCAGCAATAGTTTCATCAGGTCCTTTCACCGATTCTAGTACCTTGGTTGAGCAATTTCAGAAGTTTCTCTCCTTACAGCCACAAGCTATGTCTGCTTCTTCTTCATGAGGTCAGTTGCCTCACAGTTCTCCAGGTATGTCACATTCTGTATGGGTCTTGGATTCTGGTGCCTCATGTCATATGTCTCTAGATTCTTCATCTTTTGCTTTTGTATCTCCTTCATCTTCTATTCCTGTTATGACTGCTGATGGCACTCCTATGCCTTTAACAGGTGTTGGTTTTGTTGTCACACCTCACTTGTCTCTCCCTAATGTTTATCAAATTCCAAAACTCACATTAAATCTTGTTTCTGTTGGTCAGTTATGTGATTCTGGAAATTTAGTCACATTTTTCTCTTCTTCTTGTTATGTGCAGGATCTGCAGTCTCAGAAGCTGATTGGGACAGGCCGTAGGAAGGGAGGACTATATATTTTGGATGAGTTAAAAGTGTCAGTTACTGCTGCTGCTACTAGTGTTGATTTATCTTCTTTTCGTTTGAGTCTTTCTTCTTCTAGTTTTTATTTATGACATTCTTGTTTAGGTCATGTTTCGTCTTCTCGTTTGAGATTTTTGGCATCCACAGGGGCTTTAGGAAATTTGAAAATTTGTGATATGTCTGATTGTAGTGGATGTAAACTGGCAAAATTTTCAGCTTTACCGTTTAATCGAAGTATTTCTATTTCTTCTTCTCCATTTGATTTGATTCATTCTGATGTATGAGGACCTTCTCCTGTTACCATAAAAGGAGGGTCTCGATATTATGTTTCTTTTATTGATGATCATACTCGTTATTGTTGGATTTATTTAATGAAGCATCGTTCTAAATTCTTTGAGATATATACAGCCTTTCGAGCTCTTGTCAAAACTCAACATTCTGCTGTTATCAAATGTTTTAGGTGTGATTTGGGTGGGGAATATACTTCTAATAAATTTGTTGAGTTGCTTGCCTTAGATGGAACTATTCACCAAACTTCGTGTACAGATACTCCTGAGCAAAATGGTGTTGCTGAAAGAAAACATAGGCACATTGTTGAAACTGCTCGTTCTCTCTTGTTGTCTTCTTCTGTTCCTAGTGAGTTTTGGGGTGAAGCTGTTCTTACTACTGTAGGTTTGATTAATACAATTCCATCTTCTCATATTTCAGGTGTTTCTCCTTTCGAAAAGTTGTATGGGTATGCCCCTGATTATTCTTCATTTAGAGTTTTTGGTTGTACTTGTTTTGTTCTTCGTCCTCATGTTGAACGCAACAAACTATCCTCTCGATCTGCTATTTGTGTTTTTCTTGGATATGGTGAAGGTAAAAAGGGGTATCGTTGTTTTGATCCAATAACTCAAAAACTTTATGTGTCTCGTCATGTTGTTTTTCTTGAGCATATACCTTTCTTTTCTATTCCATCCACTACTTATAGCTTGACTAAATCTGATCTTATTTGTATAGATCCTTTTTCTAATGATTCTGATAGTTTGTCATCTCAGGTTTCTAATACTTCAAATACCAGCACTGATCATTCTACAGGTACTGACACTTTACTCTCTAGCACACCTAAGCTACCTCCTCTCCTATGGCCCTCAAGCTCCGTCTGAGATTGTGAATCCACCTCTACGTCAATCCACACACATTCGTAAGTCCACAAAGTTACCAGATTTTACTTATTCTTGTTATTCTTCATCTTTTACTTTCTTTTTAGCTTCTATTCATTGTCTCTCTGAGCCCTCTTCCTATAAAGAGACAATTCTTGACCCTCTTTGACAGCAAGCTATGGATGAGGAACTTTTTGCTTTGCATAAGACAAGTACTTGGGATTTGGTTCCTCTACCTCCTGGTAAGAGTGTTGTTGGTTGTCGGTGGGTGTATAAGATTAAGACCAATTCTGATGGATCTGTTGAGCGATACAAAGCTAGGTTGGTTGCAAAAGGGTACTCTCAACAGTATGGTATGGATTATGAGGAGACATTTGTTCCTGTTGCAAAAATGACTACTATTCGTACTCTTATTGCAGTTGCTTCGGTTCGTCAGTGGCATATCTCTCAACTTGATGTTAAAAATGCCTTCTTGAATGAGGATCTTCAAGAAGAAGTTTATATGACTCCCCCTCCTGGTGTTTCACATGATTCTGGGTATGTTTGCAATCTCAAGAAAGCGTTATATGGTCTCAAACAAGCACCTCGTGCTTGGTTTAAAAAATTTTCTGTTGTGATCTCTTCCCTTGGGTTTACTTCTAGTAGTCATGATTCTGCTCTTTTTGTTAAGTGCACTGATGCAGGTCGTATCATTCTGTCTTTATATGTTAATGACATAATTATTACTGGTGATGATATTAATGATATTTCAGTTTTGAAGGCAGAGTTGGCTAGACAGTTTGAAATGAAGGATTTGGGTTCTCTACGATATTTCTTGGGTATTGAGGTAGCCTGCTCACCCAGAGGTTATCTTTTTTCTCAGTCGAAATATGTTGCAGATATTCTTGAGCGAGCTAGACTTACTGATAATAAGACTGTAGATACTCCTATTGAGGTTAACGCAAAGTATTCCTCTTCTGATGGTTTACCTTTGTCAGATCCTACTTTATACCGTACTATTGTTGGGAGCTTGATATATCTCACTATTACTCGTCCAGATATTGCATATGTTGTTCATGTTGTTAGTTAGTTTGTTGCTTCTCCTACTACAGTTCATTGGGCAGCGGTTCTTCGTATTTTGAGGTATCTTCGGGGTACAGTCTTTCAGAGCCTTTTACTTCCATCCACATCTTCCTTGGAGTTGTATGCATACTCTGATACTGATCATGGCAGTGATCCCACAGATCGCAAAACTGTTACTGGTTTCTGTATCTTTTTGGGTGATTCTCTTATTTCTTGGAAGAGCATGAAACAATCTATTGTTTCTCAATCTTCAACCGAAGCAGAATATCGTGCTATGACATCTACTACCAAAGAGATTGTTTGGTTACGTTGATTACTTGCAGATATGAGAGTTTCTCTTTCTCATCCCACTTCTATGTATTGTGACAACCGGAGTTCTATTCAGATTGCTCATAACTCAATTTTTCATGAACGAACTAAACACATTGAGATCGATTGTCACCTTACTCGTCATCATCTCAAGCATGACACCATTACTTTACCCTTTGTTTCTTCTTCTTTGCAGATTGCAGATTTCTTTACCAAGTCGCATTCTATTTCCTGTTTTCGTTTTCTAGTTGGCAAACTCTCGATGCTTGTCGTTGCTACATCGTGAGTTTGAGGGGAGATGTTAAGAAATATAGGGTTATTTTATTTATTAAGGGTAGAATAGTCTTTTATTTTCCCTACCTTGTTTAGCTTATATATAGTCTCTTTGTATTTAGGTTAAATCATTCTCTTGTATTCAATTAAATTATGCAGTATTAATAAAACCCTAGTCTCCTCTCTTTCTTATCTCTTGTATGTCTTTAGATTGTTTAACACTTTCTTCTTTCAAGTTCCTTAAAGGAAGATTGAGCACAAAAGATAGGATTCAATTATTCAATCCTAATATTGGGGTTGACTGCATTCTTTGTAGGGGGCTTTTTGAGACTCATTCTCACTTGTTTTTTGACTGTCCTTATTCACAGGTTATTTGGAACAAGCTTATGACTATAAGCTCTCAAGCTTGGCATTATAGATCCTGGACTGATTTTATTCCCTGGGCTGCTCTACTTTGGAAAGGCAAATCCTTATTGACTGTGTTAAAGAAATTATGCCTCCAAACTACTGTCTACTACCTATGGAGGGAGAGGAACAACAGGCTCTTCAGGAATCAATTAATGGACCATGATTCTACCCTACACAGTATATTGCAGGTCATTAGGGACAGAATGGCTTCACTGAGGTTTGATAATTATCAACATAACCAGCAGGTAGCAAGGCAATGGCAGTTACCAACTCAATGCCTAAATGCATATGGTTTGTGGCAAGGGAAGTCTTTCCTTCCTATGTTGTGAGATCTTGGACTGCTATCTTGCAAATCAGTGGAGTTATGTGGCAGGATAGTACGAAAGCTTGCACTCTTAGGATCTATCTGGCTTTTACTGTTTACTCTAGGGATGGAAAGATATTACAGACTGATTTTGAAGCTTGCTGCATCAATGATTTTATGCTTACAAGGCTTGCCTCCATGTATCTCAGTTTGGGATTCTTGGGGAAGTACTGGCTCAAGGCCTATACTTCTCTCAGAATTCCTAACTTGAGATGGATCTCTGTTTTTGTTTTTTGATTTATGAGCTTGGGGCTGCCTACTTGATGTTTGTTGCTGCTATGTTGTGCTGGGCTGTTTTGCTTGTTGCTGTGTTGTGCTGGGCTGTTTTGATTGCTGCTTGATGTTTGTTGCTGCTGCGTTGTTGATGCTGATTTTTGCTTCTGCAAATGGCTTGCTATGATGATTTTCTCTTGCCGTACTTGGTCTGATCTTGCATATGCAGTGGTGTTAAGGGGCAGAATTGGTTTCATGCTCTGTTTTTTATCTACCAATGTAATCTTGTCATCAATTCTGTGGGAGATGCTCTTACTCAAGGTATCTCTTACAGAATTGTGTTTTGAGCCTCGGCTTTTTGAATTTTTTTGATGTTTGTCTTGGAGTCCTACGTGACCTCATTGTACATTTTGTGGGTGATTACCCTTGTATATCTATTTTATTTTAATACACTTTACCTTCCGAAAAAAAAAAACTTTCTAAGATATGGTTTCACATGCAACCTACAGCATCATGCATGTTGATATATAAAATAACAAGTGAAATTTGAAAAAACTCATGTAATTACAAAAGCTATAGATATTAATTGAGTCAAGCATGTCGATTTTAAATATATTCAAGCTCAGCTTGATTGACTGAGCTTGAATGTTCAGTGTAGATTCACACTCAAGTGCATTGCCGAATTGATATAGGGGCTTAAATTTTTTTTTTTAACAAAACTTTATAAGGAATAAAACTCTAAACTTAATACTCAATCCAAAAGCAATCACGATAAAAATTTCCAAAAACCTATATATCAATCATCAAAATTAAATTGTATATGATTCCAAATTAGTTTTTTTTTTTAAATTTATATAGAGAATATAGGGAGAGGAGAGGGAAGTGAATATGGTCCAAAGTTATTTGAGAATAAGCCTAAAATTATTCATCGTTTGGATAATAGTTATTTGAACAAACAGAAACTTAAACGAGACAAGCGAAGACTACCTTAGTTGAGTCACAAGAAGTGTTTGAGAATCTGATCAAAATAGATCCATTTTATTGTTTGGAAAGCAAAAGACCCTCGAACTGTTCGGATCATTTCACAGCCCTAGCCATGGAGGCAATAACTAGCACATGTATGGATTTGCTTGCTTTTCCTCACAGAAATTCTGATAACCTCAGCAAGTCTTGGAGTTATGCAACTTGTATTGGGAAATTCTGGTGATGAGTGATCAGAATACCTTCTTTGCAGTGGTGGGCTCGTGAACTACGTTGATTCTCATTCTAAGAGGTTGAGAATGCCAACCAGTGACGACTACTAGGTGATGATACATGGCTGATGCATTGGTGCCTTTAGACGGTCACAAGACATCATTCGCATTGCCGAATCTAATATGCCACAGAACTTTGAAGTGGCTCTAAATCATAAGATTCCCTTGGGTTTAGAGGAGATAAATTTGCCAACAAAACTGAACTTCCTTTTTCCATCCAATGTTTGATCTTGATGTTCGAATAAAGTGGTTCTTGATGCTTCAATAAAAGAGGCCTTTCTTTTAAGATTATAACAATTTCTAATTTGCCATCTTTTGACTGTGCTTTGTGGTATTTTCTTGTAGGCAGTGGGTTCTTCAATCCACTGCTATATGGATCTTTTCTTATTTTAACCAGGGCTAGATAAGATCCTTCAATTTATGGCCGACATAGGTGGTGCCATGTAGAATTCACGTTGCCTCAAAATGCATTCAATTATTGTCATTCTTTTTTCTACAATCATGTCTAATCGTGTATAATCAGATTCATATCATATCTACATAATATTAAATATTATTAATGATGCCTCATTATGTGGGTACATGAATTCACTTATTCACAACTGCTTCTAACTATTTTGATGTCTAATTTAAATAATGTTATTTGGACCAAAAAATTTAATTTAATTTGTTGAAATAATGATATGACTTTATAAAAATCATCGAATCAATATCAAGTTTCAATATTTGATGGGACCTACAATTAATTCAAAGTTCGCAGTGAATTAGATTAATAAATTATGCCAGTAAATTAGATCTCAATAGCATTGTTCGCCAAATTTATTTCTAGATGATCCGCTCGCTAATTTTCTTCCAAATAATGGAAAAAATTGGGACTGTCGTAATCATAACAGACATAACCCTTATCAGCTGACTGTTTAGACCTAAATGTAAGTTAGTGATTGCAACATTATTTCAAGAAGAAAAAATTAAAATCTCACAATTGAGGGCAAGATTAATATTTATGAATACTTCTGGGCCATGAATACATTTTTAGCCTAGAAAAAAAACCCACACTCTCACTGATCTATATAAGAAGCTTTAGAATGCATGGTTTCTCCTAACCCAAAACGTACACCTCTATAGCTGTAACTCAACACAAACCACAGCAAAAACATGCCTATTTGGAACCCTAAGTCTGCAAGTCTCCCCCCAGGTGAGGATCGTCTCAGGGATCTTCTCAGGCGATACGACACCAACCGCGACGGCAAACTAAGCAAAGAAGAACTGAAGGCAGCTTTCCGGAGCCTGGGGGTAGGTTTTAGTGGTTGGAGAGCTGGGAGAGCCCTCCGTCATGCGGATGCCAATGAAGATGGATACATTAATGAAAAGGAGATGAATGAGCTTGTCGAGTATGCTACCAAGTGGGGATTTACTGTTAATTAGAGCCCCTCACAACATATTTTACAGAAAGCTTGGGGTCTAACATAATAGTTTAAACTCCAAGCTAGTTCTTTAGGTTTCTAGAGTGATGTTGTAAAACTGCAACTTTCTTTTAATGGAAAAACTAATTAATACTTTGATCTCTCTTTAGTTTCTTTTAATATTAGATGAGCCAGTTATACCATGAATTTTTTTTTCCAAAATTTTCTCCCATGTGTTTTGAGAGGAACGCTTTTGTTATTTTTTTCGCTTTGGGTTGGTCATTTTTCATCTTCAATTTATAGTGTTAAGGTGGACTAGTATGACAATCACAACTACTTAAAGATTTGCTGAAAATTTAACATGTCCAACTGCAAGTCAGTTTCTGCATTAAATGAAAAGGATCATAGAGAATCAATACTGCTAACGAAACATTTTCGCCTACTGATTAGACAATCAGAACGGTTTGATGTTGAGAAAAAATATATCAGCTGAACCATCCACATGTTGGTGAGCCCAAAAATGGTAATGTCCAAGGCCCTCAATGAGAGGGAAAAAATGGTAATGTACAATTCTCTCTTAAGACATAGCCGGAAATGAATGGCTCATGGTATAAAACATTGTTGTATGATTTTTTTTTTTAAAAAGTTTTGAGACCTAAAAATCAGACATGTCTAGTAATATAATCCTAATAAAGATATTCAGGAGTTACAATTAAAGTAATGACGTTAGACCACAGGTATCCTCTCATTAGGTCCATTTTTTAAGTATCAATTATTATTTATTTTTGTTTGGGGATTGAGTTTTTTTTTTTTGGAAAATTTTATTCACACCCTTCTTAGTTTATCATATCTTCAAATATATTTTCTCTATTATTCAAAATATCATTGATACCCTTTCTAGTTTATATTAAATCACTGTTTCTAACAACAACAAAAAATCATCTAAAACACCAAAATTGCTCTTACATAAAACCCCAAACAATCTTTCTATATAAAATTCGATTAAAATTTGAGGCGATTAAAATTTAATTTTCTACATATTAAAATTTGAGCTGATTAAAATTTATTTTTCTGCATATTAAAATATGATTCAAATTAATTAAAATTTATTTTTCTACATATTAAAATTTGATTAGAGCTCATTAATTTATTTTTTTTACATATTATAATTCGAGCCTATTAAAATTCTGTTTTTACATATTAAAATTTGAGCCGATTTGATCTCTACTTGAACTATTAGCGCCGATTAAAATTCGTTCGAGTTGATTAAAATTTATATTTTTTTACTTATTAAAATTCGATTAAAGTTGATTAAAATTTTTTTTTATGTATTAAAATTTGAGTCATTTAAAAATTATATTTTTTTACGTATCAAAATTTGGGCCGATTATAATTCAATACGAGTTGATTAAAATTAGATTTTAGTCGCATAGAATTTTAATTGAATCAAATTTTAATGCGTAGAAAAATATAATTTTTAATCAATTTAAATTTTAATACGAAAAAAATAAATTTTAATTAGCTCGAATTGAATTTTAATTGACCTGAATTTTAATCCGTAAAAAACTTTAAAAAACAAAGAGAGTCTCATTGAAGATATGTCTATCTAGAGGGGGTATGAATGGAGTTTTTCTAAAATAAATCATAGACAATTTAGTAAAATTGTAATCTAGTTAACACCTTTAATCTAACGAGGGGAAGATTCTGGAAATAGACGGTAGTCCTTGAAGATGTGATATACTAAAAAGGATGTGGTTGAAATTTTCCTTTTTTTTTTGGGTTGGGGTGGGGGGGGGGGGGGGGGGGATTAATGGAAACAAAACAAAAAATCTTTTGGGTGCTAGCATAGGGGTTTTTGGATCTCAATCATCTTCGGGAGGGGTGGGGAGTAATAGATGCTTATTCTGAATTTTCAAGCCCCAATGAGTTTTCCACTAATACATAACTCATAATCTACCATTTAGGACAAATAATAATAATGTACTTTCACTGATTTTAACTGGTTCGAGCATCTAATTAAGGTGAGAGGACCCCTAGATAAGATTCTCACTACATTGTGGCAATCCAATTGATATTTCAAAAATACCTTGCTTATTACTTTTTTCAATGGGATAGTAACTAAACAGCATGAAAGTAGATCGAGAGATTCCAAAGAAGGAACGATGGAAAATGAGTTTCCTTTATTCTTCGTTATCTTTTTTTTTTTTTGGGTGAAGAATGTGATATTTTGTTTGAAGGCAGACCTTGGCGTAACGATAAAGTTATTACATTGTGAAGGTCATAGTTTGAATGACGAAAATAATTTCTTTGTTTACAAGGGTAAAATTGCATACATCTTACCCTCTTTAAACCCTACAATGACCGAAAATTATGCACTGGGTACGCCCTTTTAATGTGATATTCTGTCCGAACCAAGGATATTTTCAAAAAGGCCGGGTCAAGTGGTCATGCATGCCCACAAAAATCTTTGGTCTCAACCAATGCACAAGCATATTTGACAGTCTCAGTCGTTTTCCCTCCCTCTCTCTCTTTCTCTTTTGCCTCAGATCTAGAGTTTGCTTCAACAATTTAGGACCATTTCTCTATTTGTTTATGTTATCTTTGTGCAGGGGTAATGTTAATCTTCTCCGTATTATTCCAATTTTATCGGATGTCTCCAAAGGGATCTACTATGCTTAGGCATCAATTTGATCAAATCTTACGTGAACACCACATGTTCAAGATCATGAATAGGACCACCCACCGAAAGGGAATTAATTTTCTTTTGATGATTGAAACTTGCAATTCTTGTACTACAAGTGGGTTAAAAAGTCTCCATGGAGTATAGGATGCCATCAAATGTTACAACACTAGGTTCTTGAACTGGGGTGTGTAAGTCCTTCTTCAACATTCATTTGCCCTTATCTCAGTTCTTTGGATAAGATGTTTGAACATGTGATTCAGAAGTGAGAGACCATACTTTATCCATCGTTTCACATGCAACCTCTAGACTCATGCATGTTGATATAGGCAATGATCAAAATTTTGTTGAGTTACATTATTTTGGTCACTTAAAAAATGAAAATGTTTCGACGTATTTCGAAAATATTTCAACCCGTTTCAAAAAAAAATGAAAAAAATAAAAATTTTAAGAATTATTTTTTCAAAAATATTAAAACATATCAAAGTATATCAAAATATCTTGAAATATATTAAAACATTTCGAAATAATTATGCAAATACATTGAAACATTATAAAATATCTCGAAACATTATGAAACACCTTGAAATATTAGAATTTCGATTTTATTATTGATTCGTTTCGATCTCCTTGAAAACGAAAAACGTTTTGGACGTTTCGAATGTTTCAAAACGAAATTATGACCCTTTGATATAGGTTAAGTAACAAAGGAAATTTGAAAAAAAGTTAAGTAATTACAAAGGATACACATGTGATTGTTAATAGAATGGAGTGTGTTGAAATTAAGTATGATCGAGCTCAGCTTAATTGACTGAGCTTTGACTAACGATCGTAAACTCTTGCTCAAGTGCAACCCCGAATCTAAGATATAGCTTAATTTTATTTTTTTTGCAAAAATTTTTAAGAAATAAAACCTAGAAATTAATTATCACTCCAAAAACAATCAAATTCTCAATAAAAATCTCCAATGTATATCAATCATAAAATCAAACCCTGGAGGTTCAAAAGGGATAGCAACCAATATTACTAGCATTAGCTACTCGGGTTAGCTACAGTAACAACCGTCTCTGCACTTTTCCCTGTCGCCACAACCAACCACCATCACACATTTCTCCGTCTCCTCCTCCTTCAACCCCACACTCTTTACCCTCCAAAACCCAAGACTAACCCATATCCACCCAGATCCTTCGGAAAAATGTTTTCCAAACTTTTTTCCCTTTGGTCACTGTTCACCAAACCCTCTTCTACCCCTCTTCGATTTGCCCTGCAAATCTATCCCTCCAGTCTTTAATCCCTTCTAACCCATTTATCTATCACATCCCTGATGAACTCCCAACCCCCTTCATCTTTGCTCCATCCCGATGGAGTGGTTATGCAAAATGTCAGAGGAGCCATTAACTCCCCTGCTACTGATCTGAATAGCATTGGTGGTGATACTAACTGCCAAGTTAATCCCCTATTTGCCAATTCTCAGCTGAAAGAGTTCATAAATGTCCCTCATTCTCCACTTGGGGAAAACACTACTACAGTAACTCCCCAAAAGCAAAAACAGAGCAATGCTGAAGCTGGTACATGGAGCCAAGTGGTTAGGCATGGCAAGAATGGAACACAACAGTCACAAGCTGGAGGACTCTACCCTAAGATGAAGCTACAATACTTTGAACCCACAAAGGACAAGGAATGTATCGTGGTTAAACAACCAAATGAAGTTGTAAGCAGAGGTTGTCTTGAATGGGAAACAAGCTTGGTTGGATATTTTGTAGAAAAAAAGCTCCCCTTCTTTGTTGTTAATAGTATTGGCCACAAGATTTGGGACAGGTTAGGGCTTCTTGAGGTCCTAGCTGATGAGAAAGGGTTCTATTTCTTCAAGTTCATGTGTGACGATTCTAGAACCAAACCATTTGAGGATGGGCCATGGCTCTTCTCTGGTAGGCCACTTATCCTCAGGAAATGGCAACCTGACCTTATTCTTTCCAAAGAAGACCAGTCTGTGATCCCTCTATGGATTAAGTTACATAATGTCCCTTTACAATACTGGAGCGAAGAAGGATTGAGCTACATTGCCAGTGCTATTGGGAAGCCACTGCATGCAGATTCTCTGACTGCTAATAAAAAGCGGATTTCCTTCACTAGAGTCTGTGTTGAAGTAAAGGCTCATACTAAATTGGTGGAGTCCTTTGACCGACAATTGGATGAAGATGGTAAATCAGGTATGGTCGAAATTAAGGTGGAGTACCAATGAAGGCCCAAGGTCTGTCTTACCTGAAATATTTTTGGGCACATTGATGCTAATTGCCCCAGAATGAGCACTTGGATGCCTAAAGAAGCACTACAACAGAAGACCAACCAAGACAAGGGGAAAGCAGTTATTGAAACCACAATCATTGATATGCCAATTGTGGAGAGAGTACCAACCAAGGTCCCATTCATCACTCAGATTGCTGAATGCTCTGCTCCAAAGGCTCCCCCCACCTCTGTGCATCCAGCTAATGAGACTTTGGATACCACACAGCTGGTAGACAATCTGGTAACCTCTATAAACACTATTGTTTATCCACTTACTGATTGTAATGCCTTGTTTCCCTCTTCCAACAAATTTTCTAGGCTTGAAATGGAAGAAGGTCAGTTAATTGTTGAAATTTCTCCCCATCAGTCTTCTATCTATGGAAAATTAAAGGAAAAAGATTGTGTTATTGAAACATCAGAGGTTAATACCAGTAGCACAACACTGGGTAACACCAAAAAGAGAAAAGGGCAAAAAAAAAAGGCCTCTGAGCAAAGCAAACATAAGGAAATTGAGCACCTTAAGCTCAGCCAAGCACTATTACAATGATAAAAGTTGCATGCTGGAATATTAGAGGGCTAAATAAAGCCTCTAGACAAGATGAAATGAGGAAGTTTATTGGTGTTAATCAACTTGATTTTGTTGGCATTTTGGAAACAAGGGTAAGACCCATTAATAAAAGCATCATTATGAGACAAGTGTTCAAAAACTGGAGCTATGTGGACAACTATAATTGCCATACATTGGGTAGGATTTGGGTGGGGTGGAATACCAATACCTTGAACGTTAGTAAAATTTTTGAGACAGAGCAGATTATACACTTTTATGTACAACATGTTGACAGTAATCAATTTTTTTTCACCTCCTTTATTTATGCATCTAATGAGGAACATGATAGAAGGGACCTATGGAGCAATATTAGATATCTTGTAGACATCTTTTGTTTTGAACCATGGTTGATCCTTGGAGATTTTAATGCTGTTAGAAGTCTGCAAGAAACAAACGGTTATTCAGGGAGATGGACTAGTTCCATGGAGGACTTTGATACTTGTTTGCAAGATGCTGAATTAGTTGACCTAAGATACAATGGGTTTCAGTTTACCTGGTCTGATATGACAATTGTGGGACACAGCATTTCAAGAAAACTTGATAGAGCTCTAGTTAATGAGGCTTGGAACAATAAGATCCAGCAGTCAAATGCTGAATTCTTAGCTCCAGAAGTTTCAGATCACAACCCAGTTGTTGTAAGAATTGGAGAAGAAATCAAGCGGAGAAAGACTCCTTTCAAGTTCTTTAACCATCTGGCTGACAGACGAGACTTCCTTGACTTAGTAAATCAAGCTTGGGAAGTCTGGGACAATGGATCACTTCAATTCCAATTATGCTGCAAACTCAAAAGATTAAAGGCATTAAGGAAAAAGCAAAGAAATGGGGGAGACATCTGCTAAGGTTTTTGAGGCTAAAATGGCTCTTGAAATGTGTCAAGCCAAATNGACAATGGATCACTTCAATTCCAATTATGCTGCAAACTCAAAAGATTAAAGGCATTACTCAAAGGAAAAAGCAAAGAAATGGGGGAGACATCTGCTAAGGTTTTTGAGGCTAAAATGGCTCTTGAAATGTGTCAAGCCAAATTGGATAATGACCACACTGACTCCAACTTGAGATTGGAAGAGAGACAGCTCCTCTCCATATACCTTATCACTGCTAGGAATGAAGAGATTGTTCT
The DNA here is from genome assembly GCA_963454935.2 of Ilex paraguariensis. Classification (NCBI taxonomy): domain Eukaryota; kingdom Viridiplantae; phylum Streptophyta; class Magnoliopsida; order Aquifoliales; family Aquifoliaceae; genus Ilex; species Ilex paraguariensis. The sequence goes on along the minus strand of CAUOFW020000703.1, from coordinate 53,771 downwards.
CAAGCAAAAATCAAGGATTCAATGGTTAAAAGAAGGCAATCAGAATACTTCTTTTTTCTTCAAATCCATGGTTAATAGGAGAAACAAAAAGAAGATCTTTTCTCTAAAGAGAAATGATGGCTCTATTGCTGATGGTGAGCTGGAGGTTAAGAATGAGGCTATTGATTTCTACCAAACCCTTTTGGGCTCAACTAGCTCAACCTACTCAACTAGTGAAAGAAAAGAAATCTTTTTTGAAGTGATGTAGAAAAGACTTTCTAATGAACAGGCTGCTGAAATATGTCAGGTGGTTACCAATGATAAAATCAGGAAAACCCTCTTCTCCTTGAAGGATCGAAAAGCTCTAGGACCAGATGGATACAATGCGTACTTCTTTAAAAATCTTGGTTTGTTATAAGGGATCTTGTCTGTGCTGCTATTAAGGAATTTTTTGCTACTGGTAAACTGCTAAAGGAGATTAACTCTACCATCTTGGCCCTCGTTCCTAAGGTTCCCAATCCAAGCAACATAAATGAGTTTAGGCCTATCACTTGCTGCAAACACTATTTATAAGGTCATCTCCAAAATCATTGCCTCTAGAATCAAAAGAGCTCTCCCTGAGATCATCAATCCTAACCAAGTTGTATTTGTTCATGGAAGAAACATTGGGGACAACATCCTTCTTGCACAAGAGCTATTAAGAAACTACCATATTGACAGAGGCTCCCCTAGATGTGCTATTAAGATTGATCTTATGAAAGCCTTTGACACTCTGGATTGGAACTTCCTAATGGAGACATTAGAAGCCTTTAACTTTCCCAGCAGAATGAGAAATTGGATCCATGCTTGCATATCCTCTCCTAAGTTCTCTGTTAATATTAATGGTGAGCTCATTGGTTACTTTCCAAGCAAAAGGGGAGTTAGGCAGGGTGATCCTATATCCCTCTACCTCTTTATCTTTGCAATGGAAGTTCTATCACTTATTGTCCAAAGAAATATCTCTCTCCAACCTTTCAAGTTTCATTGGAGGTGCAGAAAGATTAAGCTCAGCCATCTCTCCTTTGCAGATGACCTCCAGATGTTCAGTCATGGTGCTTAATCACTCTCTACAGCAATTTCAATCTGCTTCTGGATTGCAGATCAATATGGGAAAAAGCAACATCTACTTGTGTGCAGTCCAACCAGAAACTAAGTCCCAAATTATTCAGCTTATGGGACTTACTGAAGGAGATCTCCCTCTTAGATACTTGGGCATTCCTCTCATCACTTCTAGGCTAAAAAATCAGCACTGTAAAGGGCTTATGGAGCGAATCAAAACAAGAANCCAGAAACTAAGTCCCAAATTATTCAGCTTATGGGACTTACTGAAGGAGATCTCCCTGTTAGATACTTGGACATTCCTCTCATCACTTCTAGGCTAAAAAATCAGCACTGTAAAGGGCTTATGGAGCGAATCAAAACAAGAATTAGATCTTGGACTAGCAGATTTTGATCTTATGCAAGTAGGCTTGTAACCTCTATCATTAGCAGCATTCAAGTTTTCTGGTGCACTCACCTTGCTCTCCCTCATTCTGTGATTGAAAAAATTAAACAACTCATGAGGGCTTTCTTATGGAAGGGTGTGGAATTAAAGAACACTGAAGCTAAAGTTGCATGGGATAAGGTCTGCAAACCCAAAGATGAAGGAGGATAGGGTATTAAAAGGCTCAAAGATTGGAACTATGCTTTACTCATGAAACATATATGGAGGCTCTTCACTGATAAGAAGGCCTTGTGGTCACTTTGGATCCATGCTTACCACTTAAAAGGAAGAAGTCTTTGGGAGGTCAGGGCTACTCCAGCTAGCTCCTGGAATTGGCAGAATATCTTGAAGCTAATGGAGGTGATAAGACCCCTTTTGTTGCACAAAGTTGGTAATGGCAATGACACCTTCTTATGGCTTCATAACTGGCATCCTAATGGTCCTCTGTTCTCTAGATGGGGACATATTCCTATCCTTGCTTCTGGCCTCAACATGAATCCTAGAGTCTGTCGCATTATCTCCGAGAATCAATGGAATTGGCATAATGCTTCTTCTCCTGCCCTTCTTGATATTGTTGTTTCTATGCCTGCTTATGCACCTGATCAGCTCTCCGAAGATAAGGTCTTATGGTCCCTCAATTCAAATGGCAGATTGTCTACCTCTTCTGCTTGGCAATATATTAGAAACACTGGACCAAAAATCTCTTGGTATAAGCTTGTTTGGTACAAGCAATTCATCCCCAGAATGAGTTTTATTTTGTGGCTTGCAATTAGGCAAAGATTGTACACCAAGGATAGAGCTCACTCTCCCTCCCACCACGCTAACCTGGGATGCATCCTATGTAGGCAATCTCCTGAGTCTCATCCTCACCTCTTTCTTGAATGCTCATATTCCTATGTTATATGGACTCACATCCTGTCTTGCAGTCGTATCCAGTGGTCACCTACTAACTGGCCCTCTTTCATTAGTTGGGCAGCTCTCCATTGGAAGGGGAATTCGATCTATGCTGTTGTTTTGAAGTTGAGTCTTTCGGTTGCTATTTACCATATGTGGATGGAAAGGAGTTTTAGAGTTTATACCAACTAATTCAGGGATTGTAATACCCTGACTCATATCATCAAGCAAACAATCAGAGACAAGCTCATTTTTACTAAGTTCAAGAGTTCCCCTCTTAATCTTAGAATGCTGCAATTATGGGACTTATCGCACAATTGTTTGTTATAATCTTCTCCTTGGATTGGAACAGCCTAGTCATCATGCCGCCTGGTCATCATGTACTCTGTTTTGATCCTTCAGCTTCTACAATTATGGGATCTTCTACTGGGTTTTCCCCTTCCTGCTTGGACCGTTCTTTTTCCTTGTAATGCTTTACCTTCCATTGGATGCTCAGGTTATGAATTTACGGGGAAGTGCTGTCCAAGGCCTACACTTCCCCATAAATTCTTTTGCGTTGCATCTCTGCTACCTCTTGCTTTTTGTTGTTGTGTTGTATCTATGCTTNTTATGAATTTACGGGGAAGTGCTGTCCAAGGCCTACACTTCCCCATAAATTCTTTTGTGTTGCATCTCTGCTACCTCTTGCTTTTTGTTGTTGTGTTGTATCTATGCTTTTGTGTTGTATCTATGCTACTGTTTGTTACTATGTTGTAACAATGCTTTGTTAAGCTTCTTTAATACATCTTTCACTTTTCGGAAGTGTGTATGATCCAAAGTCATTTGAGGATCGGGCTAGAATTGTTGAAATAGAATTATTTACAAACAGAAACTTATACGAGACAAGCAGAGACTACTTGAGCTGAGTCACACATTGCATGGATCGGACTCGTTTATAAAATGAGTACAAAAATCTGATCAAATTGAAATTATTTTGTTGTTTGAACAAGTATGTAAAACAGACTCCTAGATCATTCACTACCCTAGCTATAGAGGCAATAACTAGCACATATATGAATTTCTTTGCTTATCCTCTCTCAGAAACATTGATGCTCTCAGCAAATGTTGGAGGACTATGGCCATATATTTATTGTTTATGGAATATTCTTGATTTCTATGCAACTTGCAGAGAGAAATTTGAGTGGTGAGTGATCAGAATAACATCAGTCCAATGGTGGACTCAAGTGAACTACGTTAATTCTCATTCTTTGAGACTGAGAATGCCAATCACTGACGACTACAAGGTGATGTTGCCTTTAGATGGTCACACGACATGAATTAAAATTTCTTGCTATTTTTTTTTTTTTTTGGAAAATTTGTAAATAGACTTTTGATTCCAGTTACACAACATGAACAAAAATTTGGGTTCAATTCTTTAGTTTGATATTCAATTTCGATTTGTTAATAAAATAAGCTAAAATTTGAGTTCGATTTGAAGGTTATACATTTTGAGCTAAAAATTCATGATCGGGTCGAATTTGGTCTGAAAAACCTGAGACACAAGTCCGAGGGAGAAAAATAAAGAGCCTAAGGAAAAAATATTTCAACGGATAAAAATGCTAGACTACCAATTACTAAAGAATAATGTTATTGACATCTAAAAAATTGACTTAATGATGTGATAGTAATGTGTTCTAATAGGAGGTTTTTCCCAAATCCATTCTCCCTCAAAACATAATTCCCAAACCCAATCACTTTTAAACTTAATTCTCAAACCTAATTTTTTTTTACAAACNAGTAATGTGTTCTAATAGGAGGTTTTCCCCAAATCCATTCTCCCTCAAAACATAATTCCCAAACCCAATCACTTTTAAACTTAATTCTCAAACCTAATTTTTTTTTAAAAAAGTCATTTGAAATGACACCTTCTCACCTAAAAACGTCATTTGAAATGACTATTTGAAGTTTTAATTTTTTTCCCGAACACGTCATTGATAATGACATTTTTAAAGTCGTCATTCAGAATAACTATCTATAGTGTAGTATAACTATCTATAGTATAGTATAAACTACGAAATAACCAATCAAAGATCTAGCAAAGCAAACCCAATTGAATTTTACAGCTCATAACCAATTTCAGTTCACCCAAATTAAATCATCCATAAAAAGCTTCGAACCCAAACAAAAAAAAAACTAAATCAATATCAGATACTTCTCAAATAAAACCATAGAATCATAATCAAAATGAGGCCATCAAATTATAGCAGAAGTATCAATCAAATACAAAAAAGTCCCTTAATACCCATCTCTAATTGTCACCAAAATTACCAAGAAAACTCAAACTAGGTCCAAGACAATACTCATAAAACGAGTACTTAAACAACTATGACATATGAAATCAAGCAGAACAGATGAAAATGGAGAACAAAACATACCCTTTAACCTCCTCAGAATCTCAGCTTGGAGAAAAATCACCTTTTCTTGTCATAGGACTGAAGAACATCGCCTGGTGGTGCTACGATGGTGATGGTGCTGCGAATTGGGGGTGACTGATAGTGACAGTTGGTTAGGGCTTTTCAGATAGTGCTGATGAAGGGAAAATAAGATCGTGAGGCTACTGATTCATTTGCTCTGGGGGGTAGTGGTTATGGGTGGTGCTGCGTGGTCGTGGTTCTGCGATGGTGGTGATTGAGAATGTATGCTATGGGGTTGCTGCGATGTCGCCTNTTGGAAAAAAGTTACAGAATAGAAAACGTTATTTAAACAAAGGGATGAAATAAAAACGTCGTTCAAAATGACGTTTTCATCCTCTTTGTAATTTTTAACATCTATTATTGCCGTTTAAAAAAATTATTTTTAAAAATGTCATTCTGAATGACGACTTTAAATCGTCATTCTAAATGACGTTTTTAGGTGAGAATGTGTCATTTTAAATAACGTTTTTTTAAAAAAAATTGAATTTGAAAATTAAGTTTAAAAATGATTAGGTTTAAGAATTATGTTTTGAGGGAGAATGGGTTTGGAGAAAACCTCGTTCTAATAGTGTTACTGTGACAGTAACTCTTAAATTATTTCATTGAGACTCCATCACTTGACATATTATTACATTTATAATTAGGTCAATTTTTTAGATCTCAATACCATTACTTATTACTTAAAAAAACTAGATTGGGCTAACTAAGAGTTCGGGAAAATATACTATAGATCGTTAGGGGTCATTTTGAAATATATGACATTAGTGGGGCCATGTTGGAATTTAAAAAAATAACAACATGAAACATATCTATTAATAAAAAAATGTTTTATATACCAAAAAATTACTTTTACCAAATAAGTTAAACATTCTTTCGATTGGGAAAGGTCTCATGAATTGCCTGTTAAAGTGTTTTTGGAAAGACAAAAAGCAAGCACCGTACGTACGATCAATTTAGTGAATAAGAACTTGAATTTTCTTTGTTTAATGCTTACTGTCGAATCTCCATATTTATTACAGTTTGATAGATCTAAATCTAATCTTGAGCGCCCAGATCACGTGATAGGACTTAAGTATCGGCCGCGACAGAAATACGGTAAAGTCTCTCGCATGTAGTCTCAATGGATATGTAAAATTTCTTAGTTACATATCCATTTTCAACTTTTTTTTTTAACAAAAAAAAAGGAAGACAAAAAAATGTCAATTCATTTGAAGATACTGTTTTTTTATAAGAGCAATGCTACATGATTTTAAAAATTAAATTTAATAATCTTAATTATTGATTTTACTGTAGATTTCAGTATTTATTGAGGTCCACTACGTATTTAATGCTTAAAATTTTCAAGTCTAATTTTTAAATTCATATAACATTATTCTTTTGATAAATATTTTTATATGAATAGCGTTGTTATAGAGAATAATAAAAGAGGTACGGGAAATGAAGAGCTCTATATAAATGCAAGCTTGCGTATCTAGTGAAACAATAGAGNTTGGAAAAAAGTTACAGAATAGAAAACGTTATTTAAACAAAGGGATGAAATAAAAAGGTCGTTCAAAATGACATTTTCATCCTCTTTCTAATTTTTAACAACTATTACTATCGTTTAAAAAAATTATTTTTAAAAATATCATTCTGAGTGACGACTTTAAATCGTCGTTCTAAATGTCATTTGTAGGTAAGAATATGTCATTTTAAATAACGTTTTGAAAAATTAAACTTAATAATCTTAATTATTGATTTTATTGTAGATTTCAGTATTTATTGAGGCCCACTACGTATTTAATACTTGAAAAGTCTAATTTTTAAATTCATATAACATTATTCTTTTGATAAATATTTTTATATGAATAACGTTGTTATACAGAATAATACAAGAGGTACAGGAAATGAAGAGCTCTATATAAATGCAAGCTTGCGTATCTAGTGAAACAATAGAGCTACAAGACTTGTACTTGTTCTTGGGGCCTTACGTAACCTTATCCCAACTCTCTTTCTCTCTCTCTCTCTCAAAATCAACCATGACTTCCTACGGAGGATACAGAGTCGTTTCCAAGGGTGCGGAAGTGCGCCTTGAAGAGGAACAGCTAAGAAAAATTTTCGAGAAGTACGACAAAAATGGCGATCACAAACTGTGCAAAGAAGAGTTGAAGGAAGCCTTTAATTACCTGGGGGCATACATTCCTGGATGGAAAGCTTGGCGTAGTCTCCAAGTTGCAGACACCAACGGCGATGGATTCATCACTGAGGATGAGATGAAGAAGCTTGTCACTTATGCCCTCAAAGCTGGATATACCGTCAAGTAACTCAACTGCATGTGTACGGTGTACCTATAATATATGGTTGGAAATTGTGAGTGATCTTATATATTAATGTGTGTTATAAAAATCTGCCTGCGGTTTCAACTTTCTTTGCGAAATCCATGTACAAGGATGCAGATATTATCATAATGGTGGAAGTTATTGTCTTCTTTTTCACTAATGTAATCCATCTACATGTTTCTTTTTTAATATGTTTTTCCTTCTTTTCTCGAGAATCCCTAGCAACACACACACACATATGCACCATGGGAGGCGGGAGTCCATGTTATTAACGTATTTGAATTCGATCACTAGTGTTTTCATAGGCAGTAATTTGGAATTTGGGAAATGAAATATATATTTTTTCGAATTTTTGTACTTTTTAAAAATTTATTTCACTTACCAAAAAATAGAAAAGAGAGAGAATTTACTTCTTTGTAAAACTTCAGTATAGAAAAAATCAACGCCAATACCACAAGTTAAAGCATTGGACCATCCCACCTAATCTGATTTCAATGATCGAAGCCTGCGATTCTCATACCACAAGTGGGGATGGCAGTTAACCGTGTAAAAATAGGTATTCGTCCAAATTCGTCATGTTTGGATCGAGGATGGATTAATACGTATTAAATGATAGACGTATATGAAAATACTCGTATAAATTCGTGCGGAGATGAAGGTGAGAATGAACTAACACTTANAGGTATTCGTCCAAATTCGTCATGTTTGGATCGAGGATGGATTAATACGTATTAAATAATAGACGTATATGAAAATACCCGTATAAACTCGTGCGGGGATGAAGGTGAGAATGAACTAACACTTATCCCCTCCCCGCTTATTATTATTATTATTGTTGTGAATACAAATTTACATATTATTGAATTTTTTTTTTTTAAATTGTTTTGTTTTTTGATTTTTTTTTTTCATGTTTTTGGCTTGTAAAAGTGTAAATCTTTATTTTTTTTATGTTGGGTTATGTAGTTTAGTATACATAGAAACTAGAAAAAACTAAAAAGATACTTACATGATGTTGTGTTGGATTTATATGGGAGACAAACTTTTAATTATATTATGTTAGATTTTGTTGTAGGTAAGGTTTTAATTATATTATGTTGGATTATATTGTAGACAAGGTTTTAATTATATTATGTTAGATTATTTTGTAGANTTATATTGTGTTGGATTTATATGTGAGACAATGTTTTAATTATATTATGTTGGATTATGTAGTAAATGACAAGTTTTTAATTATGTTATGATATTTTCTAATTATGTTGAATTATTTAAAATATTATATTTATTTAGAATTTTGGATTATGTTGGTTTGGACTTACACTGTAGACGAGTAAAGTGGACAGAGGCGGGGTGGGGGTGAAGGCGGGGGACGGGGTGAGGACGAAGATTATAAATTTACTCGCGGATGAGAATGGGGATGAAAACTATACCCGTTAACAGAAGTGAATCGGTGATGAACATAATTTTTTTAAACGAGTACGGAGATGAAGACTACCCCCGGGCTCCCGCTTCGGTCCACTGTCATCCCTAACCACAAGTGTGTAGAAAGATACGTTGGTATAAGACACCATGGTTAGAACATTGGGTTATACTCTCTTACAAAAAAAAATATATTTTTTGATACCATACATCTTCTTTTTACCTACTTAGAGTTCCTTTTCTTTTAAAATATATATATATATATATATTTCCTCGTCTATATAAATGCAACCTTGTATATCCCGCCTGACCATGGAGAGTATACCAGTAACTGTGCACGACCTGACAACTTATACAGTTGAGATTGGGAGTGTAATCCATAAAGTATATTTTCTCTTGGGCCTTGAAAGGAATTGAGGGTAAACTACATATCATACATTTGAGTGCAACTCGTTATGCATAAATGGGTCCCCACCATATATAATTGATGATCTAAAATTAAAAAGTATTACGACAAAGATGTAATGTCAAGTATCTAAACTTTTTCAGCACCTAAGGTGCGACGACTACTGGTACTAGATCAGGTTCTCACAGCAATGTGTCAGTCCACTTTGATATGTCGAGAACACCACTTAGATTAGATTCGACTCTCAAGATTCCCCTATTCTATGGGATTTACCAAAAAAGATGAGAGTAGATGGAAAGATTCCAATAGAAAATTCTTCATTATCATTTTTGCCTTTTTTTTTTTTAGTGAGAATGTGATATTCTGGCTAGCCGGGATAGTTTCCAACAAAGGGTGGGTCTAGAGTTCATCCATGCCCACAAATTTCTTGTCCCAAATAGTGCACAATAAATTTTGCCAAATTTTAAGTTCTATTAATTTCACCTTAAACCCTAAACCCTAAACATTTTCGATCTGAGGGTGGTGCAAAAAGATTGGTTTTGAACAAATGCGAAATAGTTNTGAGGGCGGAGATTATAAATTTACTCGCGGATGAGAATGTGGATGAAAACTATACCCGTTAACAGAGGTGAATCGATGATGAACATAATTTTTTTAAACGAGTACGGAGATGAAGATAAACCCTAAACGTTTTCGATCTGAGGGTGGTGCAAAAAGATTGGTTTTGAACAAATGCGAAATAGTTTCACTCATGTATCGTTCTCAAATTATTCGAGTTAGCTCTAGAAATCAAAATTGTTTGTTGTCAAATAATATCTAAACGCCAAACATCCAATCGTTGAAAATATAAATAAGACACAAATTCACATGAGTTTTTGCATGTTGGACTGCGTAGATTTCACTGTTTCGACTATACTTACCATCTTAAGGCACCAATCTTGATAAAATCTTACGTGAATAGTATATGGTAATGAATTAGACCATCCCACCAACAGAGAATTAATCTGCTTTTGATGATTGAAGCTTACGATTCTCGTAAAACAATAAGGGTTAAAGGCTCCAAGGGCATATGATGCCATTGTCACGCCACTAGGTTCTTGTTGAACCGGCCTGTGTTATTCTTTCTTCAACATTCCTTCCCCCAATCCTTTTGATAAGATGCTAAAACATGTGATTCAGAAATGAGAGACCGTATGTGGTTCACATGCAACTTATAGCATCATGCATGTTGACATAGGATGACAATGGAAATTTGGAATAAGATAAATAAATAAAAAATCCATAGATGTGCTTACTAATTGAGCCAAACTTGTCGAGATTAAGTATGCTTGCTTAATTGGCTGAGTTTGATAGTCATAGCTTAACTTTTTGGAAAAATAAATTAAATAGAAACTTATGTGAGACAAGCGAAGATTGCTTGACCTAAGTAATATGTTGCATTGAAGAGCTCTATATAAATGCGGACAATATTAAGATACCCAAAAAACTTTTGATATCATACCAAAATTTAATATTTTTAGGAAGAATACTATTTAAGCCTAATTTTCCTATTGGTAGAAAGGATAGAAAATAGCAAGGATGAAAAGCAAAAGGTATACACTTTCTATTATTGAAGGAAAAAAAAGTATGAATGATACACTTTCTTTCCTTTGTATTTAGTAGGACGGATGGAAAATAAAAAATGATTATTTTTTGTTTTTGTACTTGCCAAGATTAAGTTGACAATCCAGTCGTATCGTGTCAAGTTCGTGTTGAATCATTGCGAGTTCATGTCAAACATTAGTTAAACCTAATTCAACTGATTTAACTAATTGCCTCGTATCGAATTGACCTGTTTATTTTCGTGTTCGTGTTCGTGTTCGTGTTCGTGTTCGTGTTCATGTTCATGTTGACTCACATAAATTTTGAATTAAAAATTTAACACTAATATTTTATTTTAACTTAATTGAATTCATTGTCATATTTTTTCTACAAAGTAAAAATTAACTTAAATAAATATAATAATAAGTAAAAATATCTGTTTTTATATAAAAATTATGTCAATACTTAATAAATAATTATAAATAATTAAAATTTTATATCTATAATAGTAGTTAAACATGTTAATTTCATGTTACCACACAAATGAGAAAATAGATAAAGTGTTTATTTTTAAATAAACTGGCCAATAGTGTTAATTTTGGATTTGACGAGTTGAACTGAATATGAGCCGTTTATATTTTGTGTTCTCGTGTGTCAGATTATTTTCGAGTTTGTGTCGAGTTATTTTTGAGTTCGTGTCATAAAATTCATATCAAATTCGAGTCATATCATCATGTTAAGTCGAAAATTTTCACCTCAAGCTAAGATGGAAAAAAAATTTTTTATTTTAAATTTATTTTATTTTTTTATTTTTTATTTTTTATTTTTTAAAATTTTTATTTAAATTTTTTTTTAAAAATATAAATATATATTTTTTCATTGTATTTATATATGAATTTAATGTGTACATAATATATGTATATATCAAAGAATATATAGACAAATAAGATACATTTCAAAACAAATAATTAACTTTTCATTCACTTTCCTTCCGATTTTGGAGGGATTGATTTTGGTGAGTTGAAAGGAAAGTTCATTCATCCACTTTTCCATTCATCTTATATTTCATCCTTATCAAATATAATGTTTTATCTATCCCTCTAACTTTTCATCCTTCTAATTTTTTATCATTCTATTTTTTCATAATACCAAATGGAACATAATTAATTTGAGAACCTAATTCAATACAACTATCGACTTGAAATTGAGTTCCACATAACATTAGAACTCACAATTAATTCAATGGGTATATTGAATTAGGTTTGCAAATTTAATAGCGTTGCCCTATTTTTAGTGGTCAAGCTATGCTTTTTAAAAGTAAACTTACAGCTCATTAATGATCAATCATAAGATATTGTGATCAATGATAAATAACCCAAATTAATTATAAACTTACTAGATATTTAAAAGATATAACTATATTTTTAAATTTCACAATTGACTATAAAATGTTGTGATCAATAATGCTATTTGGAGTTATAACTTACAAACTCAAAAAATAAAAAAGATTAATTTAATCCCAAGAGATTATAACTTTTTGATTCGGTATCTTCTTTAACATCGTTCTTCCTCTATGAATGCAAGTTTTCATATATAATATGATCATAAAGGGTACGAGTCTTCTACTTGTTCTTGAGCCTCACATTACCCTATTTCAACTCTCTCTCTTTCTCTTTCTCTAACATGTCTCTTTTCGAATACAAAGCAAATCACACTGGAGAAGTGCCCTTGGAAGAGGAAAAACTGAGAAAATTTTTCGAAAAGTATGACAAGAATGGCGATCGTAAACTGAGCAAAGAAAAGTTGAACGAAGCCTTTAACTACCCAGGGGCATATATTCCAAGATGGAAAGCTTGGCGTGATCTCCAAGTTGCAGACACTAACGGCGATGGATTCATCACTCAGGATGAGATGAATAAGCTTGTCACATATGCCCTCTAAGGATTAATCGATTAAAACTCTAAGGACTTGATTGTTACAATTAAAATTTCAAGTAACAAATAAAAATTAGGCGCATTCTTTAAGGGGTAAATTGTAATTTACCCATAAATTAAGCGCGACTCATTACATATAACTAAATCTCCCACCAATGTATAATTGATGATCTAGTACTAAAAACTATTAAAAATAAAAACATAAAGTCAAGAATATTAGGGCCTGTTTGGTTTGCGTTTTAAAAATTAATATCCGAAAATAGTTTTTGAGAAGAGTTTTAAGAAAGTGGTTTTGATATTTTTGAAATAAAAAACTTGTTTGATTAGATAATTTTTAAAAATAATTTTACAACACATAAAATAGTAAAATTATATATATATATATATATATATATATATATATATGTATATATTTTTACGTATTCATATATACATATATTATTTTGGTATCAGAGTCATTTGACGGCCTAGATAGTTACCCATGCAATTATATTTGAATTATCTTACTTGTGTTAAATATTTTCTATTTCAATTTAGTAAATCATTGTTTAGTTTAGTCTACCCTTGTCACCTAGCCTTTGTCAGCTCAAGAGAGGGAGTCTCATTCTTGTCCCGTTTGTAAGTCCTCGAGTGGAGGCAGTTTAGGGATCCAGAGACATGTCATGAGAGCATGTATGTTAGGGGGTATGCACAATGGAGTCAAACTTAAACATTAATTTACATAATTGAAAATTTAGATTTAATAATGAGTAGATTATTCAGATCTAACTCTATGGCTAGCTCATCTAGTTCTTCATCTAGTACTATACATAATATATTAAATGAGGAAGAAGAAGAATATCATGAGTCGCAAGTAGACTGAAGTGGATGGAATATCCCAAAGGTATCCAATCGTAACATCTACAAGACGAGTTGGATTCCAAAAGCATTCAACTCTGAACTTCAAGTAAAAACAATTAAACAAGTTTATGCTCTCAGCAAAGAGGAAGAAACTTGTCAGTTAATTAGTAAAGAAGCCCTAAAAAAACATAGGGGAAAAAGTTTTAATTTTATCCACATTGGTGTAGTTCAGGTAGCAATTTAACCATTAATGTCACCTGGTAAAGATGCAGCAGCTCTATTAATCCTAAGAGATGCCAGATTTATAGAATATGAACCTAGCATTTTAGGAATAATGGGGACTGGTCTCCATAACGGACCAGTTTATTTTAACTGCTTTCCAGACTTTACCCTCAGCCTTAGTTGTAAGAATACACCTATGGTTTTAACCTTAGGTATAAAATTGTCAGGTCAAATTACCAAACTGGTAGAAGAGACCCAATCCCTAGTACTTATCTATAGGATATACTATAAATGCATGACTACAAACCTGAATGTGCATGCACTTAAGAAGCATCCTAAAGATAAAATAGTGCTCATCCAAGCCAGTACTAGTGATTCTAACATCCAAGTCCCCAAAAGACTTGAATGGAAGAATGTTCAACTCCTAGAATCCTAGACAGTTGAAAATGAAAACTATAATAAAGAGAGTAAAAATATTTCAACTAAGCTTAAAAACATCCAACAGTTATTTGATGGATTAGTAAGAATCTCTTTTGATTCTGCAAGATCCAGTAGATCAAGCAGGTCATTTAGTAAGCCTATCCAAATTAATGTAGGTAGAAAATCTGATGTTTATTCTAGCATCTCCAGAAGAGATAAAAAATTAACAGAAAAAATAGAGAAAAAATTTAAGTTAAAAGGAATCGATAATTTCACACCACATATTAGTAGACCGTGTTACACTCCACATCAGAGTGTTCCACAAACTAGTCATAGGAATGACGAGGTAGAAGATGACTTCACTCCTTCACCTACAACTAGTGACCTCTAGAGCACTGCTCCAGTAAATTACCAGTTACTCATGATTAGGAAAGAAAATGGATTATTCTTACCTAACATGATTAAACTGAAAAAAGAGTTTAATTCTGTTGAAAATGAATCTAAAAGACTTAAGTACTTTAAAAGATTCACTCATATTCAACATAAGGAGATAATGACACAATGGGTAGGATTAATGCACAAAATAGAATCAAAAATTCTATTTTTTGACTTCCTAGAAACCCATCACCCAGAAGTTAAAGTAGTAACAAAACATAAATGGAAAATCCTAGATAATTCTATAAAATCATCTAGTCATCCCCCAAAGGAAACCATATTAGTTAAACACATAGACTCGAAAATTAAAGCTTCACCTTTTAAGAAATCCACAGATGATTCTGATAAAAAGGTAATTGAACAAAATAATTTCACTAACTAAAGTCTAATAATCATAGGAAAACAGCTTGAGAAAATTGAAACTAAAATCGATGAAATCAAGCCATCCAATAAAAAATTAGAAAAACTTTTAATTCAACTACCTGAAGATAGATCCGGATTAGGTTTAAAAGATAAGCAAACAATCCAAAAGATTGAAGAACTTATCTCTAAAACAGAATCCAAATCTAGACCATCTCAAGTAACAACTATCAATCAGACTTATGATAATTCAGAAATCAGTAGCTCAAAAAACTCACCTGATTCTGAAATTGAAAAATTAGAAGAACAGTATGATAACCTCAAACTTAACAAATTAACTTTTTCAAAAGTTAATCCAACCAACATTACAAAAAATTGGTACACCAAACCCACACCACCAGATCTTTAATTTGAAGAAAAAAACATTATTAATCAGTTTTCTGTTCAATCCAATAAACTCTATGAATGGAACATAGATGGATTGAGTGAACAAGAAATTCTTAACAAAATTAGTCACCTTTATATGGTAGCCAATAGCTACGTATCAAATCTTAATCTCTCTGAACCAGAATTAGTTGATATGATTACCTCTGGATTCACAGGAGTATTAAGTAATTGGTGGACTAACTACTTTACCCAAGAATCAAGAGATGACATCAAACACTGTTGTTCTTGATGATGAAGGTCTACCAGTTTTCAATGAAAGGATTGGTAGAGCTAAATATGATAGAATTAACACACTCATCTTTACCATAATCAAACATTTTGTTGGCACACCCAGTAATATTGAAGCTCGAGTCCATGACCAGCTTAGTAACCTTAGGTGCCCAACACTTAGTGATTTTAGATGGTACAAAGACGTATTCATCTCCAGAGTCATGCTTAGGCAAGACTGTAATAAATCTTTCTAGAAAGAAAATTTTGTCAATGGCCTACCTAATCTCTTCGCCCATAAGATTAGGGAAGCACTTAGTAAGGATACAGGAATCATAGAATATGATTCACTAACCTATGGAAATCTGGTTAGTACCATCTAAAAAGAAGGTCTTAAGATGTGTATTGACATGAAAATCCAGAACCAATTAAAAAATGAAAAGAAAAAGGCTAAATATGAAATGTGTAATTTATGTGAACAATATGGTCTCCCTTCAGTAGCACCATCCCGCAGAAAAACCAAATCACATAAGCCTTATAGTCGATCTAAAACCCACTACAAACGTAGTAAAAAGACTTTTAGTAGACCTACTTACTATGCTGAATCTAGTAAAAACCCAGAAAACCTTATAAGAGTAAAATTTATAAGAAAAAATTCGAGGAAAAAGCCAAAAAAGATTCAGATATTAAATGTTATAACTGTTGTAAAAAAGGGCATAAAAGCCCAGATTGACCAGTAAAAAAACAAGTTAAAAGATTAAATTTAACCCAAGAAGATGAAGAGAAAATTCTCAGCATTTTTAGGTTAAACAATCTTCCCAATAATAAAGAAAGTTCAGATGACTCAAGCAGTTCTAAAATTCTTCAGACTACCAGTCAGCCTCTAGCAACCCCAGTGAACTCAAAGTCAAGTTAGGTTGTAAAGATAGTTGCTTCTGTAAAACTGTTAGGGTAATAACCAAACAAAATGAGGAATAACATATTCTAATAGATTTAATTAGTAAAATTGAAGACCCAAATTTAAAGGTCAAATATATCAAAAAATTAAGAAATTTGTTTGCTAAAAAAGACACAACAATCTTTTAATCAAAAACAGTTAATAAGTATTAACACTACAATGGAAAGATTTAGTAAGGAGAAAAAGAAAGAAATCACCTTACAAGATTTCCAAAGTGAAGTTAATAAAATAAAATCTGAAATAAAAGAATTAAAAGTTCAAGACAAGAAGCTTGCAGAAGCTTTAACTCTTTTAACAACAGATAGTCTTGGCGACACAAAGGACTTTTATCCTGGAAAACAATCATTAGTTGAAGAACAATTTGAGACAGAATCTCAAAATAGAATAGATTTACAGGGGATACCCATAACCTCCACCTCTCTAGTGGATCATTTGGGTGTAACAAACCTGCCATCTCACGATAGATGTTCTCAGGCTAATGATGACCATAGGATCAATCTAGTTAATAAAATTAATTTCCAAAAATGACATTCTAAAATAAAAATTATTATTGATTATGATTTTGAATTAGAAACCATTGTCTTAATTGATACTGGTGCAGACGTAAACTGCATCCAGGAAGGCATTATCCCAACTAAGTATTATCAAAAAATCATTGAAAGACTTAATTCAGCAAATGGTAGCAAAATGAATGTTAAGTACAAACTACCAAATGTGCATATCTATCAAGATAATGTATGTTTTAAAACATCATTTATCTTAGTNAATTCAGCAAATAGTAGCAAAATGAATGTTAAGTACAAACTACCAAATGTGCATATCTATCAAGATAATGTATGTTTTAAAACATCATTTGTCTTAGTAAAAGATATGACTGATGATGTTATCTGTAGCTTACCCCTTGTATACTTATTGTATCCCTTTACAACAGATACAAACGGTGTAACCACGAAACCACTTGGTCAGATAGTAACATTCAAGTTTACAACCAAACTAGAAGCTAAAAAATTAAGACAACTTAAAAATCATTCAATTTCTAAGTATCTTAATTTAATTAATCAAAAAACTAGACAAATGAAATTTCTCAAAGAAGAAATTAATCACAAGAGAGTACAAGAACAATTAACTAATCCAATCTTAATTACAAGGATTAATCAGTTTAAAGAAAAACTTGAAGCAGTAGTATGTTCTAACCTTCCTACAGCTTTCTGGCATAGGAAGAAATATATGGTTAAACTTCCATATATTAAAGGATTTAAGCAACAAAATGTTCCAATTAAATCCAGACCCATCCAAATGAGACATTAAGTAATGGAAATTTGCAAAAAAGAGATTTCTGAATTACTCAAAAATAGTATCATTAGGAAAAGTAGATCTCCTTGGTCCTGCCCAGCTTTCTATGTCATCAAAAATGAAGAATTAGAAAGAGGCGTACCAAGACTAGTAATTAATTATAAACTTTTAAATTCTGTATTGTAATGGATCAGATACCCAATTCCAAACAAACAGGATTTAATTAAAAGACTTAGTAACTCAGTTATCTTTTCCAAATTTGATTTAAAAAGTGATTATTGACAAATTCAAATCTATCCAAAAGATAGGTATAAAACTGCATTTACAACTCACTTTGGTCATTACGAATGGAATATAATGCCCTTTGAATTGAAAAATGCACCTAATGAATTTCAAAATATAATGAATGAAATTTTTAACTCCATTAGTCATTTTTCTATAGTCTATATAGATGATATTCTCATCTTCTCCAAATTTATAGAAGAACACTAGAAGCACCTCTATGCATTCCTTAAGATTGTCAAACACAATGGTTTTGTCATCTCAGCTAGTAAAATCAAGTTGTTCCAAACCTCAGTAAGGTTCTTAGGATACAACATCCATCAATCCACTATTGTTCCCATCAGTCGTTCTATCCAATTTGCAGATAAGTTCCCTAATGAGATCACTAATAAAACTCAACTTCAAAGGTTTTTAGGTTCCCTAAACTATGTTTCTAACTTCTATCAGGATCTTAGAAAAATCGTCAAATCTCTGTATGATAGACTCAAAGGAAATCCTCCTCCTTGGACATCTGTTCATACCTCCATAGTTCAAGAAGTCAAGCAGTTCATTAAAACTTTGTCTTGCCTAGGTATTCTTTTGGTTGATTCCTTCAAAATCATCCAAACTGATGCCTCCGACATTGGCTACGGTGGTATCTTACTTCAAAAACTTACTCTAGACTCCCAAAGCAAATTGTTCGTTTCCACTCTGGTATCTGGAATAAGGCACAAACAAATTATAGTACAATTAAAAAAGAAATTTTAGCTATTGTCCTGTGTATCTCGAAATTCCAGGATGATATACTAAATCAGAAATTTTTAGTAAGACCAGACTGCAAATCAGCAAAGTATGTTTTAGAAAAAGATGTACAAAACATTGCTAGTAAGCAGATTTTTGTCAGATGACAATCTATTTTAAGTATTTTCGATTTTGACATCGAATATATTAAAGGTAGTAATAACTGCATTCCTGATTTCCTAACCCGTGAATTTTTGCAAGAACCTCATGGCGGACAGGAAAGCCAATAACCCTGATACCTCTTTCAAAGCCGGGAGGGATACTGAAAAACAAAAACTTAGTTAGATATTTGTCTAAGAAAAGACAAATTTGGATAAACAGTTAGTTTTGCCAAGCCTAAAACCTTTATCCTCTTCTATTACCAATCGTTTCCAACCCCTTGGTAATCCTAACCCAACACGGCCAGTAGCCAAAACTACCACAGTGCCACCTAGCACTTTCCTTCAAAATGGCCCAGCAGGCCCCAAGACCTGTTGCACCAGCCCAACTTAGCACTTTCAGCCAACTTGTAAACCCATATTCTCAACACCAACCATATTTTGTCCCTAAAAGCCCAAAGGTTGACTACGTCAAAACTTATACACAAAATGTATTTGTTATTGAACTAGTTCATGCTCACTTAAGCAACCCAATGGACCTTGTCAGTGTATATCTTGCACCCGGATGAACCTTTATTCCATCTAATCCTTAAAAGAGCTTCCAGTTCTATCAGGATATACTATTCTATACTCAGTCTATTTTTGTCAAGCCCATACCTGATAAAAATGATCCGAGTAATATTATCTATCATTCTTTAAATATTTTAAAAATTATTTCTCTCAAAGATTGGGGATCACATCCTTCTTCACTTCGGGATTTACCCTATCATAAGAGAAAATTTAGTTACTATAATTACAAAGAATCATGGTTTAAGATTATCCTCTACCAGAATGATTCTTTAGATCATTCCTAGTTCCTACAGTTCCATAAAGATTTCAAGAGCCAGATTCCTTCTTGGTTCGCACAGTGGTGGTTTATTCACGGCCCCATTCATGAAATATTTCCAATTGATCTTCAAGATCAGATTATAGCATTCTCCTCTGTTTATCGGTCTAGTAAACATGAGAGTCAGTTTTCTATTTTACTAACATTTATTTGCAAGTACAAAGTCCCATGAATATGCAAATGAAAATAGGAAATTATTAATAATAGTGTCGCCAGACAATTCTATGTCAAATGGTGGCCCAGGTTCCAACAAGCACCAATAGTTGATCTTGTCAGACAGGAGTTCTCAGTCAAGGTTCCAACCCCAGTAGCGGTTTCAGCAACCTTAACCCCTGTAACTCCAGCCAAGCAGGTTATGCCTTCTCTTAGGATTTCTACTCCCGAAGAGCTCAAGAAATCCACTACAGAAGAGCTCAAGCAAAAGAAGTCCTCCTCTAAGGACTCCACCAAGCAATCTAAGAAGAAGTCTACTGCCCTCATTGAGCTAGCACAAAAGCTTCTTCAACAAGCCGCCAGTGCAAGCAGTTCTTCCGCATCCTCACAGGCATCAGTCACCCCTACATTGGATCCCTTCCAAGATAGTCAAGATCCTTATACATGATATGATGATCTGGTAGATATATCTACCCCATAATGATACTTGTCTACATGTGTGATAGCTTCAATCACTACTTTCTTCATTAAAAAAAAATTATTTATTACATATATCGATAAAGAATCATTTGGCACCTAGCTCTTTCTCCTAGTAAAGCAACCATATGCCAATTGTCCAATCTACTTTTCACCGAAAGTAGATTTCTTCAGACAATAGCAGGACTCACGTGCCACTAAAGCCAGCATTTACTTTGGTAAAAGTAATTCACATCTACTTTCCACCGAAAGGTTAAAGGTGAAAACACTTTACCCAAGATAAAGTAACCACAGAAGACAACGGAGTAATCATTTTAGAGATTCCTTCAGAATTCCTTACACCTATAAATGTGTAAGGACTTCAGTCTTCACTATCAAAGGAAGCTCTTTTGTTTCAAGAAGCTTTGTCATCCAAGAGCTCTCATAAGCCTTCACTAAACACAAAGCTCACTATCCCTATATTGTAAGAAGCCTTCATAATAATGCAAATGAAGAGTCTCTCACTCCTATCTCATTACATCCACTAGCCCACTAGTGCTACTGTTATACGTATTTTATTTATAGTATTCTATTTCTATTTTTTGTATTCTGCATCTTGTTTTTATAAACAAGAATTTATAAAGAATTTAAAAAAAATTTTTTTTTTTACCATTCTTACATCTATAACTTGTGATTCTCATTATGACTGTTATTATTCCGCAGTTGTTTATTATTTTGGTTCTCCTTATTTTCAAAATTTTCAAAAAAAACTCTGAAAACAAGTTACACTTGTTTTCTGTTTCTTTGACTCAAATCTCATTTTTTTTTTCAAAATTTAGAGAACAAAAATGCTAAACAAACATGGTTTGGGTGTTTTTGAGATTTTGAGAATAAAAAACTATTTCCAAGATGATAACCAAACATGGCCTTAACTTTTCCAGGCATCTAAGGTGAGATGACTACTAGATTAGATTCTCAATGCATTGTGTCAATCCAATTGATATTTCAAGAACACCACTTAGATTAGATTCGATTCTCAAGAATCCTTGAATTCCCATGTTATATCTTCCTTTTCATAGGATGTATCTAAACAGATGAAAGTGGATGAAGAGATACCAACACAAAATTCTTCATTATCTTTTTTGCCTTTTCTTTTTGGTGAGTGTCATATTCTGGCTAGTCAAGGATAGTTTCCAATAAAGGGTGGGTCTTGTGTAAACATTGCAACAAAAATTTGTTGTCCCCAATAGTGCACAAGTACCCAAAACCCTAGAAGTTTCCGATCTAAAGGTGATACAGAAGCAGGGTCGGCTCAGAGGGTAAGCCAGTTAAGCCTCCATCTAGGGCCCTCAAAAGAGGGGCCCCTTTTTTATTTGTAGTCTTTATCAAGTAGTTTTATTTGGTCCAATAAAATTCAGGATTAATAGACGATTTGAATACAAACAAAGAATAAAAGTTTATATACAATGTCTATTAATCAGCTACTATTGTTTTATTTTATTTTTAACAATATTCTAAAGAAATTGTAATGGGTTAATCATATTATCAACTAAAAAATGTATATTAACAAAATTTGAATATAGAAACTTAATTATTAATTTTGCATAACAAAAAAGCTAGAAAAATAATTTGTAATGAAAATTTAATCATATATTTTAAAGGGCTTCATTTATAATTTTCGTTTAGGGTCTCAATTTTCATTAGATCGGCCCTGTGCAGAAGGGCTGAATAGTTTCTCTCAAGTATCATTCTTAAATTATCCTAGTTATCGTCTTAGCGCATCGATTTTGAAGAAATCTTAAGTGAATAGCATATGATCATGAATTGGCCCACCCCCACCGAAAGGGAATTTATCTGCTTTCGATGATTGAAGTTTGCGATTCTCGTACTACTATAGGGGTAAAGGCTCCATGGACATAGGATTTCATTGTTACAACACTAGGTTCTTGTTGAACTAACCTGTGTGATTCTTTCTTCAACATTTCTTCCCCCAATCCTTTGGAGAAGATGCTAAAACATGTGATTCGGAAATGAGAGAGACCCTACTTTCCAAGATGTGGTTTCCATTGCAACTTATAGCGTCGTGCATGTTGACATAGGATAACAATGAAAATTTGGAAAAAATTAAGTAAATGCATAGATGTGCTCGTTAATCGAGCCAAACTGATCAAATTGATCAAATTTTGAACAAACAATAATTAGAAACAGATCAGTCAAGATAGAATAATCAGTAATGCTACACTGATCAAATTTTGATACTAAATTTAGAACGCAAATGACATAACACTAAATAAATAAGCTCAAATCAGCTACCATGTCATTTGAGCTTCAAATTTATTTCCAAAATTTGATCAGTGTAACATTACTCTAGAATAATACGATAGTACATGAAATGAAGAGCTCCATATGGATAAACAATAATGCCACAGAACTTAAATGAAACCGACAAAATTATAATCTAAATGCATATCATCTCTTAGATAAGTGGGTTCCATTAATTTTTTTAGTGAGACTCACTCATTCCTACACTCATCCATGGGATAATATATATTTGAGTTTTAAGTTTTAAATTTCTTTGGGATTGTGTAGCATTTTCCACATATAAATGTGGACAGTATTATGGTAGCCAACAAAATTTCGACACCATACCAATATTTCTTATTTTAAAAGTAAATTTATAGTTCATTCATGATCAGTTTTAAAATATTGTGATCCATCATAAATAACCCAAATTAATTATAAACTTACCTGACATTTAAAAGATATAACTTGAGTTTAAATTTTACAGTTGGTTATAATATTTTGTGATCGATTATTTTATTTAANTGCGAGTCCGAGAGGCGTGATCACTGTCCTAAAGCAGCTGAGCCTCCCCACGTGAGGGTACTGACGGACACCAGCGACTCCAAGATCCAACCCAAACGCTCGTAGCAGCACCTTCTCAATGGTCATGTCCACTGAAAGGTTGAAGTGAACCTGACTCGAATCGAGTTGTCCCAAAAATAAAGTAATAGAAGATGATCGAAAAAGATAGGCCAAAATATAAAAGAATTGATATGAGCAAAAGTTTACTGAAATGAGCACTGTAGTATTTCTATTTTATTCAGTTGAAAATAGTTTCTCAAAGACTTTATATAGCCGCTGTGTGTCTAACGTACACACAATGACTATTCAAATTTTCTTTTTCAGCCGTTTGGAACATGATTACTATTCAATGATTTTCAATTTTTCAATTGTTTTGCACATGCTGACTTTCTAATTTCTTTTTGACCGTTGACTACTATGTAACCTACAACTATTATACTGTGCAATAGGTGTAGATGTCTTCTGGACTTGAACCTCACTTAGTATTAACAATTTTCATCTGAAGGATCATAGTGACCAAAGGCTTGAACTAAATCCTTTAGACCAGAGTTCAACATGTCACACACACAGTATCGATATTAGTCAAGATTCGCGGGTCAGTGCTATTAATGGTCTTGCACATGATCTTGATTCTCATGAAAGTTTCTAGAGAATAGCTCAATTCTCATAGTTGCGGCCTCACGACTACTCTCACTTAGGCGAGCCCTCCAAGGGTACATGTGCACAATACCCTGCAGGAGTGTTCCTGCCTCGGTCTCATTCAGGGTAAAACCCTTCTTTACTGTCACACTACATATGCACTTCTGCCATAGGGATGAGCAGGAAAATATCTCTCCTTGGATATTTCCTAAATAACAGTGCTAATGAATCACGCAGTATGGATTGTTTCAACCCATTAAACTTCTTTCATAGGGTCCCCAATCACAGAAGTTGGGTTACCTCCCTAGGTGACTCCCTTGTGGGCTAAAGCCTATCCCCCTCGACAGTTCTGAGACAGCTTTTTTCGAAAGCCCTTTAGTTAACTGATCAGCTATATTTAGCTCAGACTTCACAAAATCTAGTGAGATTATGTTTTTACTCAGCATTTTCTTTATTGATTTATATCTCACTTGTATATGTCTATTCATCTTTTTGTTATTATGATTTTGCTTCATAAGCTCAATCACTGTCTTACTATCACAGTGTAATGAAATGACAGGTATGAGTTTTTCCACTAGAGGTATCTCTAGTAATAAATTCTTTATCCACTCAGCCTCAGCACACCTGGTATCTAAGGTTATAAGTTCCGACTCCATAGTACTTCTTGATATTAGGGTTTGTTTTTTAGATCCCCAAGATATGGTTGTTCCTCTTAACAGAAAGACATAGCTAGTAGTAGATTTTATATTTAAACTATCGGTGATCCAATTTGCATCACTAAAGCCCTTAACTACACTAGGAAATCCACTATAACATAAAGAGTAGTCTAAGGTTCCTTTAAGATACTTAAAGACTCTCTCTAAGACAACTCAATGCTCTTTACTCGGACTATATGTATATCTACTTAGTCTCTCTACGGCATACGAGATATCAGGTATAGACTTATTTGCTATGTATAATAAAGATCCAATCATTTGTGAGTACTTTAATTGTAAAATCGATTCTCCTTTATTTTTCTTCAAATGTACATGAGGATCATATGGTGTTGATACAGACTTACTATCATAAAAACCAAACTTTTTTAACATTTTCTCTATGGTGCTAGACTAACTTAGAGATATTCCATTTGATGTTTTCTCTATTTTCATTCCCAAGACCACATAGACTTCTCTCAAGTCTTTCATATCAAACTTAGTAGATAAATAAGATTTAACATCATTAACGACTTCCAAGTTTGTCCCAAAAATTAGTATATCATCTGCATAGAGACATAAAATCACACAACCAACATCACTATCTTTGTAGTATAAACATTTATCACTTTCATTAATTTGAAAACCATACTCTAGAATTACTTTATCAAACTTCTCATGCCACTGTTTGGGAGCTTGTTTAAGGTCATATAAAGACTTCACTAACTTACAAACCTTATGTTCTTATCCTTTCACCATAAACCCCTCAGGTTGTTTCATATATATTTCTTTATCTAAATTCCTATTTAGGAAAACGGTCTTAACATCCATTTGATGTATTACTAAGTTATGGATAGATGCTAGAGCTATTAGTATTCTAATGGTAGTAATACTAGTCACAGGCGAGTATGTATCAAAATAATTTATTCATTTCTTTTGAGTAAATCCTTTAACCACCAATCTAGCTTTATATTTATCTATACTCCCATCAGGTTTTAATTTCTTCTTAAATACCCACTTACACCCAATAGCTTTGCTTCCAGGAGGCAATTCTACTATCTCCCAAGTATTATTAAGTAATATAGATTCAATTTCACTATTAATAGCCTCCTTCCAAAAAGGTGCATCTATAGAAAACATAGATTATTTATATGTCGTTGGCTCTCCTTCTAGAGTATATTCACCACCTCTATCGGACTTTAATCTTTTCACTTTTCTCTCTAATTGATTTTCAACCTCACTTTTATATGTCCTAAACTTATTAAATACTTCATCTTTGTTCTTGATAAGATAAATATAACAATATTTATAACAATCATCTATGAAAGTCATAAAATATTTATTTCCGACTCTTGTTGGCGGTCTACTAGAATCACATACATCACTATGTATAAGTTCTAGAAGTTGGATATTTCTTTCTATACTTTTATGAGATTTTCTAGTTTGTTTGGCTTGTACACAAATTTCACACTTATGTTTGAAATCTACATGAGATTTAGGAATAAGATTGAGATCCATCATCCTTTTGATTTTCTTTAGACTTATATGTCCTAATCTTCCATGCCACACATTGCAAGATTCAACACTTAAAACTTGATGAGAAATTTCCTTAACTTCCGAAAGTACATTCAATTTAAATAAACCATCACAAACATATCATTTGCCAACAAATATATCATTCCTAGTTATCACAATTTTATTTGACTCCATTACAACTTTATAACCTTGTTGGACTAAGGACGACCCACTGACTAAATTTCTTCTAACTTCAGGAACATGTCGTACTCCCTTCAAAATCAATGTCTTCCCAGATGTCATCTTTAACTCTATATCTCCAATTTCAAGTACTTGTGCGACGGAATCATTTCCTAGCGTTACATTTCCTCCACTTGATTTCTGATAAGATTTAAATAAATCACGATCAAAGCAAACATGTATATTAGCCCTAGAGTCTAACCACCAATCTTTATCTTGATAAGTGAAATTAACTAGGGAACGATTATACCTAAAGGAGGGTTCGGCAAAGTTATCTTCATCCACTAGAACATTGACTTGGGCTCTTGGACCTCTTTGATTTGGCTTGAACTTTGGCTTATATGGCTCAGTCTTCTTGAAGTAGCAATCCTTAACCAAGTGATTGGTTCGTCTGCAAACAAAGAAAGACATCCTCTCTCTTCCTAAGCCCTTGAACTTATTATTAGTGTAATTATTATTATTTTGATAGTTTTGTTTTTGACCATTATTAGGACGACCATTAAACGTCTTATTCTTCAAATTTCTTCCCCAAGGTCAAAAATTGCTATGGTTGTTACTATTTTTCACTAAGTTTACCTTAGGGGGTCTCTCATTTTGTGAGTTTGTACTAACCCTATGCTTCTCTTCAACCCTAAGAGCTTTTGTAGTTTGGGTTAAGGTTAACTCTCCTTGTTTATGCCTAAGGGTCTTAGCAAAATTATCCCAAGAAGGTGGAAGTTTGTCAATTAAGCTTGAAACTTTAAAATCTTCACTAAATGTAGTTCCACCCTTTTCAATTTTCTTCAAAAATTCTTGATATTCATGAATTTGATCACCAACAGGTTTATTCTCCACCATTTTATAACTATTAAAATTAGAGATCATAAACCGTTTAATTCCAGCATCAACAATCCCATACTCGGCCTCTAAAGTGTTCCAAAGTTTTTTGGCGGTTGTCGTAGTATTATGGTAGACATCATAAAGATGGTCAGAAAGAGCACTAAGAATCCTATTATGACAGTGATATTCAATTTGTTCGGGAGTATACCATGAAGATAATTCTTGACCAACTTGAGGCTCTTCTATAGCAGAAATTAAGCCTAGTATAGTTAACCAATATCGAACTTGTTTTTGCCACCTACGAAAATATTGACCAATAAATTTTTCGGGTTTGACATTATTAACTTCTTCTAGTCTAGTCATCCTTAATGTAGAATTCAAGGGCAAAGAAATAATAAGAGATAAGCAAATAGCTTGTATTGAATTTAAATGTCAACTGTCAAAACTCTATTTGTAACGAAATTAAGAAAGGTGTTTAAAATTATTGTAATAGCTCTTGAAACATTAATTTTATTTTTCGAAGGCAAGTAGCTATATATATATTTTTTATTAAAGCAAGTAACTACCGGTTTTTTAGTTAGTTGATCAGCTATATTTAGCTCAGACTTCACAAAGTTTAGTGAGATTATGTTTTTACTCAGCATTTTTTTTATTGATTTATATCTCACTTGTATATGTCTATTCATTTTTTTGTTATTATGATTTTGTTTCACAAGCTCAATCACTGTCTTACTATCACAGTGTAATGAAGTGGCAGGTATGCGTTTTTCCACTAGAGGTATCTCTAGTAATAAATTTTTTATCCATAGTACTTCTTGATATTAGAGTTTGTTTTTTAGATCCCCAAGATATGGTTGTTCGTCCTAACAGAAAGACATAGCCAGTAGTAGATTTTATATGTAAACTATCGGTGATCCAATTTGCATCACTAAAGCCCTCAACTACACTAGGAAATCCACTACAACATAAAGAGTAGTCTAAGGTTCCTTTCAGATACTTAAAGACTCTCTCTAAGGCAACCCAATGCTCTTTCGTCCAAGGTAGAGGAAATGGGAAGAGTGAGACTCGAACCTTGGGAAAGNACAACATAAAGAGTAGTCTAAGGTTCCTTTCAGATACTTAAAGACTCTCTCTAAGGCAACCCAATGCTCTTTCGTCCAAGGTAGAGGAAATGGGAAGAGTGAGACTCGAACCTTGGGAAAGGCACCAGCCATTTGATTTCATTGTTAATCCAATTGATATTTCTGGAATACTATTTGGATTAGATTCCACTCTTTGGAATCCAACCACTTTATTTTTCCTTTCTTACGATGTAACCAAACAACATGAAAGTAGATAATAAGAAAAGATGGTGAAAGAGTTTCCTTTATTCTTCGTTATCTTTTTTTATTCCTTTCATCATCATCCATACCCACAAAAAAAAAAAATTCTTTTCTCAAACAATCTGCAAGAAACGAATTCTACAATCCCAAGTTTTATTAATTTCACACAAACCCTAAATGCTTCCGATCCTAGGGGTAGAAAAAGATTCATCTTGGACCAAATGCCTAANTCACACAAACCCTAAATGCTTCCGATCCTAGGGGTAGAAAAAGATTCATCTTGGACCAAATGCCTAATATTTTCCATTAAGAACCATTCTCAAATTATCTCAATTAGCTCCCATAATTAAAGTTGTTCTGATGTCGAATAATCTTCTAATCAACAAAATAAATTCCTTTCATTCTGTATAAGACTCCTTGTGTATGAAGTATACTATACATGCAAAATTATCTATTCCATGTGCTTATTCATTTCAATTTACAACTAATTTTTATGCAAATATGATATTATTATTGGATGGTGATGAAACACAACATCTCATATGATTGTGCATGTACAAAATAGTCGTTAGCATATTAGAATTTGATCACTGATGTTTTTCTCAGCAATAATTAGGAATTTGGTACCAAATAACAAAAGGGATATGAAATATATATTTTTCCAATTTTTAACAATTTGAGAATCATCTCATCTTATGTAGCACTGGTGGGCATCACTTGCTTATTGTGTCATCAACTCCCAGAATCTTATCATCATTTGTTCTTTGAGTGCTCCTATGCTTTTGTTATTTGGACTCAGCTGATGCAGCAATGTGTCCACCAACCTCAAGCTCTCCAATGGATTGACTTCATTGCCTGGGCAAGTGATAATTGGAAAGGAAAATCTTTGAAAGTTGTTCTCCTCAAGCTCTTCCTCTCTGTCACTGTTTACAACTTATGGAGGAAGAGGAACAATAGGATCTTTAACAAGCTAGTAACATCCCAACAAAGTTTGCTTTTCAAGATTCGGACAACTATCAGTGAAAGACTTTCTCTTCTTAAGTTCAAGGCCAATCCTCAGAATCTGCTCTTGGTGCATCATTGGAACCTCTCCTGTGTTTGTCTTGTTTGAGAGTTTCTGTACTTTGCNGAATCTGCTCTTGGTGCATCATTGGAACCTCTCCTGTGTTTGTCTTGTTTGAGAGTTTCTGTACTTTGCAACTGCCCAGGGATGGGATTAGGGGAGAAGTATAGTTATTTGCTCTTAATACAAGTTTACATTTGGAAAAAAACAATTTGAGAATTTATTTCACTTACCAAAAAAAAATGTACTTCTGTATAAAAGCTTTAGTACAGAAAAAATCATCCTGAATATCACATGTTCAAGCATTGGACCATCCCTNAAAAAATCATCCTGAATATCACATGTTCAAGCATTGGACCATCCCTCTATTGGGAATTAATCTGCTTTTAGTGATTGAAGCTTGCGATTCTCGTACCACAAGTGGGTTAAAGGCTAAATAGGTATACGACACCATAGCATTGGTGGTCCAAGTCCAACTCTCTATTTGGTATCGTACATCTTATTTACATTCAATAAAATTGTGAAATTTTTTTACTT
The DNA here is from genome assembly GCA_963454935.2 of Ilex paraguariensis. Taxonomy (NCBI): domain Eukaryota; kingdom Viridiplantae; phylum Streptophyta; class Magnoliopsida; order Aquifoliales; family Aquifoliaceae; genus Ilex; species Ilex paraguariensis. Next base: position 23,739 of record CAUOFW020000703.1, on the reverse strand, counting down.
TTCTATTTCACTTTACTTTGTTTTTCCATGGTGTATAGATGTAACTGAATCAACAGAAAATCTATAATTACAAATGATTTGGTCAAGAGTTATTCAAATTATTTTTTTTTATCAATATTTAAATTTCACATGACAAGTTTATGATAAAAAAATCCTTAGTAATCTTGACACTGTTAAGTTGAGGGACCATAGAGAAATATAGTCAATACTTCAAGGACCAAAATGATGCAATTAAAAGATTAAGGACCAAAATAAGACAAATTTCATATTTTGAGGATCTCTAATATAATTAATCCTATAATTGATGATCTAAAATTAAAAAGTACGTGCGACNGACAAGTTTATGATAAAAAAAACAGTTAATAATTTGTATGTTGTCAGTTTGAGGGATCACATAAAAAAATATTTAATATTTTAAGGACTAAAATAATACAATTAAAATATTATGGATTAAAATAAAAAAAATTATATACTTTATGAACCTACGGTGCAATTAATCCTAATTAATTATAACATGTGCAATATGAAGAGGGACAAAGGTGGAAAATCCCCATTCAACACCCAAACAAGCTTACGGGTTTTAATGGTGTTGAATTTATAGAGTTTTTTTTTTTTTTGGTCAGAATTTGATATTCTGGCCAGCCAGAGATAGTTTCCAGCAAAGGGTGGGTCTAGAGTTCATCCATGCCCACAAATTTCTTGTCCCAAATAGTGCACAATAAATTTTTCCAAATTTCAAGTTCTATTAATTTCACCTTAAACCCTAAACCCTAAACATTTTTGATCTGAGGGTGGTGCAAAAGGATTGATCTTGAACCAATGCTGAATAGTTTCCCTCAGGTATCATTCTCAAATTATCCAAGTTAACTCTAGAAATCAAAATTGTTTGCTTTTAAATAATCTATAAACACCAAACATCCACTCGTTGAAAATATAAATAAAACACAAATTCACATGAGTTTTTGCATATTGGACTGCCTAGATTTCACTATTTCGACTATACTTACCATCTTAGGGAACCAATCTTGATGAAATCTTACACGAATAGTATATGGTAATGAATTGGACCACCCCCACCGAAAGGGAATTAATTTGCTTTTGATGATTGAAACTTGCGATTCTCGTAAAACAATGAGGGTAAAAGGCTCCAAGGGCATAGGATGCCATTGTCACACCACTAGGTTCTTGTTGAACCGGCCTGCGTGATTCTTTCTTCAACATTCCGTCCCCCAATCCTTTTGATAAGATGCTAAAACATGTGATTCAGAAATGAGAGACCCTGTGTGGTTTCACATGCAACTTATAGCATCATGCATGTTGACGTAGGAAGACAAAGAAAATTTGGAAAAAGATAAATAAATACAATATCCATAGGTGTGCTTACTAATTGAGCCAAACTTGTCGAGATTAAGTATGCTTGCTTAATTGGCTAAGTTTGATAGTCATAGCTTAATTTTTTTGAAAATTATATATAAATTAAATAGGAACTTATGTGAGACAAGCCAAGACTGCTTGAGCTAAGTAATACGTTGCATTGAAGAGCTCTATATAAATAAGGACAATATTAAGATACCCAAAAAAAAATTGATATCGTACCAAAATTTACTATTTTTAGGGAAAATGATATTTGAGTCTAATGCTTTGTTTGGTAGGAATGATAGAAAATAGGAGAGATCGAAAGTATGAGGGATACACTTTCTATCCTTCAAGAAAAAAAAGTATGAATGATACATTTTCTTTTCTCTGTGTTTGATAGAATGGATGAAAAATAAAAAAGATTAATTTTTTTTTTTTTGTGCTTGCTAATATTAGAGCTGACAATCGAGTCATATCGTATCAAGTTCGTTTTGTGTCGTTACAAGTTCGTGTCAAACATTAGTCAAATTTAATTCAACTCANAATATTAGAGCTGACAATCGAGTCATATCGTATCAAGTTCGTTTTGTGTCGTTACAAGTTCGTGTCAAACATTAGTCAAATTTAATTCAACTCATTTAACTAATTGTATCTTATCGAATTGACATATTTATTTTTGTGTCGTACTCGTGTTCGTATTCGTATTCGTGTTGACCTACAAAAAATTTAAATAAAAAATTTAACGCTAATATTATATTTTCACTTAATTAAATTCATGCTCATATTTTTTTACAAAGTAAAAATTAACGTAAATAATATAATAATAATAATAAATAAAAATAAATTTTTTATATAAAAATTAACTCAATACTTAATAAATAGTTATAAATAATTAACATTTTATGTCTATAATACTAGTTAAACATGTTAACTTTATTTTACCATACAAACAGGAAAATAGAGAAAGTGTTTATTCATAAATAAATCGGTTAATGGTATCAATTTTGGGTTTGACGGGTTGAACTGAATATGAGCCGTTTATATTTCGTGTTCCTGTGCCAGATCATTTTCGAGTTCGTGTCGAAATATAATCAAATTCGCCTCATAAAATTTGTATCGAATTTGAGTCGTGTCATCGTGTTAAGTTAAAAATTTTCAACCCCTAGCTAAGATAGAAAAAATATTTTTTTTATTTTAAAAAAAATATATAAATACATATTTTATCATTGTATTTATTTATGAAATTAATATATACATAATATATGTATCTATCAAAGAATATATAGACAAATAAGATACATTTCAACACAAATAATTAACTTTTTATCCACTTTTCTTCCAATTTTAGAGGAATTGATTTTAGTGAGTTGAAAGGAAAGCTCATATATCCACCTTTTCATTTTTCCAATTTTCTTTCCTTACCAAACATGATATTTTATATATCAGTAATACTATGCTGANATCCACTTTTCTTCCAATTTTAGAGGAATTGATTTTAGTGAGTTGAAAGGAAAGCTCATATATCCACCTTTTCATTCTTCCAATTTTCTTTCCTTACCAAACATGATATTTTATATATCAGTAATAATATGCTGACCAAATTTTGGGACCAAATTGAGAGCCCAAATGACTTGGCAACATATTATTTCGAGTCTTAATTAGAGTCCAAATGAGGTGACACCAAATAAAAAAGCTCAAGTCAGTTTTCATGTCATTTGGACTCTAACTCTAGTTCCAAAATTTGGTCAATATAGCATTACTCATTAATGATCAATTATAAGATATTGTTGATGATGCACAAAACTGTCTTCGTGCAAGATCAACAGTTAAGTATGTGTAAGGGTGCAATTAATGAGTGACAAACAAGCAATCAATGACAATTAAGAGTAAAATAGTAAATAATAGATCAACATAGAGATTTATAGTAGTTCGGTCCGGATGACCTACTCCACTCTCTGGAACGGCAATGGTAGCCTGGTGTTCTTTATTGATGAATCATGGTCTCCGANTAAGAGTAAAATAGTAAATAATAGATCAACATAGAGATTTATAGTAGTTCGGTCCGGGTGACCTACTCCACTCTCTGGAACGGCAATGGTAGCCTGGTGTTCTTTATTGATGAATCATGGTCTCCGGAGAGTTACAGTGCTTTTGAGAAAGAGAGAGAGATGTGTGTGTAGAGAGGTGTAGTGTGTGTAGAGAGCTTAAGGTGTAGAGGTCTCAAGGAGGTGATCATCATTCTTTTCTATATGTGGAAAGGGCTAACATTATATAGGTAGGGTAAGGCGGTGGTATGAGGAAGGAGTCTTCCATCACTTTGGTAAGTACAATTATGGTAGGGGTGGACCTCTTTGGTAAGCACTGTTAAGGTAGGAATAGATCTCTGTATCCCAATGTTTTTTTCCCCGTGTCCCTATTCCATCGGAAGAGGACTTTGAGCTGGGTTGGATTTGATCCTGAGCTTGGACTTCAGTCAGAGTGACAAAGAGAAGAAGGAGAAGGAGAGGCAGAGGACCAACATCTGGACGACGCCCTCTAGGGTGACCCCTTGGGTGGCATCCCCTTGACTCCTCCTTAAGCTTCTCCTTAATCCTTGATGAGTGATGTGGGTCCCTCTTAATTTATTGGGCTGATCCCTTCTTGGTGCTAACTTGGCCCGATCTTGGTACTGTCCTTGGGCCTCATTAATTTATTGGGCTTGACCTAATTAATTTCGGGCTCATCAATTGTGATCAATCATAAATAATCCAAATTAATTGTAAACTTATTTGATAATTAAAAGATATAACTTTATTTTTAAATTTCACAATTGATCATAATATATTGTGATCGATCATGCTATTTAGAGTTATAAATTACAAACTCAAAAAAAAATTATAATTTAACCCCAAAAGATTATAACTTTTTGATACGGTATCTTCTGTAACATCGTTCTTCCTCTATGAATGCAAGTTTTCATATATAATATGATCATAAAGCGTACGAGTCTTCTACTTGTTCTTGAGCCTCGCAATATCTCTCTCTCTCTCTCTCTAACTTGTCTCTTTTCGAATACAAAGCAAATCAGACTAGAGAAGTGCCCTTGGAAGAGGAACAACTGAGAAAAAATTTCGGAAAGTATGGCAATCGTAAACAGAGCATAGAAAGTTGAAGGAAGCCTTTAAGTACCTAGAGGCATACATTCGTAGATGGAAAGTTTGGCGGGATCTCCAAGTTGCAGACACTAACGGCGATAGATTCATCACTCAGGATGAGATGAATAAGCTTGTCACATATGCCCTCTAAGGATTAATTGATTAAAACTCTAAGGACTTGATTGTTGCAATTAGAACTTCAAGTAACAGAAAAAAAATAGGCACATTCTTCAAGGGGTAAATTGTAATTTATCCAAAAATTAAGTGCGGCTCATTACATATAAGAAAATCCCCCAACAATGTATAGTTGATGATCTAGTACTAAAAAATATTAAAAATAAGAACATAATGTCAAGAATATTAGGTCATGTTTGATTTGTGATTCGGAAACAGTTTTTGCTCTTAAAATTTTAAAAACACCCAAAACTTGTTTGTTTAATATTTTTATACTCTAAATTTTGGGGAAAAAATGAGATTTGAGTCAAAGAAAATAGAAAACAAGTGTAACTTGTTTTTATAGTTTTCTTTGAAAATTTTAGAAACATGGAGAACAATTTTGATATATATATATCATGTCATTTTGACTTAAAAATGTTCCATCTGAATTTCAGAATATAATGAATGATATTTTTTATCCTTATTATGCATTTTGTATCGTTTATATTGATGATATACTAATCTTTTCGGATTCTATTGATCATTATTTTAAACATCTTAATAGATTCATTTAAATTGTTATATATATATATATACTCTGTGTGTATATTTTTTTATTAATGTTTGAATTACTGTTCAAATATATATTTAGGCTATTTAAATAGATTTTACTATTTTCTGTATTTTAAAATTTTTTTTGAAATCATCTAACTAAACAAGTTTTTTGTCTCAAAAAATATCAAAACCACTTTCTTAAAACTTTTCTCAAAAATTATTTTTAGATACTATTTTTTGAAACGCAAATCAAACATGCTGTTAATTTTTCCAGGCATCTAAGGTGAGATGAATACTAGATTAGATTCTCGATGCATTGTGTCAATCCAATTGATATTTCAAGAACACCACTTAGATTAGATTCGACCCTCAGGAATCCTTGAATTCCCATGTTATATCTTCCTTTCATAGGATGTATCTAAAAAGATGAAAGTAGATGAAGAGATACCAACACAAAATTCTTCATTATCTTTTTTGCCTTTTCTTTTTGGCGAGTGTCATATTCTGGCTAGTCAAGGATAGTTTCCAATAAAGGGTGGGTCCTGTGTATACAGGCCCACAAAAATTTGTTGTCCCCAATAGTGCACAAGTACCCTAAACCCTAAAAATTTCCGGTCTAAGGGTGATGCAGAAGTAGGGTCTGCTCAAAGGGTAAGTCACTTAAACTTCCGCCTAGGGCCCTCAAAAGAGGATCCCCAATTTTATTTGTAATCTTTATCAAATAGTTTTATTTGGTTTAATAAAATTCAAGATTAATAGACGATTTGAAATACAATTAAAGAATAAAAGTTTATATACAATCTCTATTTATCGGTTACTATTGTTTTATTTTATTTTTAACAATATTCTAAAGAAATTGTAATGGGTTAATCATATTATCAACTAAAAAACATAAATTAACAAAATTTTAATATAGAAACTTAATTATTAATTTTGCATTACAAAAAAGCTAGAACAATAATTTTTAATAAAAATCTAATCATATATCTTATATATTTATTATTAATTTTAAAGGGCTCCATTTATAATTTTTGTTTAGGGTCTCAATTTTCATTGGATCGGTCCTGTGCAGAAGGACTGAATAGTTTCCCTCAAGTACCATTCTTAAATTATCCCAGTTAGCACCCAAAATCTAAATTTTTTTCTTCAACAATTTTGGTTACAACTATACTTACCATCTTAGGGCATTGATTTTGAAGAAATCTATGTGAATAGCATATGGTTATGAATTGGAGCACCCCCACCGAAAGGGAATTTATCTGCTTTCGATGATTGAAGTTTGCGATTCTCGTACTACTATAGGGGTAAAAGGCTCCATGGACATAGGATTTCATTGTTACAACACTAGGTTCTTGTTGAACTGACCTGTGTGATTCTTTCTTCAACATTTTTTCCCCCAATCCTTTGGATAAGATGCTAAAACATGTGATTCGGAAATGAGAGAGACCCTACTTTCCAAGATGTGGTTTCCATTGCAACTTATAGCATCGTGCATGCTGACATGGGATAACAATGAAATTTTGGAAAAAGTTAAGTAAATGCAAAATCCATCAATGTGCTTGTTAATCAAGATGAGCTTGTTGAGNTCTAAGGGTGATGCAGAAGTAGGGTCGGCTCAAAGGGTAAGTCACTTAAACTTCCGCCTAGGGCCCTCAAAAGAGGATCCCCAATTTTATTTGTAATCTTTATCAAATAGTTTTATTTGGTTTAATAAAATTCAAGATTAATAGACGATTTGAAATACAATTAAAGAATAAAAGTTTATATACAATCTCTATTTATCGGTTACTATTGTTTTATTTTATTTTTAACAATATTCTAAAGAAATTGTAATGGGTTAATCATATTATCAACTAAAAAACATAAATTAACAAAATTTTAATATAGAAACTTAATTATTAATTTTGCATTACAAAAAAGCTAGAACAATAATTTTTAATAAAAATCTAATCATATATCTTATATATTTATTATTAATTTTAAAGGGCTCCATTTATAATTTTTGTTTAGGGTCTCAATTTTCATTGGATCGGTCCTGTGCAGAAGGACTGAATAGTTTCCCTCAAGTACCATTCTTAAATTATCCCAGTTAGCGCCCAAAATCTAAATTTTTTTCTTCAACAATTTTGGTTACAACTATACTTACCATCTTAGGGCATTGATTTTGAAGAAATCTATGTGAATAGCATATGGTTATGAATTGGAGCACCCCCACCGAAAGGGAATTTATCTGCTTTCGATGATTGAAGTTTGCGATTCTCGTACTACTATAGGGGTAAAAGGCTCCATGGACATAGGATTTCATTGTTACAACACTAGGTTCTTTTTGAACTGACCTGTGTGATTCTTTCTTCAACATTTTTTCCCCCAATCCTTTGGATAAGATGCTAAAACATGTGATTCGGAAATGAGAGAGACCCTACTTTCCAAGATGTGGTTTCCATTGCAACTTATAGCATCGTGCATGCTGACATGGGATAACAATGAAATTTTGGAAAAAGTTAAGTAAATGCAAAATCCATCAATGTGCTTGTTAATCAAGATGAGCTTGTTGAGATTAAGTAGTCAAGTGTAGATTCTTCCTCAAGCAGGACCTTTTATTGAGACAGCGCTTTACTTTTTTGAAAAATAAATTTTAAGAAATAAAACCTAGAATTTAATACTCAATCCAAAAGCAAGCAAATTCTAAACAAAAATCCCCCAAAACTTGTATATAAATCATAAAATCAAACCCAACTAGTTCAAATTAATTTCTCAAAAATTATGCAAAAACATATAGGAGAAAGAAGTGTTTATGATTGGAAGCCATTTGAGGATTGTTCATAAGTCAAATAAAGTAGAATTATTTACAAATAAAAACTTATGTGAGACAAGCAGAGACTACTCGAGCTGAGCCACACTTTACATGGATCCAGCTCGTTTATAGAGCAAGTTCAAAATTCGGTCAAATTCAGTTGATTTTGTTTTGGACGAGAATGAATTAGGCAAAATAGAATTCGAATTGTTCGGATCATTTCAGAGCCTTAGCAATAGAGGCAATAACAAGCACGAATGTAGATTTGTTTGCTTATCCTCTCAGAAACTTTGATACTCTCAGCAAATGTTGACCTGGTTAGTGGTCAGAATAACTTGGCTGCAGTGGTGGACTCGTCAACTACGTTAATTCTCATTCTTAAAGGCTAAGAATGCCAATCAATGATGTCTACAAGGTGATGTTCCATTTAGACGATCACACGTAATCATTTGTATGGAATTTCGTGTTATTTTATTAAAATTTTGATCCTAGTTACACAATATGGACTAAAATTCGGGTTTTATTCTTAATTTGACATTCTATTTCAACTTCTAAATAAAATGAGTTGAAATTTGAGTTTGCATGGAGGGTCACAGAATTTGAGCTAAAACTAGGGTTTGACCAAAATTATTAAATTCAAGTTGAGCTAAAATTTGGCTTAAACTTAGATCAGTAAATTCACATCGGGGTTAAAATTTGATTTGAAAAACCCGCAACCCAAACCTTAGTATAAATCTTTGTTAAATTGGATTGAAAATCATGCCCCACTTTGAATAAAGAAGGGGACCAAAACAAAGAAACTCCAATTTTGAAAGGGAGGTATGGACTGGGAGTTGATCTTTGGTGCTGATTGCTTTATGTTTGTGCTGCCCTCCATGGTTGCAGATGGTTGAGTTGTTGGTGTTGATTTTTGATATTGCTTGATGTTGATAGTTTTGCAATGATGTTGATGTTACTGCTACAATGTTGGATGGTGCTTGGTCTTGACACTTTCTTTTTGAATCTTTTGCAATGTGAATTTATAATGTATTCTTTTGCTTTGCGGATGAAGAATCTTCTAACTTCTTCTAATTTCTTGTTTTAAAAGATCAACCATCCCTTTGGAAACACTTGTGTACATGACCCCATTTTCGTTTTTTTGTGGAATTGATCTTACTTACCGAAAAAAAACAATTACTTGTTAGGACTCATTTGGAAATATCATATACTAGTGGGCTCCGGGTAATAATTTTGAATAAACAATAAAAAGAAACAGATTGATCAAGATAGAATAATAGGAGAGTACAGGAAATGAAGAGCTCCATATATATCTAAAAAGTTATAATTTAAATGCGTATCNGATTGTTCGGATCATTTCAGAGCCTTAGCAATAGAGGCAATAACAAGCACGAATGTAGATTTGTTTGCTTATCCTCTCAGAAACTTTGATACTCTCAGCAAATGTTGACCTGGTTAGTGGTCAGAATAACTTGGCTGCAGTGGTGGACTCGTCAACTACGTTAATTCTCATTCTTAAAGGCTAAGAATGCCAATCAATGATGTCTACAAGGTGATGTTCCATTTAGACGATCACACGTAATCATTTGTATGGAATTTCGTGTTATTTTATTAAAATTTTGATCCTAGTTACACAATATGGACTAAAATTCGGGTTTTATTCTTAATTTGACATTCTATTTCAACTTCTGAATAAAATGAGTTGAAATTTGAGTTCGCGTCAAGGGTCACAGAATTTGAGCTAAAACTAGGGTTTAACCAAAATTACTAAATTCAAGTTGAGCTAAAATTTGGCTTAAACTTAGATCAGTAAATTCACATCGGGTTAAAATTTGACTTGAAAAACCCGCAACCCAAACCTTAGTATAAAACTTTGTTAAATTGGATTGAAAATCATGCCCCACTTTGAATAAAGAAGGGGACCAAAACAAAGAAACTCCAATTTTGAAAGGGTGGAAAGTGAACGAAAAAGAGGGAAAAAGATCACAACGCATTAAAAAAATAAAGAACTTGATAAAGTGCCGACTAACAATTACTCGTTAGCCCCTTCATTAATAGAGTATGGACTGGGAGTTGATCTTTGGTGCTGATTGCTTTATGTTTGTGCTGCCCTCCATGGTTGCAGATGGTTGAGTTGTTGGTGTTGATTTTTGATATTGCTTGATGTTGATGGTTTTGCAATGATGTTGATGTTACTGCTGCAATGTTGGATGGTGCTTGGTCTTGACACTTTTTTTTTGAATCTTTTGCATTGTGAATTTGTAATGTATTCTTTTGTTACGCGGATGGAGGATCTTCTAATTTTTTCTAATTTCTAGTTTTAAAAGATCAACCATCCCTTTGAAAACAGTTGCGTACATGACCCCATTTTCATTTTTTGGTGGAATTGATCTTACTTACCGAAAAAAAAACAATTACTCGTTAGGACTCATTTGGAAATATCATATACTAGTGGGCTCAGGGTAATAATTTTGAATAAACAATAAAAAGAAACAGATTGATCAAGATAGAATAATACGAGAGTACAGGAAATGAAGAGCTCCATATATATCTAAAAAGTTGTAATTTAAATGCGTATCATCTCTTAAATGAGTGGGTCCTATCAATTTTTTTAGTGAGACTCATTCATCCCACACTAATCGAAGGTTTAATATACATTTGGGTTTTAACATTTGAATTTCATTTGAGTTATGTAACATTTTTCATATATAAATGTGGACAACATTATGGTAGGCAACAAAATTTCGACACCGTACCAATATTATTTTAAAAGTAAAGTTACAATTCATTCATGATCATTAATAATCCAAATTAATTATAAACTTACTTGACATTTAAAAAATATAACTTGGCCTTAAAATTTCATAGTTAATTATAATATTATGCGATCGATTATGCTATTTAGAGATTTAACCTCAAAAAGTTATAACTTTTTGATAGAGTACCTTCTTTGGCATCGTAGTCTTCTCTGTAAATGCAGCTTGCATATCTAATCCGATCACACAGCCTACGAGTCTTTTACTTGTCCTTCAGGCCTTACATTACCCTATTCAACTCTCTCTCTCTCTCTCTCCAACATGCCTTCCATCGGAGACAAAATAGTGGAACCGACCGCAATAAAAGTGGATCAACTGAGAGACATTTTCGGAAAGTTCGACAAAAATGGCGATCATAAACTGAGCAAAGAAGAGTTGAAGGAAGCCTTTAAGTACATGGGGGCATACATTCTGTGCGTGCAAGATCCTGCACAATATAAGAAACGAAAACAGATCTCTCCCTTGGTGAACTCGAGTGAGCCAGTTGAGTGACCAACCACGCTGCTTGGAACAGCCTGCGAGGTCCGGTGGTAACCTAGAACAGCAACGGGAGACCCTGGGGGAGCGGAAGAACGATCCAGTAGGGCTGAAAGAGGTTCCTGGAACAAAGAAGAACAAGTTAGAAGGGCGCCGGAGTGTTTTCCGGCGTATCCCCTCCGACGATCTAGTCAGTCTTTGAGAAAGAGAGAGGAATGAGAAAATACTGAGTGTGTATTGTAGTAAAGAGTTTTTTGTTTCATACCCGTCTTACCTTTTNGCCTTAAAATTTCATAGTTAATTATAATATTATGCGATCGATTATGCTATTTAGAGATTTAACCTCAAAAAGTTATAACTTTTTGATAGAGTACCTTCTTTGGCATCGTAGTCTTCTCTGTAAATGCAGCTTGCATATCTAATCCGATCACACAGCCTACGAGTCTTTTACTTGTCCTTCAGGCCTTACATTACCCTATTCAACTCTCTCTCTCTCTCTCTCCAACATGCCTTCCATCGGAGACAAAATAGTGGAACCGACCGCAATAAAAGTGGATCAACTGAGAGACATTTTCGGAAAGTTCGACAAAAATGGCGATCATAAACTGAGCAAAGAAGAGTTGAAGGAAGCCTTTAAGTACATGGGGGCATACATTCTGTGCGTGCAAGATCCTGCACAATATAAAAAACGAAAACAGATCTCTCCCTTGGTGAACTCGAGTGAGCCAGTTGAGTGACCAACCACGCTGCTTGGAACAGCCTGCGAGGTCCGGTGGTAACCTAGAACAGCAACGGGAGACCCTGGGGGAGCGGAAGAACGATCCAGTAGGGCTGAAAGAGGTTCCTGGAACAAAGAAGAACAAGTTAGAAGGGCGCCGGAGTGTTTTCCGGCGTATCCCCTCCGACGATCTAGTCAGTCTTTGAGAAAGAGAGAGGAAGGAGAAAATACTGAGTGTGTATTGTAGTAAAGAGTTTTTTGTTTCATACCCGTCTTACCTTTTGCAAGGAGTATTTATACCTCAAAAGCTCATGATTGCTGTCAGTGTAGTCAGTAGGTGATCATTAGGTACAGGCAGTGTGCGCACTGATTCTGATGAGGAATGTCTTCTCTTCTTAACTGCTCGGGGTCCCGAGCAATCAATGCTGGGTCATCGGGATGCCGACGGTACAATGTACTCCTCTCGGGGAGGATGCAATAAATGCTCTGTATTAGGAGCATTTATTGCCTTTCATTTCCGAGCCTTACCGCATTGAATGCGGTCTCATCAAGGGAATGGTGTAATTAATCGTTTGCTTTCCCAAGTCGTGTGTCAGCAACGGCATGCGGTTTCTCTGTCTTCGATGTGATATCATACGCCACGCGTCCATCCCCCATTGGCTGTGGCCCCTGCATTCCAGTACGTTCTGACCCTAATTGTGTAAGACGAGGTTATGATGAATAGCCTAAACTAGCCTAGGCTAATGACTTGTACGTCAATAGCTTATTCTGGAGTAGAGGAGGCGTCCAGGACGGGGTACACCTCGGCACCGAGGAAAGGCTCATCTCGGAACCGAGGGAGGGATACCGACCGAGGTACCATATCAGACCGAGGCTACGTGTTGGTTGTAAAACGTACTGAATGCCATGATCCTATATGAGGAGTACCTCGGGGGCGAGGACCTTGTGCGCCGATGGTGCTTGATCTTAGCAACAATATTTTGGTAATAACGAGGACACGTGTTTTCATCATGGAGTATTTCAGAAAAGTCTCATCACATTCCTGGATGGAAAGCTTGGTGTGGTCTCCAAGTTGCAAACGCCAATCGCGATGGATTCATCAGCGAGGATGAGATGAACGAGCTTGTCAACTATGCTGTCAAATCTGGATATACCATCCAGACAAGTAATTAATTGTACGGTGTGGTTAACATGTGGACCTAATTTATGGATCTTATTCACCTTAGCTGATGAATTTGCAATAAACTATTATGAATTAATTTAGCTAATTAGGTCCGAATAGTATTAATAATATATTAATGTGCAATAAATTTGTGAATAAATATGTGCCTATTGGTTTCAACTTTCTTTGGGGAATCCATGTTTAAGGTAGGAGAATGGAAATTATTGCCTTCTTGTTCATTGATATAATCCATGCATATGTTTTTTTCTTTTTTTTCATCTTCTATGGAGGGCAGAGCATTTCATTATCATTAAAAATGTAGGGTTACAAATAAATCGAACCCAACCTAGCCAACCACCAAATTGTTCGAGCTCAACTCAGTTCGCTCTCAAAGAATGTTTAGGCTTGGCTTGGACTTGTAACTAGTTTTGCCAAATTTGGTCAAGCTTGTTTCTCACATTTTCAAAGTTGACTCAACTCGACTTAACTCGTTTGATTGAATGAGTCAAGTTAGAGTTTCGCTTAGCTTAGTTCAATTTAAATTGGCTTTTTTGGCTTTTATGGTCTCATCCATTAATGATATTACAAACACATACCAGGAAGTGAAATTTGGGTATAATAAGTCCTAATTTTGGGTGGTGTCTCAATAAATTTTAAATCATGTCACTTTGTTTTACACTTTCAATGCGGAGGCCATATAACCATTGAATAAAGAACAAGAAAATTATTTTTTAACTGATCACACAAGAGAAGAAAAAACGAATAACAAATCTTATGCACCCATAGAAAAAAGAAATGCCGTGAGACTCGAACCTTGGGAAAAAGAAAAAGAAGAGAAAACATATTAGAGAGTATGTTAACTTATTCAAACGTCCAAGGTAGAGGAAATGGGAAGAGTGAGACTCGAACATTGGGAAAGGCGCTAACCATTTGATTGGATTGTTAATCCAATTGATATTTCCGGAATACCTTTTGGATTAGATTCCACTCTTTGGAATCCAACCACTTTATTTTTCATTTCTTACGATGTAACCAAACAACATGACAGTAGATAATAAGAAAAGATGGTGAAAGAGTTTCCTTTATCTTTTTTTATGCCTTTCTTCATCATCCATAACCACAAAAAAAAAAAAAAAATTT